>OY759215.1:26511533-26861686 GCA_963662175.1 Aradus depressus
TACAGGCTCGGGACCATCACTTAACGTCCCATCCGAAGGACGGCGTGCTTAAGTTTATTTTACCTTCCAGATAAAATAAACTAAGGGCCTCGGTCCGGTTTCGCACCCACGATCTTGAGCTCAGAAGGCAAGCACGCATACCACTGAGCTACCGGCGCCCTCGTCATATATAGATATAAGATTATTCAAGCTTTAGAACATTAGAGAAAGAATGTCTCTGTGACTAATTCTCTCACACCCGCTCTCAATAAGAAAAATATTCGGGAATCGGAAGCTTATGGACCCTGTTTTCCCAGCAACGCGATGGCTGAGGGTTTCGGAACCTCGGAGGCCCATGGGACATTGCCTCCAGTCCAGTGTGGTTACGTGACTGGATAGCTGTAAATATATAAAGCTGACATTTGACTGTGGACAGAACATAATGGCCGAAGATGAGTGATGTTCGCAATCTCGGCTCTATTTTGCGCAACTTCTCGCGAATATCAATATACACCTGTTCAATCCCTCAATCACTCTTTCACAACTTTATTTGTCTCGCTTGTTTATTCATTGCAAGCCCGGTGCATCTTCTTCAGTTTGTTCATACAGCGCATATGCAATTACGTTGTTGGAGTGTTAAGTGGACTATTGACAAAGATCGGTCAACATCTTAAAGCTGTGATTATTTATTTCAAGGAAATACAAGTGTATTATAAGTTATAAAGAAGGCCCCGGTAGTTCAGAGGTAGCATGCTTGGTAACTGACCTGAAGATCGCGGGTTCGAAACCCCGACTCGTTAAAGACCTCCATATTCAAGCAAACTACGCCGTGTAGGAAACATTTAGGTCTCTCACAGTAGAGTCGGGCTCATGTTCTCTAGTAGGAAGCGATCATACCTTAAAAAAAATAGTCTGTGAATCACCGGCAATATATTTACCCAGCACGAATTAATCAAGTAAGTTTTCGCTCTTCCTCTAAAACCAATAGATGTATCGGCTAAAAATTAATAGATGACTTCTGATTTCTCGATAGGAACATTACATCGGGCAGTTATTAGGGTATTTGAGACGAGCCGCACCTATGACCCCTTCGTTCCCTAAACCGATCCAGCGGAAAATTAATAAGTGCCATCCTTGTGTGTGTTTGAATTTAAATATAAAATTTCATATCGATACACTCATTACATCGACAGTTATCGGGGTTATTGAGCTAAACCCACCTCTGATTTCCCCCTTTCCTTCAACCTTCGCGGAAAGTTAATATGTACCCTCCTTAAGGGAAAGTAAATATTTACCATCTTTATAGGGTTCTTGGGATACAATCATTCTGTCGAGAGTTGAAATGAAGTGAAATGGAACACACAAACAACAGATGATGTTAGAAAAACTAAAGACTATAAAGAGTTCTTATGTTTCATTGGAATTATCATTGACACACGCATCAATTTCCTGAAATACATTTCAAGGTTTTACAGACACTTGTGTATCGCAATAACATTGTTCCCTTGAAAAGTGTGATGATGTCTCTTGCATCATCAGATCACTACAAAATAGGAATCAGCCTGTTTCAGAAACATCATCAGACACTTTACCTTCAACACAATTCATAATTCTTCTCCTGGTATTCGTTTTCGCTTTATATTTAAAAACAATCGACCGTTTGGGCTGAAGCTCAACTTATGACTTATGTAGCTTCTGAATCCTCGTACTAAATTTTGTGTCAATACATTAGGGTATTTGAGACGAGTCACTCTTTCCTGGGGACTAGCTCAACTCAAAAAACCCAATAATTGCCGCTGTACTGAATATCGACATGAAATTTTATAATTAAGTTCAAAATTCCATAAGGGAGTTAATTATCCGCGAAATCGGCTGAAGGGAAGCGATGATCAGAGGCGAGTGGCTCGACTATTTTATAATAACTTTATTATTATGTATTAAATGTATCAAGACAAAATTTAGTTGATTGGTTATGTAAGTCAACTAATGATTGTTAGCCCGAACTGATTCACCCAAGACTTTTATTTTATTTCTGCAGTTTTTGGTATAATTTCTAAGAAATTATGTAAACGGTTAAATATTCAGGATGCTTAAATAAGTTAATTGATATAGCAGCATTATAGCAAAAGAAAACTGCGCCGGTAGCTCAGTGATATGCGTGCTTGTCTTCTGAGCTCAAGATCGTGGGTTCTTTAAGCACGCCGTCCTTCGGATGGGGCGTTAAGCGATAGTCCCGAGCCTGTACGATGTCAAGTACTCGTTAAAGATCCCTAGGTGAATAAAAATTTAAGGTAGGCAAAATTTAGGACTTTCACAGTAGAGTCGGGCTCATGTTGACCAGAGTGACGAAAGAGCGCTCTGGTAGTAGGCGATATGACCTCGTAGTTAAAGCCCGGGCATGAGTCATAAAACCTAACCTAACCTATAAAAGGTATATTTTAATGAAATTCCCCATACAAGATATCTTAAAATATTGTTAAAATTACATTAGTTATAATTTAACTTGAGGGACATGGTGGCGTGCGGGCTAGAGCGTAGGGCTTTGCTCGCATGGTGTCATCATGGTTTGCTGGTTCGAATCCCGTCATATGCGTCGGCCAATAAAAGAAAAAGAAAAATAATAATAATTTAACTTTATCCTTTTTATAGAAATTTCGGAAAAATTTCTACTTATTATGGAATGGGTCCTGAATTTAAATAAAATGATTTTTCTATTTTAAAAAAAATTAAAATGATTGATTGAAAAACTATTCTAACCGTTGAATTTTATAAATAATTTTGATTTATGAATGTGTGTCTGTGACCTTTTCTGTGGCGAGGTTTTGAAATTTGTTTTCTAACGACCTCAGATGTCCCCAACCAAATCTAGCTCAGAGATAACGGTGGGTTAGTTCGTTGATCTATGTTTTTCCACTCACTGACACTCCTAGCATATGTTTGTGTCAGTCTTTGACTAGAATTTCGTCATAGACAATTTGTCGAAGTCACAGAAAATATATTAAGTTACATCTATCTATACCACTAGGTCAATATGAGAAATGGAAAAAATGTGTCAAGCGTTTCATGCGAGATTCCCAAAAACAAGGAGTGAACAAAAAAACGTTTTCGCTCTTCCTCTAAATCCAATTGACCGTTTTCGCTAAAAAACAATACATGACTTATATGCAGACCTCTAAATCCTCACAATAAATTTTGTTTCGATACACTCATTACATCAGCGGCAATTAAAATTTTAAAGTTAAGCCCCTTCTTCACTTTTATGTGGTTCTGGATACATAAAAAAATTCCTGTCATACATAAAATGTAATATACAAAATAATACAATACATTATTTTCTATAAAGAGTTGTCTTGTTCACAGATACACGGACAGCATCGAGGCTCTTTTCCTGTTGTGTTCTCAGACACATGGTCAGGATCGAGGCTCTTTTCCTGTCGTGTTCACAGATACATGGATAGGATCGAGGCTCTTTTCCTGACGTTTTCACAGACACATGGACAGGATCGAGGCTCTTTTCCTGTCTTGTTCTCAGACACATGAATAGGATCGAGGCTCTTTTCCTGTTGTGTTCATAGACACATGAAAAAGATAAAGAAACGAATGACTTATTGCTTAATTTATTATTATTTATTTATAATTACGGTTAAGAAAAAAGGCATAAACAATAATTCATTTGAAGAAATAGATTCTATGGTAATAGTAGATAAGGCCTCCTGCCATCTGAGTTCAAGATAAGCTGGTTCGAAACCCGACCGAGGGAGGCCCTTAAGTTTTATCTGGGAGGTCAAAAAAAACGCGAGCATGCCTTCCTTCGGACAGGACGTTAAGCTGTGGTCCCGAGCCTGAACGATGTGGATTGGCAAAATGACTCCCACAGTAGAGTCGGGCTCGTGTCCATCAGAGCGACGAAAGAGCAGTAGTAGGCGATATGACCTTGTAGTTTAAAGCATGGACATGAGTCACAATAACTAAGTACGAATAGTGACAAGTTCACTTGAGACCAAGGTGTCAATAGCTAAGCCAGGGAGAAGGTCTACTAAACACAAGGTTTATTGCTAGGACATGAGAAAAAAAAAAGGAAAACCTTGGATATTTTTTTCACCGTATATAATCCAATTTCAAGCTGAGCCAGTCACATTCGCCTGGGGAGCCTAGACTAGGAGACGTTTACATATACTGGCCCTAGCTCCAACATATGACGAGAACATTGGCGGATCTACCATAAAGCTAAGGGCATGAAGCAAAGCAGCATATCATTAATAGTATTTACTAATTGCCATAGATCTCAAACAAATAATTTATTAAACAATTTCTTTGTTTTTACTCACCTAGCTAATAAAGTATAGGGGCAGTTATGAAATCGATCAAAAATTAGATGAGGAATTTTCCATGAATTTTCGTAATTCAAAAAAAAAAAAATTGTGTCTGTGCCTGCGAACACAATTTTATATTTAGGTATATTCAAAACCACATAAGGACGCCTCGTACCTAAACGTTTTTCACTAAATCGTGTTTTCCACGTCTTACATACGGTCTTCTGAATTATACTAAATTTCATGTTTATAAATTCGTTTGACAACCATTATGGTTTTTGAATGCGGCTATTCTCTGATATCCCTCTTTCCTTTTCTGATTTGGCTAAAAAAGACCCTATAGCGTTTTTATTAATTTTCGTGTCGATACATCGATATATTCATTACTTCAGCCACGGCGCCCTCCCTCCGAATCACCCTATTCTCTTCGACAAGGAGGTGTGTATACAAACCGTTATTCTGGGTTTTTGGAGTTCGGCTACCCAGGCGTTTTGGATATATATAAAAAATTTCATGTCGATATACTCATTACTTCAGCCACCCCGAACTCACCCTTATCCTCAGCCAATTTGGCCGAAAATCAATAGGTTTTGAACGCACATATAAAATATCGCATCGAATGATTCATTCAATCAGGAGATTTTTGGAATCAGGGAGTAGAAAGACAAATTCCTATGAAGTTTAAAAATCGTATTTTTGACCGATTACATAATTTGCCCTAAAGATGGGAAAAGTAATAAAAGTAGATGGGCACATACGACGTTGGCACGCATTTTGCCTAAACAATTACTCTGCGTCAAGCAGGGCTCTTCGCGTCTAACGTCTTCTTTCTGGGTCAGTCTTTCCGGTTCAAAATAGGACACGACCAGAAATAAATGGAAATAGAAAGGACAACGTTTTCTCTAAAAAAAAAAAGAAAAAATCTAATGGAAATATGTCTCAAGATAAAAAGACATGAAAACGTAAGATTAATGGTTCTTAACCAACAGAAGAAAATTTGGGTCGTCCTGTGGACAATGATAAAGAAACAAAAGAAGACGATATGTTACCCATTCCCATTCAATACAGAATAAATGATAATATGAGAAGAATAAATGGTAATATGAGAAGAATAAATGGTAATATGGACTGATTGAAGTTGATGGTTAGTAGTGAGAGTCTGGTACAGATCACAAATCAATATAATTTATTCTATTCAAAGAGGGAAGGAGTGGGCGATGGTACACTACTGAGTACGCCTAATGGAGAGTCGGAGATAGACAGAGCGAGCGCGCACATGTTTTGTAAGGACGCAAAGACACTTGATAAATGGGATAGCCTCATTGGTATACCCGGGATCTTAGGATAGTCATGGTGCACTCTGTTGCATGTGGCATACTGCATCTAACATGAGCAGGACCACACATTGTACATTCACAAGGACAACATGTCGATTGATGCCTTGTTGGCAAATGTATGTCGTCGATATCGCGCCAGTAAAAATGACATTGAGATAGAAATGAAATATGTACTTTTCATGAACGATTTAATCAATTAAGTGTTCTCTCTCCCTCCTTGAAAACAGTAGAAACAATATGGAAATTTAAACTTAAACTAAAACGTTTATGTTACAGGAAACCTTTCATGTTCGGGCTTTAACTACAACGTCATATCGCCTACTACCAGAGCGCTCATTCGTCACTCTGGTGGACATGAGCCCGACTCTACTATGGGAGTCCTAAATTTTGCCTACCCTAAATTTGACATCGTACAGGCCCCCGGACCATCGCTTAACGTCCCAACCGAAGGACGGCGTGCTTAAGTTTATTTTACCTCCCAGATAAAATAAACTAAGGGCCTCGGCCGGGATCCGAACCCACAATCTTGAGCACGCATTCCACTGAGCCACCGGCGCCTTCAATCGTGTTTTATATTCACATACATTATTTGATACATACCTGTCATTTTTATTTTTTTGGCAGAGTTTCTCCATTAACCAATATGGGGGGGGGTTAAGTTTTCTGGAATCTACCTTTTAATCAATATTTTTTATTTTTTATATACTAATTTATGAGGGCGCTGGTAGCTCAGTGGTGTGCGTGCTTGTCTTCTGAGCTCAAGATCGTGGGTTCGAAACCCGACCGAGGCCCTTAGTTTATTTTATCTGGGAGGTAAAACAATTTAGTGTAGGCAAAATTTAGGACTCCGACAGTAGAGTAGGGCTCAACTTGGAAAATCTAACGCGAGTACTTAACTTCCCCTATAGGTCGTATAAATATGGTAGGGAACTGTGTATATGGTAGGGAAGTTCGTTAGAGAAGGGTTAAAAATAGTGTTGAATTCTTGAAATAAACTATGATGACAGCGATTCTACGGACAAGGAAAATTACTTTTAAAAGGAAAATTAGGAAAGTGTCTTAAGGGAACAACAAACAAAAAACACCCAGGGACCTAAGCAACCAAATCTTAAGTATCCCTTCCCTGGGAGCTTTACCATGAGAGTCCTAAATGATAGCTACCCAGTTTTAATTAGGGTAGGGGTATTAACTCGGGTCGGCTATTTAACGTCCCTTAGGAAGGACGGCGTGCTGAAAGTTCTGTTTCCTCCCAGAAAAAAGCCTACAGGCTCCCAAGTGAAAGATATATGAAGATATTAAAATTCCATTATCTCCGAGTAGATTGGTGAGTTAACTAACATCTCGTAGTCCGAACAAAACCAATATTTAATTTCCTCTTCTACCATCTATTTCAAATAAGATTAATTAACTTTTTTTATTCTTGGATCGAAATCTAAATTTCTATTAAATACTGCTGTTTTCTTTATTTAAAGACAAATACCAAGATGTTACCTGGTGACAGGGAGTTATTTAATTTTTTTTAAAGTTATTTTGATTATGAAAAACAAACTTAAGTGGTTTGATCTGAACTGTTAACAGTGACTTTAAAATTTCATTCTCAAAGGACGGCATGCTCAATATTTTGTTAAGTCCCAGATTAAACACAATAAACCTAGATAACACGATCATGAGCTCTGTAGGCAAATACGCTAACCATGAGCTACCGGCGCCGTCTGCCTGAGTAGTAGTTTGGCCTAGGATAGATACGAGCCTTAGATGAGGGTCATATAGAATAATTCAAAAGCCAAAAGGGCCAAAAAAATGATTACTGCATATAGTAAGTGCAAAAATAACATTTAGCACACGTTTCTTATTTATTATATTCAATATTATTATATTGACAATTATGTAAATTTATGAGTTGAACTTTCCCTCCCCTTCGATTGATTCCCCTGAAAATTAATAGGTGTCGTACATATAAAGCTTTGAATTACCTACGAAATTTCGTATCAATACACTCATTACAATGGCAGTGATTAGAGTTTTTGTGTTAAGGCCCTAATTCCGCCCTTCCCTTTGGCCGATTTGACTCAAAATTAATAAGTTTCGTCCTTAGAGGGTTTTGGACATAAGTACACAATTTCGTGTCGATACATTAATTCTACATACATAGACAGCGTTTTTTTTATTTTTGATAGGTATCAGAAGGTCGGAAAACATGAAATTCCGTTGAAAACTACGCCTCGAATTATTGTTCGAGTACAAATCTTCCTCTACTTCGTATAGCTGACGATTTACAAAATAACGTACCAAAAATTGAATTTATGAATGAATCTTTAAAATATATATTTTTTAAAATTAGGGCCCATCATAAAACTACCTACTCAAAAAATCAAATCGAAATTTATACGATTTTATTTTAATTTCAATTTTGAGAGAGGAATATTTCTCATAAAAATATCGAATTATAATGACAGAGAATGAAAATGGAAAATGACATTTTTTTATACAATTTACATAAATATAAGGGTGCACGACTGAAATACCTGGTGTTACACTATCGATACTATCGATAGTTTAAGGACTTTGTATTTCTGGAATCCACTGAATCGAAGGAAGGACTGTTTTTAAAGAGTGCTTCGTTGCTTAGAACTGAAAATTTACTATTCTTGTAGCGTGCTTTGTTGTTTTGAACTGAAAAATTAGTCTTAAACGGAAGTCCAATGTGTGGAGTTACTTCGATAAGGGTGCGAGTACAAAAAACCTGGCTAAATGACGTTTGTCCAATGCCGAATACAGAACTTCCGGGAACACTTCCAATTTGAAGGATCACTTGTTGAGAAAACATCATAGTGATTACAACGGGAACGCTTTGTGCACACCTACAGATACAGGAGAGAATAGAGATAGTGGAAGTGGATTTGGTTTTTACTTGAGCTCAACAAAAATAAACGAAAGAAATTCCGAGACGTACAGGATTCTCTTAAATCGTATTGTTTCATACATAGCCATTGATTTTCAACCATTCAGCGTAGTCGAATTCATAAAAGAAATATAGGTATTTACATTGTACGACATCTTGTTTATTTGTCTTCCTTAAATTACTTACGTGTGGTACATGTCTGCACATATACATGGGCATTTAATGTCACGTTTAAAAAAATATTTCGATAGTACTATCGATGGTTTTAAAAACGATCGATAGCTTAGATAGTTTCACACCTCTACTTTAGAGGGAGAGCGAAAACGTAATTGATTAATTCATACTGGGTATTTACATTGAAGGTGATTCACAGACGACTTTTTACTCCCTGGCCCTAGTTGGTACATCCCTGCCTGCCTTAGACAGTTAGTTCCCCCAGACAACCCAGGGACACTACGATACTTAATACTCCGGAAGTCAAGTTATCTAAAGCCTCCATTTACGGCCGTACCTTTTACGAGGCCTTCTAAAACTATTCCTATTTTATTGACTTATGCCTCCCTTTAAAACCACATCAGACCGTAAGTACAGAAGAGCTATTTCCTTCTTCAAATGCCTGTTTCGTTTTTCCTGACCATTCTTACGTAATTAAATTACTTCATAAGATTTCGCTTCCATAGAAAAAGTAAAATACTAAAATATTTTCATTTCCCTATTATTTTTGTTACTTTTTGCTTATCTTCAGGATAGGATTTTCCTTTTTAAGACGATCTTCTAGAAGCAATAAATTTATATGAAATCGATTGATTGAATGCCTGATTATATTATACAATGAATCGATTTTTTTTCTACATCCAAAGAACAAAACATTAAACCAAGGCTATAATATTCCCTAAATTAACAAAAATAACAGGATTTTATTATACCAACCACTTTTGTACAGATCACTCTCTCTCCCATACTCCTCTCTCAAATTCTTTTCATACTGACATTACGAATATAAGAAAGTCAATGTAAGCTGGACGTATTGGTCCTATTTCATATCTGGATGATATGATAGTGATTGCAAATTTAATGAGGAACATTTTTGGTAAGTACCACGTTTCCACATACACATAGACAGACACCATCGCGGAAATTTAGTCAGATTCAAGTTAGCACTCGCGATATATTCATTTTATATTCTAAATACATTGACGCTTGTTGGTTTTATGACTCATGCCCGGACTTTATCTACGAGGTCATATCGCCTACTACCAGAGCGCTCTTTCGTCACTCTGGTGGACATGAGCCCGACTCTACTGTGAGAGTCCTAAATTTTGCCTACCCTACATTTTTATTCACCTAGGATAGGGGTCTTTAACGAGTACCTGACATTGTACAGGCTCGGGACCATCGCTTAACGCCCCATCCGAAGGACGGCGTGCTCCTAGCTCCTACCTCCCAGATAAAATAAACTAAGGGCCTCGGTCGGGTCACGAACCCACGATCTTGAGCTCAGAAGTCAAGCACGCATACCACTGAGCTACCAGCGCCCTCTGTTGACCGCTTGTGATGGGGCATTTTTTGTAGCTGTTTATAATGTCAGGTTGTACACCCAACCCAATATTTTCACCGTTTATGGCCGCATTGTACTTTTTGAGTTGGTCATATCGGGAATTTTTTCTCAAAACTGTTGTAAATTTGTCGATTAACAAATAAATATTCTAATTACGACAAAATATGCAATTTTGTGTAGTAAAAACCTAAAAGTTAAAAACGTGCAATTTCGTGCAAAATAAAATTTATGTATATTAATCAGGAAGCCTTAATTCGTAAAAATAAATTGTTATTTAATTCAAGCAAGCAAAAAAAAAAAAATTGCACGAGAATCCTGGCTCCAGATATGAGCACACCTCTAGGTCCCTTGATGTACACACGTAATTGGATCTGGGTCGATAAAATCTGGGGATACCAATGTAAAGTCGGGCTCGTGTCTAGAAGAGCGACGAAAGAATGCTCTGATAGGCGTTATGACATAATAGTTAAAAGCCTGTGTATGTCAAAAAACACAAAAAACTAACAGAGCCTGTGATCCACTTGGATGCAGGCAACCTTTCCAATCCAGACTAGATTTCCTCCTTAGTCGACCTTCTGGGAGGTGCCATGCCGCCCCTTGTACAAATTACAGATAATTGTTGCCTATTCAGAAAATTAACTGGAATAGCAGACCCGCCCTCAGGTCTCCATTGTCTTCGGTACATTTGCATCCCCGGGTTCTGTTCCACTCACGACATTCCTCTCTCAACTTATCACACTTTTCACACGAGATAGAATCTCTACTCAGGACAAAAGGTTTTGTGACAGAATAGACTGCATTTTCACAATCCGATTGCAGCAAAAACATAATAATAAATGATAAAAATGCAGATTTCAAAATAAATAATTAGTAAGATTTTTAATGATTAATAAAGAAACAACAATTAGTAATATTAATTTAAATATACTATGTACAAATATTAGATTAAATATTGAGCCACGTGACTAATTATTTTTCCACTCTATTCTATTTATCCACTTGGGTATACACAGGATGTCCCGAGTTCAATGCAAAACCCTATTTTCACGCAGGCTACGCTGTTTTTTTTTTTTTTTTTTTTCAAATTCTATAATTAGATTTTTTGAAAAGAAAATTTCTGGAGATACACAGTTGCCCAAAATCGAAAAGGGACTTTTCATTAATTTTATCCTGACTTGAAATCCATCTATAAAACTTCTCACAACACAAACATTTTTTCCTCAATTGTACGCTATGTTTTTTCCATAGCTATTCAAAGTAAGTTTATTTAATCGGTCAGAAATTTGATGCTGAATTTTCAATGAAATTTCAAGTTATACTGATAAAAAAAATTCCGTCTGTGAACACAATAACTCCCAACAGAGCATATGTATCTACACGAAACTTTATGTGTGGGTCCAAAACCCCATTACGAAGAAATCTATTGATTTTCAACCAAATCGACCAAAGAGAAGAGGCTTAACACAAAAACTCTAATAACTGCTGTTATTATGAATGTTTTGTCACGAAATTTCTTAAGTAATTCAAAATTCCATAAGGACTCTTTCGATTGTCAGCTGAATCGGCAGAAGGGAAGGTTTTATTTTATTAGGCTGGTTATTTGTTGTGGTGTATTTCCATGAGAATAAACTGAACATTTATACATACCTCACTCAAAATTGGAATATTCAAAACAAGTCGTTTTTAGCTCTAATTGAAAAAAAAAAAAAAAAAAAAAAAATGGTAATCTTCCTTTTCAGTTAGTTACTAGCAGTAATACCCGGCGTTGCCCGGGGAACTTTGACTTTTCTCCCAATATCTCCTATAAGGCTATTGTTCCTCGACAGTACATTCATGATGTTATAATTTTCAATTATTCATACGGAATAAGGCTTATAGTCCTTCAACTGTAGTAACGCTAGCTTTGGAGCTAAAACTAATTTATTCAAAAAGATTTCTCATTAATCGTTGCAATGGTTTTCGAGTTACAAAGATTGCGTGAGTGGATGCTGGGATGGACCAGGGGTTGATTAAAAAATAGACCGTAACCTTCCGGTAGATAAAGCTTATCTATTCAAAAAGATTCCTCATTAATCATTGCAGTGGTTTTTGAGTTACAAAGATTGCGTGAGTGGATGCTGGGATGGACCAGATATTGAGGTACTAATACGCCTATAACCTTCCACAGACGATGACGAACAAATTTAAAAAAAAATTAATCAAATCCATCAAGCCGTTCGTGAGTTATAGCGGTACAACGCACAGACATTTTCAGTTTTATATATATATATGATTGTGACTCATGCCGAGGTCATATCGCCTACTACCAGAGCGCTTTTGTCATGAGCCCGACTCTACAGTGAAAGTACTAAATTTTGCCTTCTTAAATAGTATTCACCTAGGGGACTATTTAAAGAATACCTGACGTCGTACAAGCTCAAGACCATCCCTTTACATCCCGTCCGAAAGAAGACGTGCTCAAGGCTTTTTCAGCTCCCACATAAAAAATCTAAGAGCCTCTGAAGGGTTTCAAACCCGCGATCTTGAGCTCAGAAGGCAAGCACGTTATCTCTTAGCTACCGGCGCGCTCAATATTTCTTTTTGATTGTCCTTTTACAATATCTATGTCATAAACTCTATTTTTTATGAGTTTTCTTGAAAATCTCAAAAAAAAAAAAATAATAAAAAATACGTTTTATTGTCTCTTTTTTGACAATTATATCCCTTTTATCCAATTAACGACGTAGCGTTTTTATAATTTACTATACATCAAGATGCTGTGTTTAAATCAACCATATACACAAAATATGTGCTTAATGTTATCGTCAAACATAGTAATTATTATTATTTTTCTGTAATTCGTCAAAAACATGTTATTTTTTAATTTACTAGTTTGCCCCGCTTGGCATGCTAATTTTCCAATTTGGGCCGGACATAGAGTTTGATGTCATCATTGCAATTTTAGTATAATAAATTTACATAGGGCCCTACTTACGACTCAAGTATAAATAAATGTATGTAAATAAGCTACCTGTTTGGCTCTAAGCAGTGTTGCTTGTATCCCTTCTTCATCGTCTCGAAGTCTCTCCCGATGAACATCCTTTAAGAGATCTTCAAAATATTCTTCATATTGCGACAATCTCTGAATCTGAAAATTAAAATAATATCTTTGTTAATAATTCATATATAACAGTAGGTATATAATAATCATTACTTTATTTAATCCTTTCTTACTTATGATTCTATATCACAGGATGTCAAATAATGAGATAGTCTGACCTCTCACAGATTTTTATTGGTAGTAATAGCTAGCCGGCTTTCGAGGTTTCCCTCATCATCAGGCAGTCTGATAAAAAATTAAAAATTTTGAAAGAACTAAATAATATAATAAAAATAAATAAAGAACAATCAAAAACATTAACAATTTAAAACATCATGGATGGGGACAGACGAGTTATCCCTGTCCACCACTCTCGATTTTTTCTCTAGAACTCTAGAACTCTAGTTGTGACTCAGATGGTGGACAGGGATAACTCGTCTGTCCCCATCCATGATATTTTAAATTGTTAATGTTTTAGATTGTTCTTTATTTATTTTTATTATATTATTTAGTTCTTTCAAAATTTTAAATTTTTTATCAGACTGTCTGATGATGAGGGAAACCTCGAAAGCCGGCTAGCTATTACTACCAACAAAATCTGTGAGAGGTCAGACTATCTCACTATTTGACATCCTGTGAAATAATCACTTCTCACTACATCAGCCATCTTCATATTATGATTCTATAAGAATCGAAACAATAGCCCGAAGAACCAGGGGAAGATATCAGATGTAAAAGAGAAGAGAACTGATAGGCAGTGGCGGGCGGATCTATCGTTCCGGAGGCCCTCAGGTATGTCTTTAGAAGGAGGCCCCCCTCAAGAAATTTATTAATAAAAACATTTTGGATGAAGTTAGGGGAAGGAACCCCATATATATATATATATAAGCACGCCATCCTTCGGACGGGACGATAAGCGATGGTCCCGAGCCTGTACGATGTCAGGTACTCGTTAAAGACCCCTACCCTAGGTGAATAAAAATTTAGGGTAGGCAAAATTTAGGACTCCCACAGTAGTCGGGCTCATGTCCACCAGAGTGACGAAAGAGCGCTCTGGTAGTAGGCGATATGAACTCGTAGTTAAAGCCCGGGCATGAGTCATGAAACCTAACCTAACATAGGTAAAAGATAAGAAATAATATATATATATCTACTATACAATTATTTATTTAAATATATATATTTAAATGAATAATTTTATAGTATATATATACATATATCTATACAATGTTCGTAGCTAACTGTCGGATTTCTAATTATCACTATTTTTTGTTTTTCAAGTATCCTAGGAGGTTTTCAACAACCCTCTTAACAATTTTTCTATTCATTCATCTCTAATGAAGAATATCTCAGCATATATATATATACTCGTACATATAGGAGGGTTACGATGAGGAATAAGATCCTAAGTATATGTGTTTTATATTCATAACGGAGCAATATAAGTCACAAGTGAACTCTCAGTAGGGGCAAAAAAAAAAAAAAAAGGACTAAATAAATTATGAGGTTATAAATAAAATATATATAACAGCATTAATTGGAAAAATTTATATTTATAATTAAAACGAATAGAAAAATTGTTAAGAGGGTTGCTAAAAACCTCCTAGGATACTTGAAGAACAAAAAATAGTGATAATTAGAAATCCGACAGTTAGCTACGAACATTGTATAGATATATGTATATATATACTATAAAATTATTCATTTAAATATATATATTTAAATAAATAATTGTATAGTAGATATATATATATTATTTCTTATCTTTTACCTATGTTAGGTTAGGTTTCATGACTCATGCCCGGGCTTTAACTACGAGTTCATATCGCCTACTACCAGAGCGCTCTTTCGTCACTCTGGTGGACATGAGCCCGACTACTGTGGGAGTCCTAAATTTTGCCTACCCTAAATTTTTATTCACCTAGGGTAGGGGGTCTTTAACGAGTATCTGACATCGTACAGGCTCGGGACCATCGCTTATCGTCCCGTCCAAAGGATGGCGTGCTTAAGTTTATTTTAACTCCCAGATAAAATAAACTAAAGGCCTCGGTTGGGTTTCGAACCCACGATCTTGAGCTCAGAGGGCAAGCACTGAGCTACCGGCCCCCTCAACCCTTTTACCTATGTGTATCCAATTCCTATTTTATGGTTTAACGAAAACAAATATTATTATTACATAAGTACACACATAGAAATTCTCCAGTAAAAAATATATCACAGAGAAAGAGAACCAAGTATATTTTTTTCCTTCTCCAGCTATATGAAGTATAGGGGAAGTTATGTAATCGGCTTTATCTGTGCTTGCCAAGTTTGCCCCCACTCCTCGCCACTCGAATAATTTTTTTTACACAATATCCAATGCTTTTACTGCCTATCGAGCTCAAATTCTCGGTTTCGAGACCCGGCCGAGTCCCTTACGTTTTTTAACTACGAGGTGAAAAAAAAAAAAACGCGAGCACGCCGTCCTTCGGATGAGACGCTATGGTCCCGAGCCTGTACGTTGTCAGGTACTCGTTAAAGATGTCCGCCAGAACAACAAAAGAGTACTCTGGTAGTAGGCGATATTACCATGAGTCATAATAACTATATACTACTTTCAATTAGATTGCTTCGGATCTAAATGCACGGAAACGTTAGTACGCAGGTTGACTTGAATGCCAATCTTTAAGTTAAACAAGAAGCCATTAAAATGGCTCATTTTTTCAAATTAAAACTGAAGGACTACTTGAGTGCTAATGCTGCTTGCTTGTTCATTGCTCCAAGACCAAGTGGAACCATAATGATGGAAGGATCATTTCGACGCATTCCCAGCTCTTTGGAGTGGATATCCATTTTATCCTCGTTAGCTCGACTGAGGATCGTTAGTTAGTCAATGAAGCAATCCGCGATTCTAGAAGAAAAAACGAAAAAGTTAAGTATCTAATCCTCAAGCACATCCAAGATCTTATTAAGACTTTGATGTGGTCGTACGGAAGGTGAGACGCTTAGTGGCTTCCTATCTGGCAAAACCTAAAAGAAGGAAGACATTAGGAAGGATTCCATGAAACCTGGATAGAAATTGAACATCCAATAGCCGGTCTGTTCGAACTGCACGGACGAAGGATAGAAAGATCTATAATTGACGGGGTTAGAATCAAAATGGTCCAAGTGACATTTTTGAAATTTTTTCGTTAAGTGTATAATCGGGTACAAAAATGATAGTTCTGTTCAGGAAAAAAATTGTACAAGTCAAATCCTAGCCAGTGCTGAGATCTAATGGCAAATCACTTATACCATTTTGGTGACATGGAACAAATAACAGGTTTTTTTGGTCAAGCAGCTTTTTATTTCTTACTCCCAATTTTTATTTATAAAATTCTTTTATTACATCATCAAACGTTTCGGGACGTGCATCAAGTTTACAATATAAAATTAACATTATAACAATCTTTGTTATTAATTTAATGCTAAACCAACCTTAAATATTCCTGTTATTTACCTAACATGATCAGAAACCCTTTATTTGGTAAAGGGTAATATTATTCAAAATTTATGATAGAACACCTCGCATGGTTAGTGCCAAGTTCTAATCAATAACCATTTTATAAAGTTGATAATTATTATTTTTTAAATATTTATTTTATTTTTTGTCTTGGACTTAAAACTATCAATAGTGACCTTGAAATTAAGATTTTTATTCAATATTATGGTTTGCTAACAGCAAATTTCACCATAAAAGCAGAAGACAAAATATTTACTTAAGGAAGGAGGAGGAAAACGTAAAACGTAATTGATTAATTCGTTCTGGGGAAGTACAATGCTGGTGATTCACACACTTTTTCCAAACTAGGAAAACACCAAATTAAATGATAGGGCCGAGATGGATGTAAATTCGTTCTTCTGAATGGCTAAGGATTTAGGGAAGATGTGGATATGTTCTCGAAGGAATTACCCCAACAACCCCGTCCCAAACTACCAATTTGAAACGATAAACTGTCCAGATGGAATTAGCAGGTTTAAGTCTTTATGGAAGAATCGTGTTCGGCGGTATAAAAGGGAAAAAAAGATGCGGTCATATCTTCAGTTATAGCCCAGCGATATCTTCCGTGCCCATAATTCTGGAATAATGTAATATGACAGAAAAAAAAGTGGGATAAAGACTTCATTGAAATGAATGATGATTTAATGTGACATAAGTCGATATATTATTCTTTGGATGAATACATTTCTGCGATGTATCGATATAGTGGAAAGTAAAATAAACAACAAAGAGCTTGTTTAACTTTAATATTTTTTATTGTCGGTGAATCACCGCCAATGTGGGTACTTCCCCAGAACAAATTACTCGATTAAATAGTAAGATGATGTGGGCCGAGATTTCTCATAGAAATAAAAGACGTCTTCCCACTGTTTTATTTTGATCAGAACTGGTTTTCAACGCAACAGCGTCATCATCAGTGGTACATCGGGTACCACTGATGATGACACTGTTTCGTTGAAAACCAGTTCTGGTCAAAATAAAACAGTGGGAAGACAACGTCTTTTATTTCTAGGAGAATCAACCATTTGTTCTAAAACATCCTGAATGCTTATAATAAATTGTCTGTCGATAGATTTATCAAGGGAGTTTTTGAGGGCAGGGTTTTTGAAATGAACCCCACTCTGACCCGACCCTCCTTCTCTTCGGCTTTTCCGCGGAAAATTATTAGTTGTCCTCCGTCCTACAACACATCGTACAAGCTCGGGACCATCGCTTAACGTCCCATCCGAACAACGGCGTACTCAAGGTATTTACACCTGTGTTTCTTAAACTTCTCTGGGATGTTCTACTGTTGGTTGTTTCCGGCATTTCCTCCAGAGGTGTCTTCTTAATTTTTTTTTTTTTTTGTCAATATTTCGGGACACTTGCACGTCCCTTTTTCCGGTCACTATGAACGAATGATCGTTTATCCAAGATATCCAACAAAATTGATGAAATTTGTTGGCGAAACTTTCATCATAACTTGCGTAGCAACATATCTGTCACGACAGTGATCGCTTCTAAGGCATCGCTGAATTCTTGAACATTCCTTCAGGCTTCTTTTCAAAAACTGTTCATTGTGAGGTTCCTTGAAGCCTCACACATTGATTAAGTTCAAAATGGATTTCATTGAGTGGCCGAGACAAAGGAAGCAGACAAATGTGGTATCTTTGAAGGGAGGTTAACTATGCAGGAGCAACGGGCCCTCGTTCATGACCTTCCCCTATTTATGGTTAACAAGATCTGTTTACATCTGGAGTACTTATGAGAATAGTACTAAAATAGTAGAATCACCGTCAATGTACTTCCCCAATACGAATTAACTGTTGTTTTGTTGTTTTCGCTCTACCTCCAAAACAATCCATTGTTTAGTCAATCAATAGTTGACTTATTCGGGAGCTCCTCGTACTAAATATTCTATCGATACATGCATTATATCGACTGTTCTTAGAGTTTTCGAGTTTAGCCTTCCCCCTAATCCCCTCTTCTTTTTAGTCAATTTGGCTTAAAATCTCAGTGCATGGCGTCCATATTCCAGTCCATTACATCGGGAGTTATTGTGTTCACAAAGACACATACATAAACAGGAGTATTAATAAGGAATACAAAGTCAGAAATTCGAAGTTTAGTTTTCACAGGAATTTCATCTTTCTCAACTCCCTTATTCCAAAAGTTTTAAAAAAACATAGAAGACTTAATAAGACAAAATAAAGATGTTGAGAAACACAGATAAACTGATATTAGTTTGGAAAATAAAGGAAATTAAAAATGAAACATGTTAATAAGATTAAGGTAAGATATTTTATATTGTAAAGGATTGCGTTAATTTGTATTAGCACGACTGTAAATAGTTTGTTTTATTATAATGATATTATTGAGGAATCCTCCAAATAGGAAGAGTAATTTTTAATGTAACTAGTAACAAATGTTATTTCAGTCAATGAAAATGGGCAATGCCCGAAACTGTTTGACTATTATACAAAAGATGAATAAATAGTGAAAGTGTAAACTAATTGGGAGAGAAAACCTATAAAAACAAATTTAAGTACAATAATTTCAACAAGTCCTCCTTACACAAAATATTGGAAAAAAAAAAAAAAATTGTGTTTGTGTGTGTCTGAAATAGATAATTCCCGATAGAATGCGCGATCCAAAAACCCATAAGGACGATACCTAATGATTTCAACCAAATCAGACAAAAGGAGGGGGCGGATTAGGGGAAAGGTGTAATACAAAAAGACTAATATCTGCCGTTGTAATGAAAGTTTGACACAAAATTTCATATTTCAATTCAAAACCAAATAAGGACGACATTCATTGGAATCGGGCGAATGGAAGGGAAGAACAGGGGGAAGTACAATTCAAAAACCCCAATAAAGGCCGATGTAATGAATGTATCCAATCACACACACACACACACGCGCACAGACATCATCGTGAAAATGGTCAAAACATATTCAGGGGACCTTGAAACGTGAAAATCCGTTGAAAACTCAATTTCGAATTTTCGTACGATTTCAATACTTCCTCGTATACAGAAGAAAGTAAGAGAAAAACAGAAAAACTTTGGAATATTTTTGGTCTGCCTAAAAAAAATTAAATTATATTACTTCGTAAACTACCTAATAGCTAATCTGAATTAAATAATTTAATTAGAAGGAAGAATAGAATAAGGAGGGGGAAGGGAAGAATGGGGGGGGGGGGAGGGAGGGGGGGGGGGGGGGAGAAAATAAGGGAAAAAATAGAAAGAAGGGAAAATAATAATAGTAAAAAAAATAAAAAAATAAATAAAAAAAATAAAATTATAATATATATTTATTACCTATATTTATTTATTTTTTGCTTATTATTCATATCTATATGAGGAATGTGTGTATGAGTATATATGTATATTCTGTTGAATGCATGTTTTTGTAAATATGCTTATGTATTCCCGTGTGTCTATATTTTTACTGTTACTGATGTTTGTTTATTCTTATATTTATTGTTATTGTTACTGTTTTATTTTTATTTTTTTCACTATTAGTTTATTTATTTCCACCGACTAGTATGAATGCATCCATGTGAAAAAAATAATAATAAAGAAATATCGAATTGGAGCATGAGCTTAAAATTGTACAGATACAGATTTGCCACTTTTTTTTTTTTTTTCTAATCATCAAGCCAAATATATTGGACGCTGATGACGTTTGCTGTTTTGCGTCCTTAAACTCCAAATCCTATCCTACCTGAATTAAATATGATTATTTATAAATAATTTTTCAATACTTTTGGTCGGTTGACAGAGAGACATTATAAGGTTTCTGTAGCTAGGACGGAACCCTAGAAGGGCCGTATGTTGCCAACAAACGAGATGGCTCCGAGTATGTAAGATCTGATCAATTTTTCTAAAAGGCTAGGCTGGTTGGAGGGAGGGGGGGTGAGGTGGGATAGGGGCGTGGTGCGTGTAGCGGTTCTGGTCGCATTCCCCAACCCGGGACCCCATTTGCATCTTCTGCCCGGACCTCTGAAAAGGAACCGTCAACTCTTTCATTTCGGTTCGCCGGCACTTAGAATGGCAATATTTTGGCAACCCTATAGGAAAGAAAATAAATAAACCATTCCAAATATGGTCGTACAGCACATTGTTGGAAAGCTCATTAAAAATACATTAATAAACAGAATAAACATTTTCCGATACATAGCGTAGAACGACGAAACAATAATTTCCCCAAAAAAAGTTTAATAAGTTAACAATTTGACTCGCCTATTACTCTCCCAGTATATAGACAGTTATGAAATCGGTCGGAATTTCATGTTTTTTGACCCCCTAAAAATGAAAAATTCCTTAGGACACCTATTGATTTCCCGCGAAATCGGCTGAAGGGAATGGGGGGGATCAAAAGAAGAGGTCTCGACTCAAAAATCCTAATAACTGCCGATGTAATGAAAGTATCCATATAAAATTTAGTATGAGGATGTAAGTCAACTATCGATTTTTATCAATCGATTGTTTTGGAGGGAGAGTAAAAACATCATTGATTAATTCGCATTGGGGAAGTGCATTGCCGATGATTCACCGAATACTTTTTTTCTTTTTAAAATAGAACATTATATTCAGTTTTTCAGGGAACTTTTTTCATTTTAATTCTTTCCAAATGTGACCCTTTAATTTAAATTACAAAAAAAAATATGATTATTGAATAATAAAAAGTATTGAATTAAATAAAAAAGTTGAGTAAAATATGGAATAAAAATGTGTATAATAAGCGGGAGGGCGCCGGTAGCTCATGATCGGATGGGACGTTAAGCGATGGTCTCGAGTCTGTACGATGTCAGGTACTCGTTAAAGACCCCTACCCAAGGTGAATAAAAATTTAGGGTAGGCAAAATTTGTCGCCGATTCATGACCAACGTTGCCGATAATAGATCAACTTTGGTTGCTGTTATCGCGGCGACTTTTATCGTCGACGGGAAGTGCTGATCAACATTAGTTACTAATGCAATGACGACACCGATTGCCAGGAGAGGGACAGAGTAAAAAACTGTTACATTTCGACAGGCAGATTTAAAACTTCCAAGGGAATCTAAAATATCTGTGTGGACAGACGGACAAACGTTCAGTTAATATGATTTCAAATACATGTAGTCATCTTATGGAAACCTAAACAAACCAGGCATCTAGAAAAATAAATTTAAGCCTATTGAGAAAATCATTGGAGCCAAGGCTGAATGTTGAGTTTTGAGTGACATAAAGATATGTAGACGATCTTTTGTTAATATTTATTCAAATTAGACCGAGCCCTTGGTTGAGAATGGCAAAATACAGAATGACAATCCAATGTCATGTTAAGCATCGTCGATTAGCATGTTGTGAACCCTAGAGGAATTCTTTCAACCTATTGTAGGTATATTATATGGTAATTGTGTGCAGGTTTGTTGTTATACATTCTTTAAACAAGACAGACAAAAGGTCACAAAGACTTTTATATTTACACATTATTTTGAACGAAAACTGTCAAAACTGAAATAGAGGAATACAGTGAGTGAGTGGTAGAGACGGTTAGTTTATTGGTTGAGGCTCATATTACCATTAACTTGTGAGTGAAGCTTGTGAGTGGACAACAACTCTGTGTCTTTCAGCTCATATTACCGGTGAATCGAATCCCAACCTTTTAGAAGCAAATAGGCAGTAAATATCAAGAGGAGAGAGGGATACAGCAAGAAGCTACAGAAGACACTGAGAGACATATAAGATGCTTCACAGATGGTTGTAGACAGAAGGACACAGGACTTACAGGAGGTGATACGTGGATTCCGAGCCTTAAGAGTTGGAAGTTACCGTCACACTTGGATGCCAAGCTACTGTATTTCAAGCAGAGTTAATGGCAATAGGAAGCAGACCGACTTCAGGAGGAAGTTTCAGGTAAGCCTTTCGTGGGGACATAGCCAGTACTTGGAATATTCAAGGAGGATACCGAACCCAGATATAAAAGTGGACTAGAGATCTTCGGAGAGGTCATGGAATCGAGGATGTTCCTGGGTGAGAATTCCAAGGTCTGTCTTGGGGGATGGGATGCTGAACCTCAACAGGAGCAAGCTTTGGCAACTGACAATAGTCCACATAGGACACAGTTCGTTTAATAGACACCTACACTTGTCACATATGGGGAGAAAAAGTCAAGACGGCAGCTCAGTTCCTGGGTAGATGTCTCGGATATCCTCTGACAAGATTTCACATTTTCGTTCTTAGATACGGCTGGATGCTTAGGTCCCTAGGTGCACACACCAGCCCATCCAATACACATATATTAGTTGGCAGCAACGTTATCCACTCAACAAACCACACACTACTCACGGTTGACCGCCGATTTCCATCAGCAGTACCCACTGAATGCCATTTCGACCGGCATGACAAGAATGTTCCTCCATCCCTTTTGTTCCGCTACTCCGCACCCGAAGATGCCACGCTCAACTTTGTTATTTCTATTTTCCCACTCTACGCATTGTCTTTTCCTATATTAGGTACTCTTTAAAATTATACCATGAAACAGTTATACACTCCTCGGTTATTCATGTATGATAATAATATGCTTTTTGTTCATTTTGATAATGCAATAGCCAACAGGGCTCTTCCCTTATGTTTCGAGTTTCAACAGTTAGGATAGAAGATAGATATCCATTTCCTTTTTATGTCCCCTTAAACGACCTAAAACTATTAAATTCATAAAAAATAAAGAAAAACTAGCTTTTTTTAAAAATATTTTCTTCGGTATTCCGTATTGCTACCATCTTCAGCCACGACTTAAAAAATACTGTATTTGTTAAGTCGAAGATGGTAGCGATGTTGAAAGTACTCCCGTATTTTATATATATTTTGTGAAGTAGACAATATTTAAAAAAAAAAACGTTTTTTTTATTGTTCCACAATATCTCTGCAAAAAATTTCATGTATCATATTGAATTCATATATATTTTTCTTATATACTATATCATCTAGTTCGTGAATCAGCATGCGGCCCAACAGTGTAACCCTATTTCACTGTATAAGCATTTTTATGTTCATTTTACAAATATATTATGAATATAAAAATAATTGAGACAAGTTTAAAATAATAAATAAATAATAATAATAAAGTATTCACATCGATCCGATGATTGACTTTCAAGCAAGTGCATGTAGAGAATCGATTTGTCGATAATGCTTGTACTAGATGTACGTTATATTGTGGCCCGAAGAAGGGATGGGGAAGTGCCTCGAAATATTGTCAAACCAAGACGAAGACGAACATACCTGTGGAAGAAATGCCGGAAAGTAACCAACAATCATCCCAGAGAAGCCTCAGAAACACGATATTTTACTTATCTCGTTTTATTTCTTTAGTTTTTTTTTTTTTTTTTTTTTGTATTTTTAAAAGTAGCATCTTATATATTTCTCTATATTTGTTTTTTTGTATTTATAACGACGATAATGTAATAAATTATTCCATTTATTACTGCAATGAAGTTATTTCCTCCAGTATACCATCAAAACAATTCTCGTCTTTATAAATACTAAAAACTGATAAATATAGTGAGCAGTACACTAAGGGACAAGTATAGAAGAAGTTATGTAATCGATCGAAAATTGGACGTTGAGTTTTCACCGGAATTTCATGTTTTCCGATCCATTAATTACGAAAATGAAAACAAAAAATTGCTGTCTGAGTGTGTTTGAGAACACCATAATTTCTTACAGAATGAATGTATCGACACAAACTTTTATATGTGTGTATCCCGAACCCAGTAGGGATGACATCTATTGTTTTTTCAGCAAAATCGGCCAAATGAAAGGAGGAGATTGGGGGGTGGCAATGACTCCCGATGTAATGAATATAACGACATGAAATTTTATATTTATACTTAAAATCCAGTATTTACTAATTTTCCGCAATATCAGCAGAAGGGAAGAATCAGAGAGAGAGCTGATTCAAAAGCCCAAAGTGATGATTATGTACGAAAATGTACCGACACGAAAAAAAAATTGATGTCTACCTTGTGTGTGTCTGTGAACAAGATAACTTTTGATAGAAAGAATGAATCGATACAAAATTTTATATGTAAATTCCATTACGAACGACTCCTAATTATTGTCTACGAAGGGAAGGAGGGGATTAGAGAAGACGTAAATAAACTATTGATTTTTAGTCAAAAGATTGGTTTTAAAAAAATTGATTAATTAGTGCTAGGTGATATTGCAGGTGATTCACCGATGACTTTTTTTACTGATAAATACTTATTCTCACTTTATTTTTTCATATGCTGGAGAAGTATAGAAAAAAAAGGACGAATTAACATACTTCATATGCAATGTCTGCAAATACTTTTTCAAATGTTCTAAAACTTGTTTTCGCTTTATACTGATTATCCATTTTGAGAAAAAAGTGCATAGCAATGACCTGTTTTAGTAGTTCCAGCTACTATAGAACTGGGCACTAAATATCAACGCAAAACAAGAAGATAAGCCGCATATTACTATGATGACAAGCAAATAATTTTAGGATAAACCTGATGCAATGAATATTCCACTGGCGATGTAAAAAAAGTGACTTTTCAAGATTGTATTAAATGAAGTTCAATTCAGATAGATACTTCTCAACTGCTTTACTGAGAAATGATCAAAGCCGAAGCCGACTTATTAGAGTAAAATATTTTTCAAAAAATAAAAGAAAATATGACAAGAGAAAAGAGTATGGGTGGACGAAGAGTTCTCAGTCTATGCAAAATAGATGTGTCTAATTTCCATTGAATGAAGGGTGAAGGATGGCGTGGGATATCCAGTGGGATCATCAGGAACATCCTTAAGTTCTGTCATCCTCCTGGGGATAATATGGGGATCTGCGTTGGATAAATGTAGGATACAAAATGTAAGAGCCTAACAGAAGTCAAGCGTGCGTAGTCCATGGTTGTGTTACTAACTTGATGGCTTGAGAAATCCATTGAAATGATCAGGAACATCTTTAAGTTCAGTCATCCTCCTGGGGATATGCAGATTGCGGTGGGTATATGTAGGAAGCGAAATACAACATCCTTAAAAACATGCGTAATCCATAGTAGTGTTACGAACTTCATGGCGTGGGATATCCATAGGAACATACTTAATGTTCAATCATACTCCCGGGGATAATGGGAACTGGGGTGGATATGTGTAGGATACGAAATGTAACATTCTCGACAGAAGAAGCGTACTACAACCAGCGATCGCACCACATTTATCTCGATCTCTCTCGCCAAGGAAAAATTAAGGTGGGCTGGGAGAGACCGCATATCGTCGCAGATGGTCGGCGTCGGTTGCTCCTAGCCGAACACAGCAACAGATAATTATTTTATTTTTTATTTTATTATATCATAAACTTGTGTTATGCCCCCTTTTCCCCGACGAACGGATGTCGGTCCTCCACCGAACGTCGGCAACCCCCCAAAAAAAAGTGCAAGAATGCATAGTCCCTTGTTCCCACTAACTTGATGGGTTACCCTATGGGATCATCAGGAAATCTTTAAAGTTGACTAATCCTCCTGGGGATAAATATGGGGTTCAATGACAGGATTCCATTAGTCATATCCTAACTGTGAGCAGAAGCACGAGTGTGGTATTCCAGATTGGAGTTACCAATTTTGATGGCGATCGTCAAAAATATCCTAAGGTTAAGTCCAGAAGAAAAGACACATTGAAGCATTATGTAAAAAAGTGTCCAAAGTGATGTTATAATTATAATTACAATGTAATTTAAATTATTTGTAATTATATTGTAATTGTAATTGACAACTGTATTATAACTAACAACCTAACACATATTTATTGACAATTTCGCAATTAATTCTCATTCAAATGACATTTTAATTATAAGTCTTAATTTGAAATTGCTATTTTGCCTTGAGGTGATGCGAAAGGTCAACTTCGGGCGTCTCATCCTATCTCATCCTATTTTTCGACAGAACATCTTTTTCGCGTAAGTCAAACGTCTAATAAATGGGTTTCAAGATCAGCATTTTAAGATAGTTTTCGGAATGTATCTCGCTTTCGAAAAATCATATTGCATATAAAATTTGTCTTTAAGTTTCCTCTACAACTTGAAGAGATGTTTGATAAGATCATAAATATAAGCAGTATCTTTTAAAATGTACCCCCTTAGACCCCGAAGTAAAGTGGTCTTAATTTTCGTCGGTTTTTGGTCAAAATCTTATCAGATATAAGTCAGCACATGTGCCATCTTCATCTCAAATTTCAATTTCATAGCTACAAGTTTTTGTGTTAGAGTTAGCTCATAAAGTTCCAACACGTAGACATCATCGCGAAAATGGTCAAGATGTGTTCAGGAGGCCTAGAAACGTTCTCGGATTTTCGCACGATTACAATACTTTCTTTTACTAAGGTATAAGATAAGAAAGTGAAAATAGATATAAAAATGTATTTCAAGAAAAAAAAAATTTCAAATAGCGAACAGGGAATCGTTGCCTTTTACTGCAAAGGACTTGATCAAATAAAGATCCAGACGATCCGAATCGCAGAATTAAATTCATTAAAATACCTTGTTCGACCTTAAAAACGATCGTAACCTGAACAGGTTATAGCTTCCTTCTATAGTTTCTTTCATGTCCATTCTTTCGAACGTGCCTTTAGTTATGATGTTTTTACAGCATATCTTGCCAAGTTTCATTCTTGTTTTTCATTTTAATTATTAGGTAATAGTTGAAAAAGGAATCATTTTTTTTAACGACAGACATAAAAAAATTGTCGGCGAACCATCAGCAATGTACTTCCCCATAAACGAATTAATCAACTAAGTTTTTGCGCCCTCCTAAATCCCCTCCTCTGATCCCACCCATCCCTTAAGCCGATTCGGTTGAAAATCGACAGTTGTCATCCTTGTAAGGTTTTACATTTATATACGAACTTCCGTGTCGATACATTCATTACAACTGCAGTTATTGAGATACATAACTTCCCTGTAAAACAGCCCCGTAAAAAAAGAATGTTCAAGCCTCCGTATTAGAATTTATTTACAAAAATATATTTCAAATAACATCTACAATTTAAGTTGAAGAGAAAATAATTATTTTTTTGTAATTGAAAATAAATATTATTTAAATAGGGCGCCGGTAGCTCAGTGGTATGCGTGCTTGTCTTCTGAGCTCAAGATCCTGGGTTCGAAACCCGACCGAGGTCCTTAGTTTATTTTATCTGAGAGGTAAAATAAACTTAAGCACGCCGTCCTTCGGATGGGACGTTAAGCGATGGTCCCGAGCCTGTACGATGTCAGGTACTCGTTAAAGACCCCTACTCTAGGTGAATAAAAATGTAGGGTAGGCAAAATTTAGGACTCCCATAGTAGAATCGGGCTCATGTCCACCAGTGATAAAAGAGCGCTCAGGTAGTAGGCGATATGACCTCCTAGTTAAAGCCCGGGCATGAGTCATATAACCTAAACCTACCTATTATTTTAATTTCAGAACGCCCTTACACCAACAAAAAAAGAAATATTTTATCGTTATTTTATTTTTTTTTTTTTTCGTCAATACTGAGTTATGTTACATGAGATTATTCCTGTAATCTGATGTCGAGTACCTAAATAAATAATATCAGTAAAAGGAAAAAATAAATAAATTGATTTATTTATTACTCATGGCCATGACTAAGGAATAAACTACATTTTATCTATTTTACCTTTATTTCAATCAATTAGTTTATGCACTCAATGCCTTGGTTATTTCTTCTCGACCCTATAGAACTAATGAAAATCTTAGGTGCAAAAAAAAATTAATTAAAAGTATAAATAAAAAAAGAGAAAAAAAAAAAGGCGTTATTGATAGATTTATTGATGCCCAACACTCCTCTCAGCGAACACGGTATAGTTGAAAAAAGATATACATAATAATACATTAGTTTTATTAGGATTTTGCAAAGAGTTTCAGTAGATAGTTTACTTCCCCAGTTACAGGAAGTATACAAGAAGTTATGTAATCGTCCAGAAATTTGATGTTGTTTTCAATGGAATTTCATGTGACCGACCCCCTAATTTCAAAAAGTTATTAAATTTCCTATCTGCATGTCAATGAAAACCCATTGAATGAATACATCGACACAAATTTATTTATGTATCGAGAAAACCATGAGGATGACACCTATTGATTTCCAGACAAATTAACCAAAGGGAAGAACAAGGGGGGATATTAATTTTAAGCGAAATTTGTGGCCCTTATGTAAATCAATTATTGATATTTAGGTCAAAGGGTCGATTGGTTTTGGAGGGAGAGAGAAAACTTAGTTTATTAATTTGCATTAGGGAAGTACAATGTCAGTGATACATCGACGACATTTTATTTGACCAGGATTGTAGATGTCCTCAGAGAAGTAGGTGAACATTTGAATAAAAATCTAAATATCATACAAGATTTTAAGGTAGGAATTTTAGTTCAAGCATCTGTTCCAATGTTATTTAGTGGAACTAATGTGCCCTCCCAGTGGCACTACTATTCCATTTCGTGTAAGTGCCCTAGTGGGGTGGCGGAAGCAACTAAAGAAGATCCCCCAAATCGGGATCAGCTGTAAGATTTGCAGTATCATTTGCACAATTAGACATGACGTGTACCAGGATGATGTGAAATACCGGGGGTATGATTCAGTCCAAGAAGTGGGTCTAGACAATATTATCAGATCAGTAAGTGCGGAGCTATAGCGTTCCTAACAAGTTCGTTAGTTACTGTGAGTCATGCCTGGGCTTTAACGACGGGCTACAAGGTCATATCGCCTACTACCGCTCTTTCGTGGCTCTGGTGGACAGGAGCCCGACTCTACAGTGGCACTCCTAAATTGTTGCCTATCCAGGTTTATTCAGCTAGTAGGGTAGGAGTACCTGACATCTGCTGAAGCTGAACGTCTCATCCTAAGGACGGCATACACGGGTAAAAAGCCTAAAGGCCTCGGCCGAGTATCGAACCCGCGATCTTGTGCTCAGAAGACAAGCACTTGTGAGCTAGCGGAGCCCTCTTCCTAACAATATCGGATGGAAGGCTGTTGAAATTGGCCAAATTTCGCACAGACAGAAATTAGCCCAACCAGTATAACCAAAGTTGATATCTTCTAAGTTGAGAAACGCGGATTTGTTATTTTTCCACGTATTAGTCTAGTGACATTGTTTTATGTAAATTTAGAACTAGGTTTTGTTAAGAAATATTTCATGAGTTAGCTAACGGTACAGCTGGGGGACTCCCAAGTTTTAATAGCACCCTTTGACCTGAGATGTATTTGAAGGGTCGCTCTCTGCAAACTGACTTAGTTCATAACTAGACCTGACGATGGTATAAAGCCGAAACCGGTAGTTATATATGTATATATATATCTTTAGTGGAATAGACAATATTTCAAAAATAAGTTTGTTTTATTCAAAGTTGATATTACATTTTTTTTTTGTACTCACCACTTTTAAACACTTTCTCGGTTATAGTAGTATAGGGGGAAGTTATGTAATCGGTCCGAAAAAAAAATCCTGTTCGTATGTGAACACGATGTCTACCGACAAAAACACGAAATTTTATTTCTGTATTCAGAACCCCATAAGAACGACACCTAATCATTTCGCGGAACATTAATAAGTGCATTCCTTATGGGGTTTCGAACTTAAATTTAAAATTTCATGTCGATATATATTCATTACATCGACACTTACCTATTGGGATTTATGAGTTGAGCCTCTCTGATCCCTCCGTCCCCTTTGGCTGAAAATTGAGGTGTCGTCCTTGTGAAGCTTTGAATTTACATATTAAATTTCGTGTCAATACATTCGTTACAATAACATTTATTACAGTTTTTGTGTTAAGTATCCCCTTATAATCCACCCCTATAAAAATAATAATATATAAAATTTCGTGACGATACATTTTTCACGGGTAGTAAAATAAACTATAGTCCAACCTCTCACAGATCACACACAAAGAAACAGACATAAAGTTCTGTTCATTAAAATCCATAAAATATTGTAGCAATAAAATATGAAATAAATATAAATAAATTATTCTTTTTATTCATTTAATATTTTATTACCACTATATTTTATTGATTTTAACGAACAGAACTTTATGCATGTTTCTTTGTTGCTAAATGATGGTTTTTGTAGACTGCCTGATAATGAGGGCAACCTCGAAAGCAGGCTAGTAAGAATTAATAAAATCTGTGAGAGGTCAGACTATATTTTATTTTAGAACCTGTGAAATAATCACTTCTCACTACAGCAGCCATCTTCAGATTAATATATATTTGTCAGTAATACATAACTCCTTCGTACAGCTAAAAAAAATTAGAAAATTACGTTAAAAAATTAAGTGGGAGGTAAATTCTGTATAAAAACCTTATATTATAGTTGATTATATAAATTTGTATGTAAGTAGTTTAGCCATCTTTGGGTTACTAATTGTTGCAATTAAATAATTTGATAATCAAGTAAACAGAAAGTAAAAGTAATTAATTTTTTTGAAATTGATGAAGGCATGTTTACCGGCAATAATTAATTCGCTAAACTGGAATATTGATAACTGTACAATAAATGCAAGGCTGATCATAACATTAATTAACGATAATACAAAATAATTTATTTTCCAGCTAGTTATAAAATCCTCAGGGTTGGCCCAATTAGCGGTTACTGCTAATGGCAACTCTAGGAAGTATAGAGAATTGTCCATAAATGGGGGCTTTATAGGCCCTGTGTATATCTCAACACAGGTTACATGTGTTTATTGGAACCTAATAAAGTTCTAGATTTAACAGGGTAAAAAAAATAGTTGGTTAATGAAGAAGAAATTATGTTTTATAGGCAGGATATCCAGGGGGGGGGAGTCGTCGGCAAATCACCCCAGCGGGAATTAATCAACTAAATTTCGTGTCCATACATTCATTATATCGAAAGTTATCGTGTTCACACACAGATTTTTTTTTTTTTTTCGCAAACAACTTCGAATTTCTGACATATTAGCATTACATAACTTCTCCTATACTTGGTAAATTCCCGCTGAGATGGAGAATTGATCTACAAGGATTTCGTTTTCCCTCTGAATCCCATTTACCGATGACGCTGGTAGCTCAGAGGTAGAACTCGAAATTAATGAACCTAGTCCCCCGGATGGGACATTTAGCGATGATCCCGAACCTGTACTATGTCAGGTACTCTTTAAAAACCCTAGGTGAATAAACCTAGGTAGACAAAATTTAGAATGCCCACTGTAGAGTTGGGCTCATAACGCGAGCTACGAAATAGCGCTCTGATAGTCTGATTCGGCAGAAAATTGATAGTTATACTTCATATATGGATTTTTGGATTTACATATAAAATTTGTACCGATACTTTCGTTACTTCGGGAGTAATTGGGGCTTTTATAATAAGCCCCTTCCTACTTAAATCTTCCCTTTGGCCGATTTGGTTGAAACTCAAAAAGCATCTTGCTCATAGCATAACTAGAATTTCCAATTCTCGAATGTATTTTGATTCTCCTTCCACTATTTCCACGGCTGGAAACACGGAATATCATTATACGACTTTTTGCTCGATTACAATATTTCCTTACACTAAAGGTACTATGAATGTGGTGCACTGATTGTGTATAAGCGGTGGAGCGAGTTATAAAAGCGGGAGGAGCGAGCATGTCGCGAGGTGATCTATTGTAAGGTGCTCATATCACAATGTTCATTGTCTTGTACAGCACTAAGGATAGACAGAATAATTAAGGGAATTGTTCCTGGATCCTCGCTTCGTGGGACAATTGGAAGGAAGTGGGGCCAGTTAATCAGCCCCCACCGAATAGGGCAAACGGCAAACTGCAAACTCGTATCTCGAAAGACAACTCAAGGTTTCATATACTCCTGGTTTTATTTTCAATTTTAATTAATTAAATTGACTTCCCGTTAACCAAGCATTTTACAGTCAACTAGTTGCTTCTTTGCCACCCAAAATGTCAAACATCACATTTCATACGATCACCAACCGATCAAGGATTCTTCCTGAACACCCAATCGACCTGGATAAAAATTAAAAGTTGAATTACACAGACGGAATTCTCATAATAAAATCGAGGTTGAGTTTTCTTCGGAATTTCTATCTCTAATGCCCGGGCTCTTAAGTACAAGGTCATATCGCCTACTACCAGAGCTCTCTTTCGCCACTCTGGTGACCATGAGCATGGGAGTCCTGAATTTTGCCTACCCTAATATTTTATTCAATAAGGTAGGGGTCTTTAACGAGTACCTGACATCGTACAGGCTCGGGACCATCGCTTAACGTTCCATATGAAGGAAGGCGTGCTTAAGTTTATTTGATCTCCCTGATAAATAAAATAAGGGCCGAGTTTACATCCGCGATTTCGAACTCAGTGAGCAAGCACGCATACCACTCAGCTATCGGCACCCTCTCTTTCTACGTATATGTCTGTGAACACGATATCTCCCGATAGAATGAATATATAGACACAATTTTTTTTTTATTATGTGAAATGAGAATCAGCCAAATCAAAGAGTAAGGAGTGATTAGGGGGGAAGGGGGGGGGGGGGGGGGGTGTATTAGGGGGTGTATCTAATAATTGCCAATGTAAAGAATGAATCGACATGAAATTGTATACTTGCATTCAAAACCCAGTAAGGACGGCACCTATTAATTTTCAGGGAAATCGGCAGAAAGGAATGGGAGGATAAACTCATAAGTTCCAACTGCTGATGTAATGAATGTATCGACACAAAATTTAGTATAAGGATTCAGAAGCCACTATGTAAGTCAACTATTGATTTTTAGCACAAATGGTCGATTGGATTTTTTTAGGCAGAGAAAAAACTTACGTTGATTTATTTGCGCTGGGGAAGTACATTATTTTTCATTTTTGGAATCTAGGGATCGGAAAACATGAAATTCTGGTGAAAACTCAAAATCGATTACATAACTTCTTCTATTCTTTCTTTAGCGGAGGAAGTAAAAATCTGGTGCATACCTTACATAATACGCATGCATGTGCTGTCTAAATAATTAGTGTCTACTGTGGCCGCTAGATTTTTTGAGTGTTTGCGTGATGTAGACGAGTTTCGGTTAGTGTCTGTATGAATGGGCGCTGCGATAGCTGCAATTTTGATGTAATGTTAATTAGGGTGGCCCTTATTTTGAAAAAGTTTAAATTTCTCAGACCTCCACCAGGAATTTTGTTTAGAATGTTGAAAAAATGACCCCTGAATTTTTTCAGATTTTTTTTACCATATTAACCCGTGCCTGTAAGGTGTTAAAGTTTAACAGTGAGTTTAAATGGGGATTTTGCGATTCGAGAGACTTTAGAGCGTAACTTTTGATGCCTCGAATGGATTGTTCTAAAATTTCGTATTCTTAGTTTTGGGGGTCGCTGATTTCAAATTTGATGTCAAAAAATTGTCAATAATTCAAATTTATATACAATTTAATGAATAAATTTTTCAATGATGTGATTATATATGATTTAGGGGCAGCTGAATTCAATTTTAATATAAAAAATTGATTTTTGACATTTCCTGTTGTCAAAAAACTGTCAATAATTCAAAATTAAAAGCTATTCAGTTCCTCGACAATACATTCATGATGTTATAATTTTCAATTATTCATACGGAATAAGGCTTATAGTCCTTCAACTGTAGTAACGCTAGCTTTGGAGCTAAAACTAATTTATTCAAAAAGATTTCTCATTAATCGTTGCAATGGTTTTCGACTTACAAAGATTGCGTGAGTGGATGCTGGAATGGACCAGGGGTTGATTAAAAAATAGACCTTAACCTTCCGGTAGATAAAACTTATCTATTCAAAAAGATTCCTCATTAATCATTGCAGTGGTTTTTGAGTTACAAAGATTGCGTGGGTGGATGCTGGGATGGACCAGATATTGAGGTACTAATACGCCTATAACCTTCCACAGACGATGACCAACAAATTTAAAAAAAAATTATTAATCAAATCCATCAAGCCGTTTGTGAGTTATAGCGGTACAACGCACAGACATTTTCAGCTTTATATATATGATCACATCATTGAAACATTAATTCATGAAATTGTATATAAATTGGAATTATTGACAGTTTTTTGACATCAAATTTGAAATCAGCGACGAATCAGCACGGGTTAATATGGTCAAAAAATCTGGAAAAATTCAGGGGTCATTTTTTCAACATTCTAAACAACATTTCGGGTGGAGGTCTGATAAATTTATACTTTTTCAAAATAAGGGCCACCATAATGTTAATAGCATTTATAATGCTGATGGCGTATATTACACACGGTACAACTAGTAACAGATGATTTTTCTAATTTTTGTCTCTCCTCGCCAGTGCCAGTAATTAGCCCTTCTTTAAGATAGAAAATGTTCAGTTTGTAGTAGTTTCTCGTGACCGCCAATTTATTCGTGCGTCTTGTCAAGAGGCAGGACTCCATAAGACGCTATCAGCGAACCCTGGAGGCATGTCTTTGGATCAGGTTTCGTCCTGGAATCTACCAAGATTGGGGTCGCCGTCTTAACGGACACAAGGTCGTATCAGGGTCACTTCCGCGTCATCCCCCGCTTCCATATATGCTTCTTCGTTAGCATAATTCTCTGAACTCATTTCTTTTTTTTTTTTTTTTTTCCTTTTATCTTTCGAAAATATATTTATGTGCGTCTGAGCTGCATACATAAATCGTGGAGTTAAGGGTATGTCATAACTAAGGTCGTCAGACACAAAATCATAAAGTAACCAACACCACAGTTGCAATGCAAGTCACGGAATACATAACAAGATCTAGTTGGTAGAATAATGCATATAACTTACATACATAACTCACAACTGCATTCTTATTGCTTGCAATAACTCCTTCGTTATTGCACAAATAATCAATAAACATTGACAACCCATAACAGAAGTGAAAATAAATAAGAAGTCTCTATAAACTGCACATTCGGAAGCTGGTTTGAAGGTTCAAAAGACATACCGACAATGGTCATTCTCAAAACAGACCAAGTCTAAAATCCGAAGAACCCTACTATCTTTACTAAATGATCCGTCAATGAAATTTAAATCATCCGTCCACCGAAGACATACCAGATCCCGTCCTTCGGACCCTTCATCCCCTCCCATCGCTCCTCAGCCTTCCATAATTCGTTCCTTGTCCAAGCCTCCTCTTTCTGAAACTTCCTGCCTCCCCTCGTCCGTCATTCTCCCTCTGTGGTTTCCTTCAAATCCTCTTTGTACAAATTCCTCTTCGATATGCAATTCACTCCCTCTGATTAGCCTTTCATCCCCTCCCCTTTGTATTTTCCTACATTTACCATTAATTCCTACTACCCCTGTATTTATTTAATTTATTTATTTATTCACTTTATTTTAGAATTACATATGTTTCCCTTGAATCAATATTATTTCAAACCGTCTCTCGGTAGAAATATAAGAGAGGGCATCTTTCCCTCTCTTATATTTCTAATTTATCTTCTTTTCGTCTTTGTCCCATTACCTTATTTTTCATTTAATTAAGGTGTTTATTTGATTATTTATTTATATTTATGTTAATCATTGTATGATACTCTCCACAGTAGCAATAATTTAATTGATTTTTTTTTTTCTTTATGAGTTTGTATTTATTCTTAGGAAGTCCCAAAACAGAAAACACCCACACATGAGAAACTCCTAATGGGGTTTGGCGGTTCCGAACAAACCCATGATCCTCTCAGAGATATTAGTTTTGAAAGGAGTTATGAGCGAAGGACTGACACCCCTGTAAATGAGTTGCGGATAGATGAACCATATGCAGTCAGTCAACTTGTTGGCAGAAATGAATAGGGTACTATGGCTTAGTCGAGGTGGCAGTGATTTAAATTATTTAGCCGCGTAATGTGAAGAAGAAAAAAAATATACAGTAGAACCTCTATAAGTCGAACATCAAGGGAGACGCCAAAAAATTCGAGTTCTAGAGTTTTCAACTTATGGAGGATTTCGACTTAGGCGGATTTTGATTCGACTTGTAGAGGTTAAGATTCATTCTAACTAATTTTGAGTTAGAGAGGTGAAATAAATAAAAATTCAAGTTATAGAGGTAACAAACATATTTATATTTATTATAAATCAACATTATTTCAAAACATCCTTAAAATAAAAAGGGTATTAAAAAAAGTCAGTAATTGTTTTTTTGCTTTAGATAATTGGTAATCCTATTCATTGTATACTAAATTGTTTTCTAAGAAACAATGGTGTACATTGTCTGCAAATTCTTATAGTCGGTAACTTATTTTTTTTCGAGCTATAAAGGTAATAAGTTTGAAATAATCGAGTTGTAAATGTTGTAAAATAAAACATTGCTATGTTCGAGATACAGAGGTCCAATTTATTTTTTCGAGTTATAGAGGGGAAAAATGTACCAAAATGGCTTGACTGATTATTTCGACTAATAGAGGGTTGATATTTCGAGTAATAGAGGGTTGATATTTCGAGTAATGGAGGTTTTGGGGCTTGAAGGAAAAGAAACAAAACTTTTTTTCTAGTTTTGGAGGTTTTCGACTTATCGAGGTTCGACTTAACCCTCCTAATACCACGTGACCTGTGAAACGAAAAATACCACGTGGGGTCCTTTTGAGACCCCACTTAATTTTTCAATTTTTCATGTACCAACTAGCTTTTCATTTTAACTTTTTCAATCAAGTTCATTCAAAAATGAGGGAAAAATAACAAAGAGTTTAAAAAGTTGAGAAAAAATGGTATAAAAAATGTTTATTCAAAAAAAAGTAAATCATGAAACTTATAAAAAGTATATTCACACTATGGGTGCTATTATTATTTACCTACATTTAGCGCAAAGAAATTTTTTCGTGACATGGTTTTTACATACGTGCTTCTAGCTCATCAAGTCTTCACCGTCCGTTTCCAAAACGTCTTCAACATCGGAGATTACTTCGAGCTGTTCCGTTTCCACAAGGGCCTCCTCAGATTCAAACCCTGCAATCTCCCTGGCACGCTCTACTAACATCAACGTTCGCGAGAACACAATGTGTTCCATGATTTATCTTTACGGTCCGAACCGTCAACGCATACTGAAATTAGATCTAAATAAAATTCAAGAGGTGAACGAGAAGTGGAAACCAAGAAATGTTGATCAGAAAGAGCTCCAGGAAAAACTCCAGCGGGTGCGGGCAATGTCTTCTTCGAATTGCAGATCAATTGAAGAGCAAACGTAACTTTTCGGAATTGTTTACTGAGTGGAACTTCTTGAAAATACTTCTCAACAGACGAACGAAAATGTGATACGGATAATACCACGTTGGGGTCCCTCGTGACCCCAAATACATTTTTGTGAAAATATTATTTTATATCAATTTTTAAAATACAAACTGAATACATTTTCTTAATGAAATCGAATGGAGATAGTCTACGGATAAATGTCCTGAAGCCTCATCGAAATAGAAATTATATTGAGCAGTTCATACACATTTTAAAACGCATGGGGTCTTTTTTGACCCCACGTGGTATTAGGAGGGTTAAAGAGGTTCTACTGTATATGATGTGGCCATAACAGGACTTTCTTATACGAACCACTTTTGTATAGACTACACTCCCTCCCCTGTCCCCTTCTCAAATTATTTCATGTTGGCATTTCTGGGTAAGAAAGTCATTACTTTCAACACAACACATTTGTTGGCAGAGTTGTGAAGGGAGAGTGACCTGTACAAAAGTGGTTGGTATAAGAAAGTCCTATTATGGCGACGTCACATATATTTTATTTTTTAACTTTTTAAATTAGAAACTACCAATAACAAAAACATATTTTAAAATGTGTAGCCATTAGTTAAAATTTCCTATGAAAATTTATTGTATACTCATTAAAGCGCTGTAAAATTGGTTGTATTGGTCTTATCTCAAACCTAAGGGCATACTGATGGTTAGAAATTTAATAAGGAACATTTTTGGTAAGAACAAATTGTTCGATAGGACTAACCGCTTTCGCGTAAATCAAGCAAACGTTTAAAAAATTTGGTTTCAAGATGTCATTTTGAGACGGTTTTGGATATATATCACGCAAATCGCGCCTTCAGAAAAAAATTATTAAATACAAAATGTGTATTTTAATACACACTACAAATTTAATTTGGAGAGATTTTTGATTAGGTCATACATGTAAGAGGTACCTTGTAAAAGGTATTTAGGTCCCGAAGAAAAGTGTTCTTAATTTTCGTATAATTTCGGCGAAGATCTAAGTTAGCACATGTGACATGTATGTTCTTTTCAAAGTTCTTAACAACAATCGTTTCCGAGTCAGGGTGCTCACACAGTTCCAATCATACTCGCAGACCTTGAGTCATGAAATTCCTTTTAAAGCAATATCAGATTTTTGAATGATTGATTTCAATTCTTTGTTATACTAAATGGTAAAAGTAAAAAAAAAAATAGATGTATATAAAACATGGGAGAATGCTTTCTTCAATGAGAATGTAGAGAGGGGATATAGATACAAACGTGGTGTACTTGATAGAAACAGCTTCTTGTCCAAATATGTTGATTTTCCTATAACTATCCAATAGACCAAATAAGTGATGTATTGTGCCTAATCTCCTTCAATATTCCGAAAAGCGAACGGCACGTAAAACTGTTCTGTCTTAACTATCATTATTTACAATCATGTTCCCCGGTAGCTCAGAGGTAGCAATTTTGTCTACTGAGCTCAAGATCGCGGATTCGGAACTGTTTTCTTTATCTGGTAGGTGAAAGAACCTTGAGCATGCCGTCTTTCGGATGGGGCGTTAAGCGACAGTCCCGATCCTGTACGATGTCAGTTACTTTAAGTCGAGAAAATTTAAGATTCCTACAGTAGAGTCCGGCTCATGTTAGTAGGCGATATGACCTCATAAGCCCGGACATGAGTTACAATAACTACAATCATGTTATTTCATGATGTATTGTAAAAGAATCTAAACATGTAAACATAACCTTCAGTTTATCTATGCTTTCCATCTCGGAAGCAGGCCAGTACACAGAGAAATGACCAGACTCTGGAAAGCAATGCCAAAAGAGCCAGAACCTGAAGATAAATACTGAGAAGTAGGCCCGTATGGTTGTGAGTAGCTCCATATGGAAACAAGTATTCAGGTCGACCCCATGTTCTTCACCAAGGTCCCATCCTTCAAATGCCTCGGCTCATATAACCAGCATCAATGACACAATAAACGAAGTTGACCAATGAATCCTGGGTGCAAATAGAGCCTATTTCTCTCGTCGAAAACACCCTCCAGGAAAGTAAGCCACAACGTTATGATTAGTTCAGTCTTGCATATGGACGTGTCGTTGTCCCTATCTGCATACTAACCTGAAAACCTGTGTCAAGGCTTTGAAAATAAGGTGCTCACAAGAATTGCTGAATCCGTGTTTGATCCCGAACTAGGCTCAGGCACAACAGAGAATTGAGGGATGCTCCTCCAGCAGAGATGAAGAACGCGAAGTGTCGGGAGTCATGATGACGTTATAGTGGGAAGAGCCCCAGAATGGTCATTGTACATAGGATATAGTCAAGACCGAGTTGTGGACTGAAAGAGCCAAGGTTCAGGAAGGTTCACAGATAACGGAGTAGGAGTATTAATCCTTTTGAGTTAGTTAATTATTATGACTTATGCAAGAGCATTACCGAGGTCATATCGCCTACTACCAAAAGCGTTCTTTCTTCACGCTGGTGGACATGAGCCCGACTCAACTGTGGGAGTCCTAAATTTTGTCTACCTACGTTTATTCACCTAGGTCGAGTCTATAACGAGTAACTGATATCGCACAGGCTCGGGGCCACCGCTTAACGTCCTATCCGAAGGATGGCATGCTCCAGATTTTTTACTTCCCATAAAAAACCTAAGGGCATCGGCCGTGTTTCAAACCCGCGATCTTGAGCTAAAAAGTCTAGCATGCTACCATCTGAGCTACCGGCGCCCTCTAATGAATTTGATTTTCCGCATTGCACGTAGATGGTTACTAATTAAACACATCTGCAAAGATATGAAAACATCTCATGTTTCGCGACTTACGCATGATGTGAAGAACCCCCAAATATGTTTTTGCATATAAATGTGCGCATATTTGATTTTTATCTGAGCAGCCACGTAAACCTCGATGTAAAAAAACGACCTTCTCAATATGATTTAAAGAAAGAGATTAAGAGAAGTAGGCTACGAGTATATTACTTTTTTATGAGTCTTCATCTGGTCCCTCATTAGGTATTATACAGATATGGTCTGTGGAAAATTGAGCCATTTGCGGGGTTCATTGGATGCTGTCAGAAGTCAGTCTATCTGTTGCGTAATGAGAGGGCTGGGGCTGCGAAAGGCAAGAAGGTTGGTGGAAATTATGGAATCCCGCAAGCAGCAAACAGATTTGGAGATCGGAGACTTAACGGAACTATTGCTCCATTCATGCTACATAATAGCTCAAGTTCCTCACATCAACTCCATCTATGCAGAGATGCAAAGGAAGAAGGAAAAATGTGTTTTATGCCGTTTTTAAGGTTTCCAAAAAGAGAGAAAAATGGATTCGGTGTTGTATCTGTCTATCGGTCTGTAGCCTCAAGCTCCCAAACAAAACTCAAAATGTATTGGTGTCTTAGAAGCAGCTATAAACACTTTTCGGTTCAAGAAACATTTTCGCTCAGCGCTGGGTCAAAAAAAATCTCTTTTGTGAAAACTAAAGAGTTGAGCGTCAGGGCATCCAAAAGAACAAACAAATCTCCTTCCGTTCGACCAATTTCACTGAACATTCAATGGTGTCATCCGTATGGCATTTTGCATTCTACTGTATTCATAAACACACACAGACAAAAATGTATTTTCCTTTTTTTGAAATTCGTGTGAAAACTCAACATCAAATTGATGGCGATTAAATGACTTCCCCTATACTTCGTTTAGCTGAACAAGCAAAAAAAAATAAACTTCATCGAAAGATAAGTGTACATGAAGTAATAATGGTGGGGCGTCCTTGGTGTCGCCTCAAGGCGGAATGAACACAATTACAACACACTTTAATTATAGGTATTTCTATAATTAAAGTAGGTAAGTTTCCATAATAGACCGGAGTCAGTATTTCAACATATCGCCTACTACCAGAGCGCTCTTTCGTCACTGGTGGACATGAGCATGAGAGTCCTAAATTTTGCCTACCCTAATTTTTTATTTACCTAGGATAGGGATTTTTAACAAGTACCTGTGACATCGTACAGGCTCGGGACCATCGCTTAACGTCCCATCCGTAGGACGGCATGCTTAAGTTTTGAATTTAGGAACCAAGCACGCATACCACTGGGTTAACTACTTGGGTTAAATAAGCATAAAGGGATTTCATTAAATCGGGCTGGGGAAGTACACTGTCGGTGATTCACTGTTTTTAAATATAATCCTATCTTTCAAATTTATGTTATATTTTTATATATTTTTTTAACATTATGTATTCTACAGACAACATTTAATCTGAACTCCATCTGAATGTAATCCTATAAGCAGATTAACGAATAAATATATACATAATATAAAGCAAATTTATTATTAATGGATGTAAAAAGTGCTAATTATCTGAATAATTGTATGCAAAATAATGCAAAGCACACATAGTAATAAACACTTGTTATTAATAACATATGGGGGGGTGAAGTGCAGCGCGAGAAGGAGAACGGAGGTGGCACTGTCCATTTAAAATATGTTTTTGTTTTGTTTGTCCTATCTTCAGATTTATGTTTATTAAAGAACAGCATCGTATAATATGACTGGAAGAGAATGTTTTATAACTTCAATTATATATGTATCATTTAGATAGGGTTCGGACGTGGCTTTACAGGACTTCCGACAAGGGTATTTTGAATTTTAAATTTATCTCACACCCAAAGGACAAAGTGCCCTGTACGACATAAATCAGTATGGAACCTCAGAGGAGCAGGTAGGCTTCCAAGTCCGTATACAAAGTTCTTTAGGAATAATACATACATGTATAAAATAAAGTTTGTCCTCATTTGACACTGCCCTAAAAAAAAAAAAAAAAAGTAGTCGGTGAATAAACAGCAATGTACATCTCCAGAAGGAATTAATCAATTAACTTTTCGCTCCTTCTTCAAAACGAGTCGACAATTTGCGCTAATATCAGCAGTTGACTTACATAGAGACTCCTATCAGTATAATCAGCATGGAAACACAGAGATGCAGATTGGCCTCTGTCCTTATACAAAGTTCTTTCATAGTCTCTCTTATATATAATAAATATTCTAAATAATAAACAGTTAACTTATACATAATAAATAGTAAAAACTGTTTACATAAGTGTGATACATATCAAAACTTTTGGTAAAGAAAATAGGGAAAATTCAGGGAAAAATATCCGTTCACGATTTTAAATTATCTCTTTTTTTGAATTTTTAATAATTTATTTTCTATTCATTTCAGTTACTTTGTATTTTTTTTTTTTTTGTATCTCAGCATCCAGATGTATCATCAGCAGTGGAAGCTCTACAAAGTGACGTTCATGTCGTGATGGACTGGTTCAATAGATGGAATCTTGGAATAAACACTGCTAAAACGATGGCCAAAGTCTTCACTCTTCGAAGGACTGACTAACTTGGACACACTGACACAGATTCGAATCAACAATGACGTCATATCCTGGACTCCTACTGATGTGACTATCAAGTACCTTGGAGTACATTTCGACACTAGACTGACATGGAAGACACTCATACATAGAAAACTAACATAAGCATACACTCGACTATCACAACTATACCCACTACTGAACAGACGTACACCACTCAGACACAAATGCTGCACACTACTCTACACAGCCTTGTTACGACCACCCATCCACCTGTGCATCACCCATTTGGCAAGGTGCAAGCAAAACTCACCTAGACAAACTTTGAAGGTTTGGAAACAAGGTCCTTCGTTTGGCACTGACCTTGGTTCGTTCGGAATCAGCAGATCCGAAGGGAAATGGACATCCCGGAAATTTCATTTTTTTTTTTTTTCTTTAAGAGTTTTTTAAAATTTACTCTTAAGCACTAGCATTGTTTTTAATTTAACTGATTATTTTTTATTTGAATTTAGTGTACAAGGATAATGGTTAAGGAACCTTATTGTATAATTGTATACAATAACAATTATTGTACCTCTGTAAATGCGACTGTTATAATAAACTTTTCTTCTTCTTCTTTAGGAATAATGCATATATAAAGTTTGTCCTCATTTTGACACTGCCTTAAAAAAAATTGTCGGAGAATAAACGGCAATGTACTTCCCCAAAACGAATTAATCAATTAACTTTTCGCTCCTTCTCCAAAAACAGTTGATTATTTGCGCTAATATTCAACAGTTGACTTACATATGGACACCTAAATCCTCATACATAATTTTGTGTCAATGCATTAAATACATCCGCAGTTATTAGGATTTTTGAATTGAGCCCGCTTTCCATTCACCCGATATCGCTGAAATTACCTACCGATAGGTTCATTAATTCGGCAGTTGTAAATTGATCTGTCGTCCTTATGAAGTTTTGAATTCACATATGAAATTTTTTGTCAATATATTCAATACAATGGTAGTTATTCAAGTATTTATGTTAAGCCTCCGCCCTAAACCCCCCTTCCCTTTGGTCGATTTGGTTGAAAATTAATAGGTGTTGTCGTTGGGGTTCTGGATTCACAAAGAAAATTTCGTGTTGATACATTCATTTTATGGTGAGTTATCGTGTTAACAAATTCAAATTTGGAATCTAGAGGTCCGAAAACATGAAATTCCGTTGAAAACTCCCTATTGAATTTTAGACACATTACATAACAAAATTTTTCACATAGAAAAAAATAATAAAATGTTTCCCATAATATGACTTTCTTATACCAAACACTTTTGTACACTCCCTCTCCTCTCAAATTCATTTCATACAGGCATTCATTACTGAGGGCACCGGTAGCGTACTGAGTTCAAAATCGCGGGTTCGAAACCCGGCCGAGGCCTTTATCGACTTTTTATCTGGGAGGTTAAAAAAAACCTTGAGCACACTTTCCTTAATTTTTTTTTTTTTTGGGGGGGGGGGGGGGGGGGTGTTCATGACCCCCTGTAGGGGGTCGGTCACATCACCCTGATTTGATCGGCGGGAAAATGGGTTACCTTGCACCTTTCTCCGTTTAATTTACAAAAACAATTGTGGTGCTGTGGACGACTGTGGACCGGCTCAATGGCTACGGTCCGCAGTCTTCCTTGGTTTCTTGACGCCTCTTTGCGCCGACTGAGCTCGAGATTCTTCGGTGGGTTCTGTTCTGTCTATCTTCCTGACCTGTCGGCGGTCGGCGGGGCCCCCGGCACCGGGTTAGAAGGCTTTCTTAATTCTCCGCCAGGAGGAGACGAACCGACCAAAAGCCAGGTAGCCAGCCTCCGTCATCAGTGCCGGCAGGTTCAGTCCCAGGTACGATCCAGTCCGGCGAAACAGCGCCGCCCTGGTCCCGTCGTATAGCGAGCATTCGAGGACTACGTGATACGCAGTCTCGACGCCGCAACACGAGCAGGCAGGGCTGTTCTTCCTCTTAAAGAATAAGAGCTTGGCGCTGATGTCGCCGTGACCTGATAGCACCAGTGACATCCGGTGATCTTGTTGTATCCACGGAGAGTCAAGGCGTGTCCGGACGGCAAAGGTGGTTCGGCCATCTGTCGATCGCGCCCAACGATGTTGCCATCTTTCCACGATCCATTCCTGGGCAATGCCCCTCAGGCGCTCCGGTCTCGCCTGTCCTTGCATCTCCTCTTCCAGGGCTTGACGCAAGGCCACGTCCTTCCTTCGAATGAGACTTTAAGCGATTACTAAGTCGGTTACTGGTTAAAGACCCCTACTTTAGGTAACAAAATCTGAGTAGGCATAATTTAGGACTCCCAGAAATTCCATGTTCAGATTACACTGGAATATCAGGTTTTCCGACTTCCTGAATCAAAAATATCTATACGACAAAATACCTTCTTGTCTCATGTGTCTGTGAACATAATTAATTTCTTTATTCATATTATGAAATTCGCACCTTTCCCCTGTTACTTCGTATATCGCCAATTAGACACACTCTGTCCTCTCTCCTCACTAAATATTTGTGCTGCTAACGACTTTGGCGGATGCCCGTCTTCGGATATGAGAACCAAATAGATAAATGCTAATATGGCAAAAAATATTAAAAAATAATAATAAATAAATTCCATATTGGGATTATGAGGATTTTGAACTTGGGCAAACTAACGGGTCTGGTCTCTCCTAAGATCCTTGACAACTAACTGTTGGTTCCCATCATCCAACAGTATCTCAATGATAAACCTTCACTATACTGTTATATGCAGTTTGTTTATGTAAATGATACAAAAATGAAGATGATAATAATAACAAAACAACTCATATGCCATGTACTTCCCCAGCGCAAATAAATGTACTAATGTTCACTCTTCATCTGAACCAAATTTAACGAACTGGGTGGAATTCAGATGTCTTTCAGAGAGTTCTGAATCATCATACTTTCATGTTGAAGCATTCATTACAGCGAAGGGTTTTATTGATCTGATCCCCCACATCGATTTGGCTGAACATCAATAGGTATATCTCGACGTTATGGGTTTTTGGATTCACTTATAAAATTTTGTGTCAATATATTCATTGCATCGGCAGTTATTAAATCATTTATGTTAATCCTCCCGCGATTTGACTGAAAATTAATAGGAGTCGACGTTATGGAGTTCTGAATACACACATAAAATTTCGATACATTAATTCTATCGAGAGTTATCGTGTTCACACACATACAGTCAAGACATTTATTTTTTATTTTTGGAATCAGGGTTAGGAAAACATGTATTTCCGGTGCTGACTGAACCAATTCCAATTTTTGACCGTTTACGTAACTAAACGTAAAATGTCCGAACTTCTAAATGACATAAATGGCATTCGTCTGGTTAAATTGCACCAGTAGCACATAAAGAATGAAATAAACGAAATAAGAATTCAGCTGATTATTGTTCATAGCACCTCAGCTCGTATGTTCTCCATTTTTGAAAGAACAGCACATGGACATTTTCGGCTGAATTGGCCGAAAGGAAATAGGGTGGCCTTCTATGGATGACACCTATCAATTTTCAGTCAGATTTGCTAAAAGGAAGAGGGGCAGGTGGTGACGGAGACCGGCGAACCAGTATTCCACCGGTGTGTCGGCTCCTGGTGGGATCAGAAGAAGCGGGGTGGCAGGCTGAAGACAACAAAATGGCCGGCCGGGAGTCGTTCTCAACACGGCATAGTCTCACTTAAGCTCCTCTTTGATCCCGAGAATTCACGACGAACGACGGATGGGTGTTGCACATGTGCAAGGTGCACCCAAAATTGTTAATAATAATAAAAAAAAGCGCTATGGTCCAATCATATATTATTGTTTTCTTTCTTTTCTATATCTCGCAAATTGGGACCTGATGATGGGACGGAAGAACGTCCCTAAACATCGTTGGGATAAAGACACTTCCGAAGAGTTTTTTTTGAAAAATAGTTATCTTAATTTTTTATCTTGTATTAATTTTTTTTATATAAGTACTCATATATTTTTAAGTATTTATTTGTTCAGTTTTTATTAATTTCATTTTACTTTTTTTAATAGTTTTGTTATTACTACTTATCATAGATGTGTTAGACACAAGTAGTTATAAATTTAATTTATGAGCTATCTTAATGTAGAAATTCTTTTAACGTATCCTATTACCATGTATTGGTTTAACGCGAATAATTATAAATTTATAAAGGTAATAATTATTATATCCAGAGAGATATTACCGCGAAAATGGTCGAAACATGTTCAGGGGACCTTCAAATGGGAAATACCATTGGAAACTCGATCTCATATATTCGCACGATTACAATACATCCTTTATACGAAAGGCAAAGGATGTGAAAAAAAAATATGTGAATTATAGAAACAAGAGAAGAGATTTGAATGTAAAAACGCTATGATTGCTGTAGGATGGACGAGATGGGATGGAAGTTGTAGTGAGGTCACGAATGACGAGGATTACAGAGACGGAAAGTGAAGGCAAGTGGTTAGACTAATGTTAGGGGTCGTGAAGTCTGGTCGATTAGTCGGGAAGTCTGTCGTCCTATCAGGGGGTCATGGCGGCGGAATAGATCACGGAGGATCAATACCACCTCCTGTACGGGTTATTGCACTGCAACTCGTCAAAAACCAATCCGCGGCAGCATGGGAACCTCCTCAGCAAGTCTAATAGCTCTATCTAGGAACAACAGAATTTAACTGAAAGGTATCCGCGTGTCCCTGACCTCAGTAGTCGCCCTTTCAAAAATCTTCAAGTACCCAGGGAAAAGAGATGTACTGTAAGTAATGCCAGAATCTCGCTGTCTCAGAAAATCATTCAGTAAAAAAGAACGTAAAATAGAGGCATCTGAGGATACTCTAACGTAAATAAAATTTTGTGTCAATATATTCATTGCATCGGCAGTTATTAAATCATTTATGTTAATCCTCCCGCGATTTGACTGAAAATTAATAGGAGTCGACGTTATGGAGTTCTGAATACACACATAAAATTTCGATACATTAATTCTATCGAGAGTTATCGTGTTCACACACATACAGTCAAGACATTTATTTTTCATTTTTGGAATCAGGGTTAGGAAAACATGTATTTCCGGTGCTGACTGAACCAATTCCAATTTTTGACCGTTTACGTAACTAAACGTAAAATGTCCGAACTTCTAAATGACATAAATGGCATTCGTCTGGTTAAATTGCACCAGTAGCACATAAAGAATGAAATAAACGAAATAAGAATTCAGCTGATTATTGTTCATAGCACCTCAGCTCGTATGTTCTCCATTTTTGAAAGAACAGCACATGGACATTTTCGGCTGAATTGGCCGAAAGGAAATAGGGTGGCCTTCTATGGATGACACCTATCAATTTTCAGTCAGATTTGCTAAAAGGAAGAGGGGCAGGTGGTGACGGAGACCGGCGAACCAGTATTCCACCGGTGTGTCGGCTCCTGGTGGGATCAGAAGAAGCGGGGTGGCAGGCTGAAGACAACAAAATGGCCGGCCGGGAGTCGTTCTCAACACGGCATAGTCTCACTTAAGCTCCTCTTTGATCCCGAGAATTCACGACGAACGACGGATGGGTGTTGCACATGTGCAAGGTGCACCCAAAATTGTTAATAATAATAAAAAAAAGCGCTATGGTCCAATCATATATTATTGTTTTCTTTCTTTTCTATATCTCGCAAATTGGGACCTGATGATGGGACGGAAGAACGTCCCTAAACATCGTTGGGATAAAGACACTTCCGAAGAGTTTTTTTTGAAAAATAGTTATCTTAATTTTTTATCTTGTATTAATTTTTTTTATATAAGTACTCATATATTTTTAAGTATTTATTTGTTCAGTTTTTATTAATTTCATTTTACTTTTTTTAATAGTTTTGTTATTACTACTTATCATAGATGTGTTAGACACAAGTAGTTATAAATTTAATTTATGAGCTATCTTAATGTAGAAATTCTTTTAACGTATCCTATTACCATGTATTGGTTTAACGCGAATAATTATAAATTTATAAAGGTAATAATTATTATATCCAGAGAGATATTACCGCGAAAATGGTCGAAACATGTTCAGGGGACCTTCAAATGGGAAATACCATTGGAAACTCGATCTCATATATTCGCACGATTACAATACATCCTTTATACGAAAGGCAAAGGATGTGAAAAAAAAATATGTGAATTATAGAAACAAGAGAAGAGATTTGAATGTAAAAACGCTATGATTGCTGTAGGATGGACGAGATGGGATGGAAGTTGTAGTGAGGTCACGAATGACGAGGATTACAGAGACGGAAAGTGAAGGCAAGTGGTTAGACTAATGTTAGGGGTCGTGAAGTCTGGTCGATTAGTCGGGAAGTCTGTCGTCCTATCAGGGGGTCATGGCGGCGGAATAGATCACGGAGGATCAATACCACCTCCTGTACGGGTTATTGCACTGCAACTCGTCAAAAACCAATCCGCGGCAGCATGGGAACCTCCTCAGCAAGTCTAATAGCTCTATCTAGGAACAACAGAATTTAACTGAAAGGTATCCGCGTGTCCCTGACCTCAGTAGTCGCCCTTTCAAAAATCTTCAAGTACCCAGGGAAAAGAGATGTACTGTAAGTAATGCCAGAATCTCGCTGTCTCAGAAAATCATTCAGTAAAAAAGAACGTAAAATAGAGGCATCTGAGGATACTCTAACGTAGTCATGCCCGGGCTATAACTATGAGACAAATCGCCACTCTCTCGTCGCTCTGGTGGATATGAGCCCAACCATACAGCAGGAGTCCTAGTTGCTTACCTAAGTTTATTCACCTAAGTTCTAAGACCTAAAGTTCTTTAAAGTCTCATCCGAAGTATAGCATGCCCAAAGTCTTTTTAGATAAAAAAAACTTAAGGGCGATCTTGAGCTCAGAAGGCAAGCATGCTACCTCTGAGTCCCGGGGTCCTGAGATTTTGATGAAAAAACATAGGGATCAGCAGTAGCCTGTAGAGGGATCAGCAGTATCCTGTAGGGATCAGCAGTATCCTGTAGGGATCAGCAGTATCCTGTAGGGATCAGCAAGTATCCTGTAGGGATCAGCAGTATCCTGTAGAGATCAGCAGTACCCTGTAGGGATCAGCAGTATCCTGTAGGGATCAGCAGTATCCTGTAGGGATCAGCAGTATCCTGTAGGGATCAGCAGTATCCTGTACCCCAAAAGTAAATACATCGAGCTTATTTACATACATTGTACCTATAACCTATAATCGGTCAGAAATCCGATGTGAAGTTTTCTACAGAATTTCATGTTCTCCAACCCTGATTCCAAAAATGAAAAAACAAAAACGTGCTACATCGATACGAAATTGTATATCTGTATCCAAAACTACATAAGGACGATACAAATTTTCAGCCAAATCGTCCTTAGGGGAGGGGAAGTTTAGGGGGGAGGTGTAACACAATACTCATACAAAATTGCATACGTAGATTCAAAAGCCCATAAGGACGAAACCTATTCATTTTCCACAGAATCGACCGATGGGAAAAAATATTCGACTAAAAAACTGGACAAAAGAGGGGACCTCTAATAACTGCCGATTAATGAATGTATCGACACAAAATTTATTATGAGGATTCAGAAGTCACTATATCAATCAACTATCGATTTTTAACCGTTCGATTGGTTTTGGTGCGAAAACGTAAGTGATCAATTCATTTCCATCAAATACATTGCCGGTGATTTACCTGCGATCAACATTTATCGTACTTTCCATTTTTCTATGGAATACAGAACTTGTTCCATTGGATTCCCTGCGCCCTCTCGTCCAAGTGGAAGGAGATCATTGTTAAAGATAAATGGTTGGAGCAGACAACCTGGCTAGTGACAGCTCCTCGCAACCTGTTCCATAGGTAACCAATGAGAGGTAAATAATGTTCAAGGACTCTTACTTGTCAATTGATTGATAAATGTCATTAAATTTCCAATTTAAATTTTATATAATAAGTCAAAGTGTTTGACAAGTGTTCGTTGACTGTACTTGATGAAGTTGAAAGCCTTGAAGAAATTCCAATGAAGTAAATGCAACTAGAAATATGAAATTCGGTCGTCTTTGAAATTCGCTATATGAAGTAATTCCATTTTTTTGACAACCAACTTTTAAACGAAGAAAAAGTCGTCGGTGAATAAACGGTTATGTACCCGGCACGAAATAATCAATTACGTTTTCGGTCTTGACCGTAAAGGCTAAAACTCAAAATTTGACTTACATAGTGAGTTCTGAATCCTCATGCCCCTTTTTTTCATCGATACATTTATTACATCGGCAGATAGCTTTTTGTGTTAAGCCCCCCCTTCCATTTGGCCGATTTGGCTGAAAATCAATGTGTCATCCTCAGAGGGTTTTGGAAACATATACAATTTCTAGTGTATATATTCATTCTATCGGGAGTTATCGTGTTCTCAGACCCTCACACAGACATGTGTTGTTTTTTTCATTTTTGGAGTGAGGACGTCGGAAAACATGAAATTCCCTTGAACATTGGATGGAATTTTTTAACCGATTACATAACTTCCCTTATACTTCGTGTGGCTGAGAAAGTAAAATGTCTGTCAGTCTGTGTGTATAATTATAATATATTTATAATTGTAAAGAAAGGATGTGCAAACCCTGGTCTGGCCTCATGCCCGGGCTTTAAATGAGCTACAGTGGGGGGGGGGGGGGGGGGGGGGGTGTTACCATCACCCAGGGTAGGGGTCTTTAACGAGTATTTGACATCGTACAGGCTCGAGACCATCGCTAACGGCGTTCTTAAGTTTATTTTACCTCCCAGATAAAATAAACTAAGGGCCAAGGCCGGATTTTGAACTCGCGATCTTGAGCTCAGCACGCATACCACTGAGTTACCGGAGCCCTCAGGTAGACTTCCTTCCAAGATGCATTAAGCTACCTGCAGTAAAGCGTTATACTTATGTTTTTGCAAAGTAACTTGAAGGCGATGGAATCTTGACCTCCTTAATTTCTTATTTTATTTTCATTTATTTTTTTTGCACGTGCACTACATAAAAACCAAATCTTTTATCTATTTTTTACTTTATATTTTTTTCCATTTTGATTTTTTTTTCGAATTCTGAACTACAATGGAAGAGCTGTCGGAACTTTGGAACATCTCAAGTTTTACAGCCTCATAACGTCAAAAGGTAATTAATTTACTTTACAACTCAAAAGGTATAGTTATCTGAAGGCAATCATCTGAAAATATTTAGCCTTCAGTCGTATACCTGACTGACACGAAGGTTTTATTGAATAACTGCCCATTTTGCGTTGTAAAAACGACCTTGTGGGATTAATGTATCGCTGATGCTACTAACCTAAATTTCTACAGACTTCCACCGTCATCTAAACACTCTAATAACCAACACGTTTTCCTAAATAAATTTATCGTTTTTGGGTTATATAAGGAGATCCTCAATTTATAGATACATATATATACTTTTTTTCACAGCATTTTTTTGTGTTTCTTAAACTTCACTGGGCCTAATAATTTTTTCCGGCATTTTCTTCCAAAGGTTTATTTTTCTTTTTTTGAGAATATTTCGGGACACTTCCATGTACCTTCTTCAGTTCACTATGGACATTGTGGTTCATACTGATCAGAAGGAGGGATGTGTCCCGAAATATTCTCGAAAGAAGGCACCTCTGGAGAAGAATGTCGGAAAAAATCAGCATTTTTTTCTCTCCCAATTGGTCTTTACAACATAGAAAAACTATAATCAATATCTAAAAATGTTACAATTAATAAAAATCAAAGTGATATATAATGTATAGGTAGAAGAAAATCGAGGTTCTGTCGTGTAAAAGACCTTTCAAAATTTGGCCAACGTTTCGAAAACTATTTATTTTCTTCTTCAGGGCCTTATAATGACTTGAGTGGATGTGTGTAGTGTAGTGAAGGTGTTGTGGCATACTGTGGCATACACAAACTCACAGCACCTTCACCACACACATCCACTCAAGTCATTATAAGGCCCTGAAGAAGAAAATAAATAGTTTTCGAAACGTTGGCCAAATTTTGAATGTTTTTTTACACGACAGAACCTCGATTTCCTTCTACACTGAAAACATGCTGTCGACTCTATTCCTCATTATATATAAATACTATTTAGTAGTGTACGGACTGTCCGAGCTTTTTTCCCGCCTTATGCGAGCCTCAAAAAATCATTTTTTTCATCTGAATCATGTTTCATGTTGAATAGTCGTTACATTGTTAGTAACTAAGATTTTTGAAATGAGCCCCTCTTCGTTATGATCGTTAATCGCTTTTGATAAAGTGCACACTATCCGAGGGCGTATCAAAACATCAGGGGACTTTGTAAGAATGACTAAAATATACTAAAATGTGATACTTCAAAATGCTTTTTTGAGGGAGCCGGTAGCTCAGTGGTTGGAGTCCTTGCTTACGCGATTGTCGGCCGAGGCTCTTAGTTTATTTTATCTGGAAGGTAAAATAAACTTAAGCACGACGCCGGCCTCTGGATGGTCCCGAGTCTGTACGAAAGACCCTAAAAGGTGAATAAAAATTTAGGGTAGGCAAAATCCCATAGTAGAGTCGGGCTCATGTCCACCAGAGTGACGAAAGAGCGCTCTGGTAGTAGGCGATATGAACTTGTAGTTAAAAGCCCGGGCATGAGTCATAATAACTAAATGCTTTTTGACTGCTGAGTTATCATGAATGCATATCCTTTACAAACAGTCATGACCTCACCCTAATATTTTTTTAAGAAAGCCAATGGCCTCAGGGGGTTGGTAGCCAGTGGCTCTAACCACTCATCTTCCAACCTCCTCCATTAGCCTCTTGTTATCTTCATTATCCTCTCCCGGTGAATCATATAATTCCAAGTCACAACCAAACCAGAAATGCAACCCTGGAATCATCTCCAGTGCTCCTGGTAGGTAGGTTGTTACTCAAACGGAAATAGCCCCGCTGTGAGAATCTGGCCAATACAAGAGGCGGAAGTTGGGAGGATGGCCTGGGAAGAGTCAAGACAATGGATCCTGGATAACGAGCCCTTCCCTCGCATCCTCTATCGGCTGGCCTCCGGAGTCTCGGGAAAAAGAAATACAATACATAAATCAGAACATAGATAGGATTAATGAATTTGTGTCATTTCCCAAATTACTTTTTTTTTTTTTTTTTGGAAAAACGTTCGGTATTTTGAGCGTTGGAATATAAATTGAAAATCCAGAAAAATTCTGCCTTTATGGGAGGCTAGAAAGCAGGGAATAGACCAGCTACAGGGTGGGGCCAGCTACGGACCGCCGCGGCGCGCCGAGCGGCACAATGTGGCCTGCTAAAGGATACAAAAACTTAAAAACGTATAAATAAAAAAAAAACTAGTACCTGACATCTCACAGGCTCGGGATCATCCGAAGGACGGCATGCTCAAGGTTTCAACCTAAAGGTCTCGAATACGCAATCTATCTTGATCGCGATAGTTGTGCGACCCTTCTTGTTCAGCGAAAAATAGAACAGGTATATCTCTTCTTGTTCAAGAACCTCCATATGTATTTTTTTGTGAGATACTACAAGGTCCCAGAGCCTTTGTCGTTCGAAGTACCTGGAGAGTGTTGGATGATCAGTCGTGCGTGTGCTTCGAACGGCCCTTCCCCTAGCTTCAGTTTTTGTCTATTAAGCCCTTCTTGTCAAGACAAAGGACCGAAAGGAAACTTTCCGGATCACTGGATCACCAACCAACTTTGTGAAATAGAGTCATTCCCGACCACTACCAACACAATTTTGAACTTCACCATACCAATCATTCCAGATTATGGAGCAGTTAATCCCTGAACAATTCAAAGACAATTGAACGAATTTGGATATATATTGTGACGTGTAGAATGGGGGGGTCACAAAGAATAAAAGAAATTGTTATTCTTTATAAAAATAGTAAAAAAAAATAGTAAGTACAAATAAATAAAAATGTACATATTGGCAAAAGATATTAAAAGTAAAAAAAAAATTTGATTAACTGTAAAAGAAAAGACAAACCTGATGACATTTGGTGGGGGAAAAGATGGCGAGAAGGGCAGAAGAAGCCGACTCGTGGTAGTAGGGTTTTGTAGGATCTTGGAGGAGGTGTGGTGTGATTTAGAGGATCTTGGAGGAGGTGTAGTCTGTTTTTGGAGGAACTTGGAGGAGGTGTCGTGTGTTTTTGAAGAGCGTAGAAGGAGGGTGTATGTTTAAGAAGAGCGAGGAAGAAGGTCCTACGGAGAGTATCCCCGAGAAGATGGAACATAGCACATTTATATGAAGGATTGTCGTAGAAGAAGAAGAAGAAAGAAAAGTCCCGAGAAGGTTAAATTTTATATATGAAAGGAAGATAAGGCTGAGAAGAAAGTAACGAAGAAGGAAAGATACGAAAGAGGATATAGGATGCCGTGAGTTGCCAGAAATTTTATAATCCATATTTATAACCATATAGTTTTTTGTCATTTGCCAAGAGTACATTTTTTTGTCTAAATTAACTTATAAGAGGTTTATTTAATCTATTGTAAAAAAAATATAATAGTTCACTAACCCATTAACCTTTTTTTTTTTTAATCATTTACAAAAAAAGAAATTAAAAATATATAACTTATAAAACATTGTGATTTGAAAATGTAGTTATCATTTTCCTTTATTTTCACCAAAGCACTCTAAATATGAAAAAGGATGCCACCCTGTTTTTAGATTTATAAATTAAAGAAGGAAACTAATCAATTCAATGAATAATTAGCTGTCTCAGTATAGTGGTAGCCGTTACTGGAATTAATGCCCCGCCCCTCAGATCCGCTAATGGCACTATCAAATTTAAAACTTCATATATCGTGTCAAAGGATCATAAATTCACAGTAGAGTGGACTCCACATATCAATTCGACCAATTATATTAGATCACTTTCACTAGCGAAAGTATTTTCGATGTTACCTGTCAAATGCAGTGGATGGCGTAACAGTATGCCAAATTTCTCCTCATTGATTCATTTTATACTTCTCCAATAGGTATAGAGGAAGTTATGTAATCGGTCAGAAATTTGAAGTTGAGTTTTCATTGAAATTGAGGAATGGAGAGAGGATGAGAAGAGGAGGCTAAATTCAAAAGTCCTGATAACTGTCGGTGTAACGAATCGACAAGAAATTCAATAGAGAGATTCAGTAGTCCCTGAAGTGAGACACCTATAGATTTTCAAACAAGTCGGTGGATTGGCTTTAACAACGAGGTCATATCGCCTACTACCAGAGCGCTCTTTCGTCACACTGGACATGAGCCCGACTCTATTATGAAGGTCCTAAATTTTTATTCAGACTCAAACGAGTATCTGAGATCGTGCAGGCTCGGGTTCATCGCTTAACTTCCCATCCGAAGGACGGCGTGATCAAGGATTTTTCACATCCCAGATAAAAAACCTAATGGCCTGTATCCTATAGTAATAAGTTTTAGTTAAATTAGGTTAAAAGCCTTTTCGAAAATGTTGTGTTAATTGTGACTAACTTCATGGGTACTTTTTCAATCAACACGCAAACTTAATGTCTAATTATACCTTACTTTGTCTGATAATGGCTTTGGTATGTCCAGGACGCTATACGTTAACTGGTGCTGCAGTGCTGCACTTAGTGTTGCACCATGCACCTTCCCACACTATGTTCACAGGAAATGCATCATTTTTGATGATCGTTGTTCTTTTAGTTGACTTGCCCTGTCGTGATGTCACTAAGAAAGCCACCCACCCAATAAGCTGAAACGTGTTCACAACAGGAAGAAAGTAACCACCCCCGATTCTTGCTATCTTCTCCAGTCGATTTCTCCATGTTGCTAACCTTCCGTCGGTTGTTCGAGAGTCAATCTTCTTGTTTTTCTTTTTTTTTTTTGTTGCAGGCGTATCGATGCAACTTTCACATACACGACGCACAATCCCCATCAGTCGGATGGATGGACCTATGATCGGTCACTATCTCATCAATTGTCCAGCCTTTTGACACTCCCTGGAAATCAACAAAGTTCCAGGAACAACTCAAAAATAATATCCCGTGGAAAACACTTTTCAGCTTATGGTTAATATCTATTGTAGTCAGGACGGTATACTCTGATTTCTATCCTCTTTTCAATGGGCAAATAAATCCTTTTCTCCGTACCCCTTCCGCATACCCCTCTAATGGAGAGTTATTACATTTATATTGTATACATATTCACGAATGTGCCTCTGAAGATGACGCAGTTGCGTTGAAAACCGGGTTTAGGTTCGCAAATAAAATAAAATAGTTGTAAAACACCTACAATTATTTATATTATGAAAAATAATAGAAGGCGTCTCCCCACAATTTTATTGTTGACCAGTACTGGTTTTAAACTCAACTGCGTCCTCAGTGGCACATTATAAATACATATACAATATGAATGTAGAGAAGTAACTACCTGGCTTATAACCAGTGGCTGCGTCTAACTGAACACTGACTAGTAGCTAAGGGTAGAGGATACGACGCTCGTTCACTCACTCTACATACACGCTAATAAATACCTTAAACATTCATTCACAAAATAATATGATTACCCATTAGTAATGGATAACTTCATAATAAATGAATAAAATACCCTTAATATGAAAGCCCAATAAATGTTGTCATTTAGAAAGAAAAATAAAATAAAATAAAAATAAAATAATAATAAATAAATTAAATAAATATATATGCGATAAAAAACGTAAAGCCAATAGGTTTTTTTACCTGGGAGGTGGAAACATTTTGATCACGCAGTCCTTCGGATGGAACATTAAGCGATGGTCCCGAGCCTGTACGAGTCAGGTACTCGTTTAAGACCCTTCTACCCTAGGAAGTCAAAATAATTAAACTCCAACCACCAGAGCGACAAAAGAGCGCTCAGTTAGTAGGCGATATGCCTCGTAGTTAAAGTCCGGACATGAGTCAGATGTCCCTATTTTTTACATCCTTTTTTACTGAATGATTTTCTGTGATGGCGAGATAGAAAGGGCGACTACTGAGGTTAGAGTCACGCGGATACCTTTCTGTCAAATTCTGTTGTTCCTAGATGGAGCTAATAGTCTTGCGGAGAAGGTTCTCATACTGCCGCAGATTGGATTTCAACGAGTTACAGTAATAACCGATATTTCTAAATTTTCAGACAAATTGGCCAAATGTGGAGGATCAGATGAGGGGGCGCAACTCAAAAATCGTTGAGTATTATGATTCAAAAATCCCTGAGTAAGAGATCTATCTTTTGGTTTTCAACCATTGGTTTTAGGGGGAGATCGAAAATGTAGTTGATTAATTCGCATTGGGGAAGTACATTGTCGGTGATTCACCACTCACGGCTTTCAAATGGATAAAACAAAAAAAAATAATAATAATGACTGTTAACCTTTGGCATAAATTAAATTCATTAGTTTTTTTCTCCTCGAAAACTGATCGGTCCAGCTAAATCGGTTGAAGAAGGCGAAGTTACAACAGCCAGTCCTCTAGGAGGTATGGCATGTTTGCTGATGATCTTAGCAAACATCATTCATCATTCGCTCACTATCTCATGTCCCGGCTAATTGCCGCCTATTCTTTTTCGCTGGCGTTATTTTTTACTTTGCTTTTTTTTAATGATTTACATTTTGATTCATGCCGCCCCCCTCCCACTTTTGTTCGCCCGTTGACGGGTGGAGAGTACCGTTATGGCAAATAACAAGATGCAATGACCGCCATGCAAATGATTTGTGCATCTAAACCTTTGGATTGGAATGCATCAGGTAGCGGATTGAGTGAATGCTACTCTCTCTACCAATGGTACTACGACTGCAATTTTTTTGAATAATTATTACACATACAATGATTAGTTCGGTAGATGTATAATAAAGATGATATTTACAAAATTTCAAATCCTGCCTTTGCCTGCGCTGTTTATACTTGAAACATTACTTAGATATTGACTCATGCCCGGGCTTTAACTACAAGGTCATATCGCCTACTACCAGAGAGCTTTTTCATGTTACTCTGGTGGATGTGAGACTGACTCTACTATGGGAGTCCTAAATTTTGCCTACCCTACATTTTTATTCACCTGATGCAGGGTCTTTAACGACGACATGGTGACAGGCTCAGATAAATTCATTACATCGGAAGTTATAAAAGTTTGTAAGGTTCCCTTCGTCCGATTTCGCTTAAATTTAACAGGTATTGTCCTCATGGGGTTATCACTTTCAAAGTGAAATTTCACGTCGAAACATTCATTACAACGTGAGTTATTGGAGTTGTTGAGTTGAGCCCATTCTATAGTTAGTTATTATGACTCATGCCCGGTCTTTAACAAGGTCGCCTACTACCAGAGCGATGTTTGATGGACATGAGTCCAACTCTACTATGGGAGATCTAAATTTTGCCCTAAATTCATATTCGCCTAGGGGAGGGGTCTTTAACGAGTAGCTGACAGTACAGGCTCCGAAGCCCTTTCTTTGACCTCTTCTTTCCTTCCTCCCTTCCCTCTTTCCTTTGGTCGATTTGGCTGAGAAACAATATATGTTGTCTATTGAGGTTTCTGGATACACATATAAAATGCACGACAGATTGAAATTATTTTTTTCATTTTTGGAATCTGGAGGTAGGAAAAAATGAAATCGCGTTGAAAAACTCCGCAATGAATTTCTGACTGATTACATAACTTCCCCTATCCTTCTTAAGATAGCTTAGTGTGAGGATTATCTTTGAAGGAACGTGAAGACGGAGGAGCTAATGTTTTTTAATGTTTGCATTTTTATTTTCTCTTCTTCAAGAAAAACAAAATTAATAGTCATCCTTCTCATTAAACAAAAAAAATAAAAATAAAACAATACCTCTGCAAATTACTCTGGGAACCTTAAAAGTAACAGATTATATGCATGACCTCTAAACGAACACCGGTCCTGTAACAAAACGACCTTTAGGGGGCTCATGTAAAGTCAACTTAAGTATTACAGTGGTTACCTCAGGGGGAGCTTCCACAGGTCCGAATCTCCCAAATTAATAACAAAAAGTCTGCAACGCTAACCACGGAAAGTCCAACCTCGTAGCCTAACTTTGCCCCCCCCCCCCCCCCTGCTCAAAATCCTGGCTACGCCCCTGAAAGAATGTAACGTCTTGAAATTTTATATGTGTATTCAGAACCTCAATAAGGACGATATTTCTTATCAGTAAAATCAATGGGAAGGATGGATCAAAGGAATAGGACGCAACTCAGAAATCATAATAACTGCTGATGTAATGAATGTACCGACATAGTATTTTGTGTGTCCAGAACCCGATAAAGACGACACCTATTGATTTTCAGCCAATTCGAGTTTTTGTGTTCATAAAAGGACAGACACTCACACAGACATGAAATTGTTTTTTATTTTTAGAATATGGGGCCAACCGAATGCAATTTCAGATCGAGAACTATGATATACATTTTTTCTTCTTTTTTTTTTTCTTCTTCCGATAACGGTAATCAGGAGTCGTTTGACAGAGAAAAACAGAAAGGGAATTGGGCGGAAAACCCAAACAAAAAGACGGGGGTGTTCCGCTCCAAGTGACAAGAACTGTCTGGTACAGACCGCGAAGCCGCAACACCCTTTAGAGGAACTGTAGTAGAAACGTGCTGGAAATATGAGTGGCTCACGAGGTGTTGTACATCGCCAGCTTCTCCAGCTAACAAAAGTTGAATTAAATAGGGTCTTGAAACCCCATATTATTGGCTCATCAAGAAACGGAACATCAGGGGAGGGCGGATCCTAATACGCTGCAACCACTGCAAGCTGTCAACATAGATTCCAAAATCGTCCTGTATGCCTTCAAGCACTGGAGTCCTTGACGGACCAAAATAGGATAGAGCCAGGACAACAGGGGTTTGAGGGCAACGAAAGGGATAATCAACTAGCCAAGTCAGGAGCTGACAGAGGACCTATAGGACCGGAACCCTTCAGCGGGATCTCTAAGAGCACCGCAAGGCTGAAATAAAACGTTGGCTGACCAGGAAACACATCCATTTCTGGAGAGGGGTCCCAAAGCAAAGACATTCAAAACTGCCATATGCACTGCCGTTACACCGATACAGAACTGCTTTAGGGACCAACTCACAGGGTACACAATATGCCTACTCTGGCCGCCTTGATACCATGAGCCTTCGGAAAAAAAAACATATTGGTCAATACATTCGCGTTTTTCTGCGTCATACCCCCTTCCCTTTGGCCGATATGGCTGAAAATCATTTGACGTCATCCTTATTGGATTCTGAAGACAGATATAAAATTTACTGTCGATATATTCATTTTATCAGGAGTTATCGTGCTGCCAATCAGTGATATATAAAATATAAGGTGCCGGTAGCTCAGAGGTCTACCGGACTAGACTATATAGAGAAGACTCAGCTCAAGATCGCGGGTTCCGCGACCGAGGCCCTATGGTTTTTTATATCTGGAAGGGGAAACACCAACCAGAACCGCATCTGCGTCATCATCAGTGGCACATGGAAGATATAAGTATTTTAAATTGTTACTAACTGTTTGTTATGTAGATATAATACACATCATATTATTATTTTATGATAGTATACATGTAATTTATTCTGCTAATTTGTATGACAAAAATAATAATTTGGAAGTTGTTGAATTTATATTAATTTTATATTATTAAATATATATTTTAGTTTTTGTATATCATATAAGTTTCGAATTAATCCTCGTATCCCCTCCCCTAAGAGCTATTAAGCAGTGTTTCATTAGACTCCACACTGTATGGGTGGTCTAAACCAGCTTTATTTAAATTTTGTTACTCTGTACTCTGATGTAGAAAATATAGATCCTAAGTTTACTCGTTACGATGAAATACAATATTCGAAATACTTTCAGAAGAAAATGATTTGTTTAATGTTCACAATCTGGGGACGTCGTTGTCGTAGTTCGTAAATGGTTTCGTCGTGTCTTAGTCTCACCTAGGTCATCTAGGTTCAATGTTTTATGCAGCTATATTCTACACAGAATGACATACTCTAGCAGTAAATGTATCGGCCAATTTATGATCTCTGGTTTTATATGCGGCGTGTGGGGTACAACTGCCATTGTCTGCCATGGCTTTAAGTCGTTTGTTTTATTTACAATTTACTCAGCCCAATATAGATGGACAAATAAAATAAAATAAAAAAAAATTGTAGAAGAATCACCAGCCATGTACCTCCCCAGCGCGAATTAAATAAAATTATTGATTTGGTTGAAAATTATTATTCAGGGACTCCTAGATTCTGGAACATTTCTTGTCGACATATCCATTCATAGACACGAACACAGAGAAGACAGTTTTTACGAAGTATAGGGGAAGTTATGTAATCAGTCATAAATTCGAAGTTGAGTTTTCACCGGAATTTCATGTTTTCCGACGTCCTGATCCCCAAATAAAAAAAAAAAAAAAAATGCGTAATGACTGATAATTCCCGATAGAATTAATGTATCGACATGAAATTTCATATGTAAATTCAAAACCCTTGCGTATAATTTACAGCGGAATAGGCCGAAGGGTGGATCAGAGGGGAGTTACACTCAAAAAACCACAACTGTCAATGGAATAAATTTTTCCACACAGATTTTAGTCTGAGGATATGGGAGCCCATATTGATTTCTAGCCTAAACGGCCGACAGGTTTTGGAGGCGGCGAACTGTTAATTGAACTGGGGAAGGATAATGCGGTGATTCACCGACATTTTTTTTTTTTTTTATTATTGGAATCAGGGGTTCGAAAAACTTGAAATTCTAGTGAAAACTCGACACTCTTCGTATAGATGAGGAATTAAATGGAGACTTCATCATTCTTATGTGATTCGTTCACAGCTCATCATGCGGTTCGTGACTACTCACCATCATTCAGAAATGTACGCTATAAAGTTTGGGCGTTCAACCTACCGACCAGATGGTCAAATCCACGCATCTTTCCAGACACCCATCTGGAAGATATGGCCATTGTAAAGGCAAATTTGGATGACTGGTCAAGCATAAATTATTCGTTACAAGCATTGGTAAGTAGAATTCATAATCCTATAGGGTGGTTTGCGGCAGACCAGAGTAAATTAGTTGTTGTGCGCAAAGGTTTCTGAATACACATAAAATTTTGCTTCATTTTTGGAATCAGGAGGTCGGAAAACTTGAAATGTCGTTGAAAACTCCGAATCCAATTTTTGACAGATTATTTCGTATAGCTCTGGAAGTAATACTGTCTAAAAAAAACCTCAGAAAAACGCTGAACCGTATACCCAGTGGAAAATCTAGTGGGTATAAGAAAACCATATTATGTTGACATCAAATCATTTATTTTTCAACCCCCGACGTAAAAGGAGGGGTGTTATAAGTTCATATAATTTATAGGCTTCAATGTCTCTGTGTGTGTGTGACTTTGGCATCGTAGCTCCAAGATGGCTGAACCGAATTCAGTGTTTTTTTTTTTGTTTCAAAATATTTGCGAGATGGTTCTTAGCCATGTTTGGTGGAAATCGGGTATGCCGTTTCCAAGATTATCAGGTTCCCTGTATAGGGATCTCGGTCTCTATTACAGCTAGAGACTTGAGAGCCCCAAGCGCCTCCCACCTTTTTAAAGGTTTATTTTTTGGGTTTTTAAAATTTTTAATTTAATATTTTCTTTACACCACGATTAGTGAAAGTTTCGTCTAACATTTAAATACACAACAACCTTCATCTGTACAAAAATAATTTATAGAATTATAATTTTTAATTTTCCCGATTTCCGAGTGAAATAAGTATGTTCAATTTATGGAGTTGTCCGGTTCGCCTTGTCCTACTCTGGTGAGTGAAACCAAACTGAGTATTAGGTAATACGTTTGAACAGGTGAGTAGAGAGTTCACCGACACGGAGTGCCACACCTAGCTACGAGTAGATTCTAGCATCAAGTGTCAACAAAATTCTTCCGTGAATCCCGAGCATTCAACTTCCCCCTATCTATAAAATTATGAAGTTAAGCCCTCTTACTAATCCACCTCTTCCCTGTGGCCAAATTGACTCAAAATTCAATAGGTAACTTAATTTCTAATTGTTCAAAGATAATTAATTAACCATAATAATTGTAGTAACTACAAAAAAATCGTGTTTGATATTTAAAAACATCATTTGATAAATAGCTTTCATTTTTATTTTTATTTTTGTATTAATATACCATTTTTTATTATAGACTAATTCATTTTATTTCTCTTGTTTTTTTTTTTTCTTTTTTGTATTTTATTATCATTTTATTTCTTTATATATCGCACAAGTATTTCGTAAGTGACACAAGTCAAAAATCTATATTTTTAAGTTCAATCAAATATCAAAAGTGCACCAACTTAGCTTCAAACCCCGCCCGCCAGAGAGAACTTGTGTCGCTCTTTATGTTTAGAAGCTCCCCCCACTTATTCGGCAAGAGTTACATATTATGAGTTGAGTATCGAATCTTATGGTGAATGAGTATGTATTATAAACTTAGTTGAAAACTGTGTCTAAAAATTTTGAAAAAATTATTCGTTGTGTAATTGTTTTTTTGTTAAGTTCAGGGGTCCTTAACGAGTAACTGACATCATGCAGGCTCGAGACCATCGCTTAACGTCCCAATCGAAGGACAGCCGGGTCAGGGCCAGGGCTGGGTTTCGAAATCGCGATTTTCAGCCCAGTAAGCAAGTATGCAGTATATCAAAATCATAAAATACTACTAAGTATACTATATATATATATATTTGAGGGCGCCGGTAGCTCAGTGGTATGCGTGCTTGACTTCTGAGCTCAAGAACGTGGGTTCGTAACCCGACCGAGGCCCTTAGTTTAGTTTATCTGGGAGGTAAAATAAACTGAAGCACGCCGTCCTTCGGATGGGTCGTTAAGCGATGGTCCCGAGCCTGTACGATGTCAGGTACTCGTTAAAGACCCCTACCCTAGGTGAATAAAAATTTAGGGTAGGCAAAATTTAGGACTCCCACAGTAGAGTCGGGCTCATGTCCACCAGAGTGACGAAAGAGCCAGCTGGTAGTAGGCGATATGACCTCGTAGTTAAAGCCCGGGCATGAGTCATAAAACCTAACCTAACCTATATATATATTTTAAATAATTGTTATTGTTATTTTATTATCTTCCTCCTTTCTATATTTCGCATTGTGACGATGAAGGGACATAATCCTATTACCATGTTTTATGGTTTAACGGAAATAAATATTATTATAATTAATATGAGGATTAATTCAATCCTCATAAAACAGTTGTTATCGATAAATTCAGTTATCATGTTTACAGATACATCGATATTACTTCCCCTGCTATATAAGGTATAGGGGAAGTTATTTAATCGGTCAGAAATTTGATGTTGACTTTTCAACGGAATTTATTTTTTCCAATCCACTGATTCCACAAATTTAAAAAAAAAAAAAAATAGAATTAATCGATTACGTTTTCGCTCTCCCTCCAAAGCCAATCGATTGATTGGCCTAAAACTCAATATTTGACTTACATAGTGGCTTCTGACTCCAGATATAAATGTGTTTTACATTCATTATATCGGCAGTTATTTGGGTATTTGAATTAAGGGCCATTCACTAGTCTCCTTTTCCCTTCCGATTTCCCGAAAAATTAATAGGTGTCATTTTTATGGAGTTTTAAAATTAAACTTAAGATTTCACAACTAGTTTCGGCAATTTGTCATCTTCAGGTGGTGAATCTTTCTAGAGAAGAGGTCCAAGGGACACGTACGAGTATCAGGGACCACCTGGACACTGAGTCAGGGGCCAGCTGGACACTGAGTCAGGGACTAGCTGGACACTGAGTCAGGGACCAGCTGGACACTGATGCTGGTCCCTGACACAGTGTCCAGCTGGTCCCTGATACTACGTGTCTCTTGACCTCTTCTCTAGAAAGATTCACCACCTGAAGATGGCAAATTGCCGAAACTAGTTGTGGTATAAATAAAAAAATGTTGGACGGATACATCTTATTACTTATTTAACAAGTTAGTCCACTACATCTGCCTACCACCAAAAAATATATTAAAATTTCATGTTTACAGTCATTACATCAGTAGTTATTGGAATTTTTGAGTTGAGCCCCCTCTGATGCCCTTTGCTCTTCAGCTGAAAATTAATTAGGGCATTTAATTTACGTATAAAATATAATGTCAATATATTCATAACAACTGCCGTTATTAGAGTGAATTTCGACACGAAATTATATACATGTATTCTATCTATCTATCTGGCGCTACAACCCTAGTGGGTCCTGGCCTCCTCAATGAGTCTCCGCCATTCGGCTCTGTCCTGTGCAGCTGCTTTCCAATTTCGCTGACCAAGAAGCTCTCTCGCGTCAGCTGCCACACCATCCACCCATCTTAGCCTCGGTCTGCCTGCTCTTCTTGATCGGTACAAAGGCTCCTCAAGGACTGTTCTTGGCACTTCGCCCTCTTCCGTTCGGGCTACATGGCCTGCCCAACTCAACCTTCCCAACTACACCACCCTCACCAAACAGCTCGTAGATTTCCCTATTCTTGCGAATTCTCCAAACCAGTCCGTCCTTCACAGGGCCGAAAACCCTTCGAAGAATTTTCCTTTCAAATATCGACAGGTCCTTCTCGTCAGACTTGGATGGATATATATGTATTCAGAACCCCAAAAGGACGACACCCTATTGATTTTTAGCCAAATCAGGCCGAAAGAAAGGGGAGATTAGGGGGGAGGCTTAACAAAAAACTTCATATTGGCACAAAATTTAGTATGAGGATTCAGAAGCCACAGTATAAGTCAAATATTGGAGTTTTAGCCCGAACGGTCGATTGGCTTTAGAGGGAGAGCAACAATTTAGTTGATTAATTTGTTCTGGGGAAGTACATTGCTGATGATTCACCGACCAAATTCCGGTGAAAATTCAACATCAAATTTCAGACAGATTACATAACTTCCCCTATACATCGAAGAGCTGGGTAAGTAAAAAAAATGTTGATTGATACTGATGGCATTTAAGAAGCCAAACGACTTTACACTTTCTCCATATCAAAGAGTAATATGAGAAGGATTGGATGTGTGAAGCTTGAGAAAGCTGATGTTATGTGGCTCGGCACTCTTACTGTAGAGCTTCCTCAGTAGATGGCTGCTATAGAAATGTACCAAGATGGTATCTGCTTTATTGCCATCTATGACGTAGGGGTTCAGTGGACTTTCTTTTAAGCAACTCAACAGCTGTCCAAGGATTAATGCCCAATTTAAAAATCTGCATAGGCAAGAGACCTCAGCCAATCTGAGTCTAAATGGGTAGAAATCCAATTAGCTCACTGTTTTGGAACCGAAATTGATTTTATCGAAGACGATTTATAACAGGGGCTCAAAGTTCTTCTGCCGACTCGTTTGATATCATCCTCCAAAATTATATAACAGTGCAATAAGAAACTTGTTTATCCTACTTATCTGGATCGAAGGCATGTTCGGATAAGTGAAAGTGTCAAATACCTCGGATAATGTACTCTAAGTCAGAGAAACTGGTATAGTGATGGATTTTTGTAATCAGAAAATTATGGCATGTCTTCAATCTATGTCGATATACTGGAAAATTAGTTAGAAGAAGTTATAAAGATCCCTAGGTGAATAATAAAATTTAGGACTCCCACAGCAGAGTATTCACGTACGCCAGAGCGACGAAAGAGCGCTCTGACAGGCTATGAGACCGGGCATGAATAACAATAACTAAATATAGCGAATACCAAATAAAATTAATAAACATAAAGAACGTGTACCGGTTTCGGATTACGCCATCGTCAGCACAAAGTTCACACTTTTAGAAGTTTCGGCTTAAGCCGGACCGGTACGATCTTTTTTTGCAGTGAAGGGACACAGAAGTGAGCAAAATAGAGACATGCGGGAGACAGATAAAAGGGGTTCTACTCTAGCCTTATTTTATCGTAACTTTTGTCAAATAATTTATACAAATATATTTTTATCTTTTTTTTTTTTTTGATGTGTTGGCTGTTTTAAAATGATAAGTGAAATAGCTGCGACACTGGTGAGCCAGCATGAAATTTCACAAGCCTGCGTATTTTCATTTGGGATCTTATCTAGCGTCAAAAATACATTTAAAAAATTATATATGCATCCAAGAAAGAAATAAGATACTTACTAAAATATCTATCTTCCTGTTTCAAAAAAAACGGGGGAGTCTTGGTGGCCGATTGGGCTATATAGCTCAGGACGTTGGTTGCATCCATGCTGTCACGGGTTCGAATCCCGTCCGGAGGAGTTTTTTCATAGATAAAACTTCTCTGCCGGAGCCATGGATGTTTATGAATCACCCTGGTAACATAGCCCGCCCCAGTGGCCAAAATAATGATATAATATTGAATAAAATCGTGATTTAATTAATGTTGATAAATACCTTAGACGGAGTAACAAAAGAGATTATCCAAAGCTTCACTTACCTGCAATAAAAATATTAAAGAATTATTAGAGTATAAGAGACATGTTAAAACATTATTTTAAATTTCATTAATTCATATCACTACTTAATAAACATAATAAAACATAGTTTTCAGGAGTCTAATTTCACTAATATACAACATAAGTTATTATACCAACTGGAACCAGGTTCATGTTTAAGGAGGCTTCAACGATGCCCCGGTTGTATACCTTTTTTTTTTTCATATACCTATTCCCCCTTCTCTTTGGCCGATTAGACTGAAAATCTATAGGTGTCATTCTTATGATGTTCTGAATTAGTTGTAATAAACTAAGTTTCAGCTTTCCTCCTGAACCCTACTTCTGATTTGGCTGAAAGTCCGTAGATGCGTTATTTATTGAATTTTGCATCCCTATAGTTAGTTAGTTATTATGACTCATGTCCGGGCTTTAACTACGAGGACATATCGCCTACTACCAGAGCGCTCTTTCGTCACTCTGGTGGACATGAGCCAGACTCTACTATGGGAATCTTAAATGATGCCTTCCCTAAATTTTTATTCACCTAGGGCAGGGGTCTTTAACGAGTACCTGACATCGTACAGGCTCGGGACTATTGGTTAACGTCCCATCCGAAGGACGACATGCTTAAGTTTATTTTACCTCCCAGATAAAATAAACTAAGGGCCTCCGTCGGGTTTCGAACCCACGATCTTGAACTCAGAAGGCAAGCACACATCCCAATGAGCTACCGGCGCCCTCTTGAATCCCTATATATAAATTTGAATCAAAATGTTCTTCCAGCGAGTTTTGGCGATGGAATCTATAGTTTATACCAACCACTTTTGTACCGATCACTCTCCTTTCCCTCTCTCAAATTTCATACTGGCATTACTTTGTGTATGAAAGTAATGTTTTTCTTGGTCTCTTTGTAATGTACAATTCTGAGAGTGACTTTCATTAACCCAGAAAATGCCAGTGAGAAATAAATTAAAAATTGTCCTTTAAAGGCCACATCATATATGTATATATTTTTTTTCCACAGCTTTGCATAGTATAGGGAAAGTTATGTATTTGGTCAAAAATTCGATCGAAATTTCATGTTTTCCGACCTCCAGATCAATAATGAAAAAACAAAATGTCTGTTTGTGAACGCGATAACTCCTGATAGAATGGTTATATCGACACGAAATTGTATATGTGTATCTAGATCCGTCTAAGATTTATTCATTGGTCGGAAAACATAGTTCCGATGAAAACTTTCTAGACTGATGTACTCCGTATACCTGTAATCTTTTCAATAAAACGTACAGTCACAAATTTATTGTTATTTGTCTTGTTATACATGCAATGAGACAAATTAGAATTCAAGAAGTCTGCTACCTATAAAATGCTAGTGCACTTTTACTTCCAGTGCATACTAAATAATAATGCAATTTTGTATAGAAAGCCAAAAAGACAAGGGGAAAGTTGAAAACGCACTGAGTCAACGACTCGGATATGACGTCACAAAGCTCGACCCTGAGTCAGAGACCGGGTGGGCGAAATCGCACTTCGCCCACTTCACTCAAAAAAAAAAAAAAAATACAAATAAATCAATAAATGAAAATTTAAAATCAAATTTCGTCATTGACAGAGGTGGAAGGATGGCATCACTCACGTCTATTGTAAAATTTGATTTACATAATAGAAGATACATTTGGACACGACTCAACAATGCACTTTCCTTCAATCATCCTTGAAAAAACAATCAATCCAAAAATTGATGCTTACTGTGAGTGTACATCAAGAAAAGACACTATGTAGGCGTTTTTGTGCCAACGATAAAAAAACCATTCAATGCTAAATCGTCAAGAATATAAAGCTGAGGATACTACTTGACTTAAGCGAATCTGTAGTTGGATGATCATTTATTTAGACTCATTACTTTAACTAGGAGGTCATATCGCCTACTACCTCTTTGTTGCTCCGGTAGACATGAGTTCAACTATACTGTGTCATGCCTAAATCTTGCCTACCCAGGTTAAGTTACCTAACGTAGAGGTCTTGAACGAGTTCCTGACATTGTACAGGCTCAGGACCATCCCAGGACGATATGCTGAAGAGTTGAATCAACAATTGGAAGGAAATGGGGAAATAAAATTTCCTCGAATTTAACGAAACAATATTCCAACTGTATGAGTACCACTCGATAAATTTATGAATTTAATCCAGGATGGTTCCATGATATTACAACTTATATAATTTATGGTTTCCAGATTTACTTTGTGAAGCTCCATTCTAGGAATAGATAATTAAAATACACAATTTCTTTGTCAAACTTCACTATATATTCTCAAATACTCAACTAGTTTCACCTTGTTAAGGCATTATCAAGAGTCACTTAAAAACTGACAGAATTGGTTGACTTTTTTTTTTTAATATTTAATTTTAATTTTTCTATAATACATATCTGCCAAAAAGGTCCACTTTTGAATTTACTGGAAGCGGTAGAAATAAATAAACTGAACAAAAATAACGATATTGTAATGCTAAATGAACAAATAGAACTGAACCATTCCCCCCTTCTTAATTTAAATATCAAGTAGCTAAGAGTCTGATGATTGTAGAAATGTTTTGCCAACTGACATTCAGAGAAAACTATATTTTTCATTTGATGTTTTAATTTGTCTTTAAATTCTATGTGTTTGTTTTTATTCACTTTAATATTATTTACATTTATATAATTCATGAGTCATACCTATATAAATACCAACACTTTACTGTTAGATTCGCTTTATTAGATTTTATATATATATATTTTATTTTTTATTTTATATTTATTATTATCTTGTAAATATCTGTTTATTGGAATGTATAGAGTAACAAAAACAAGGGATTCCCCGTCACTACCTAAAAACCCCCTCCATAACTGTACCTTCTACCCTGTCAACCATTTCTGTCAGTTTGTATGGGACTCTTGATAATGCCTTAACACGGCGAAACTAGTTGAGTATTTGAGAATATATAGTGAAGTTTGACAACTTATATATATTTTAGAGGAACATGAAGCACAGGATCTAAAGACAGTCCTGATCTATGGATGTGTGACCTGCAGTGCCGGATTAAGCTATAAGCAAACTAAGCAATTGTAAGGGCATCACGTCTCGGGGGCACCAAGTCCGCAATCCTAATTATTTTTCTACTTTTATTTTTATTTTTTCGTAAATCTGCTAACATTTTTAATTAAAAATGGAACTAATGTGTTAAATATAAAAACATTTATTGGTCGCATAATTTTTTTCATACCCTGCCGTAAATTTCGGATGGAAGACCAAATATCAAATCCTGATTATGATGATACTGAGAAAGAAGAAGTATCTGACGAAGTAGTGCACGTATATAATGAACGAATGGCGTATTTGGACGAAAGAGAAATTTAGTGTTTTAATAAAATAATTTTGAAAAAATTGATTTTTTTATTTTCTCGCTTAGCTAATTGTGTCTTCGTTTTGTTCAATGGAACTTTCGAATTGTACTTGCCAACATAAGTAAGACGTTAATCATATCAATAGTGAGGCGGGGGCACCATAAGCTCAGTATGCTTAGGGCATCGAATAGTCATATTCCGGCACTGGGGGCCTGGACTCCTCAAGACCTCACATCTGAAGAAGCGTTTCCAGACGTTTGAAAATAAAGTTTTGAGGAAAATAACAGGCCAAGGATAAAGAAACCCAGGAGTGGAGGATCAGAACAAACAGAGAGCGGAGAGATATCTTCTGGCAATACCTGACCGTAGTAGCAGAGCGGATCACTAGGTGGCCTTCCTCTCACACGCCACCATATCTATACGTACCATCGTAGATGCTGGTTGTTAAACCCTAGCAACAGTTGTATCGTTATAAATCAAGACAAATAAATAAATAAAATAAATTTAAAAAAAACAAGAATTTGTTTAACTTAGGTTAGGTTTTATGACTCATGCCCGGGCTTTAACTACGAGGTCATATCGCCTACTACCAGAGCGCTCTTTTGTCACTCTGGTGAACATGAGCCCGACTCTACTGTGGGAGTCCTAAATTTTGCCTACCCTAAATTTTTTATTCACCTAGGGTAGGGGTCTTTAACGAGTATCTTACATCGTACAGGCTCGGGACCATCGCTTAACGTCCCATCCGAAGGACGGCGTGCTTAAGTTTGTTTTACCTCCCAGATAAAATAAACTAAGGGCCTCAGTCGGGTTACGAACCCACGTTCTTGAGCTCAGAAGTCAAGCATGCATACCACTGAGCTACCGGCCCCCCCTTATAAATTAGATATATAAACATATATTAAATTTTAGATTCGGACCCACATGTATGTTAGTAACAACAATAATGAAGCCACTATGGCAACAAATCGCGTTGGAGGAGGCTGGTGAGGGCGAATGAGGATATTCAGGATCCGTCGTCAACGGAGTAAAGTAATTGTGCAGACGGCCGCTAGTGGCACCAACCGATGTCAAGCCAAGGAAGAGAATACAGGAAGGTTAGAAGAACGGATGGATGACTAGATTATCATCAAAATAGAGTAGTAATTACTCGTTCAATTAAAGATGAAGACATCAACCGTAAAATGTAATCTTTAATAATCGCTATACTAATTGCTTCATTGTGGCGTAACGAAATTGGTCCATACATCTTCTTACAATGTATAATGTCACTACAATTCACTTTCAGTCACTCTTCTTCAAGTACGTGTTCATTACATTTTTCATTCAATCATTTATATTTTCATCAAATGTTTTTCTATTAAGGAGCGATCCAAAAATTACGCATTAAACAAGTTTCAAATTTTGTAAAAATAAGTAAGTTTCGGAAAATATAACGTATATAATATAAAGGCAATAAAGCTATATGTTTTCATTATTTTACTCGCAAACTTTTGAAAGGACCTACATATACCAACCATGTTTTTACAGCTCTCTTTTCCCCCTCTCAAATTGATTTCACACTGGCAATATTGCTGTTTGGGAGGGGAAGAGTAATTGGTATAAGAAAGACCTGTTAGTCACATCCGATATTTTATTAGGTATACATTATTTTTTTATAATTTGATTTGGTATACGTACAATCAAATTTCTAGATTAAATGTTCAAATTACAAAATTGTGACCCCCTCCCTCTTCATGGAAAGTTCTGATACCTCACGTCCTACGTAAGACTTTCAAGACGATTTCTTATTGAAGGATATCTGTTATACTTAGGTGTGTGCTATTGTGGACTTTTTTGAAGAACTCTTTATTGCCAAGAATTCCTAAACACATAATTTTAATATATCTGTAACGGTTTAGGAGGCATATGCAATAAATGGAGCCCAGAAGGCCGTTTCTCCTCCGACTTGCGTAACTTTTACCATAACTGTTAGCTCTCTTTTGAAAAATCGTGGAGATGCAACTCGAATCGGTTAAGTAGTGTGGACTTAGACTCCATATAGTGTCCATTTAGACTCCATACTGTACGGATGATGCCACTGATGAAGAGGCAGTTGCGTTGAATGCCGGTTCTGGTCGGAAATAAAACAGTTATCTATTTATATAATAGTATAGGTTAGGTGAGTATAGCAAAGAGATGCACTTAAGAAGACAACTCCAAAGTGCAACACCAAGTCAAGGACGTATTGAAGTCAGTTAGTTTCGTTTCAATGACCGCTGACTAGGTAGGATGGATCCTCAACGAAGAAGAGATCCTTGACATTCCCTAAAATAGGATAATCGCCTTACAGGTAAACAGAGGCCACGTTACATACCTTACCTCATTCAAGACCTCGTACTCCTTTTAAGTATAAGCACCTGATTTTCTTCTCAAGATTGGTCAATTCATATTGTACAATGCGTAAGATTGATTTTATACTAATATATTTATTACAATTTGAATATGTAGGCTATTTTGAAATAGATATTATGTATGTATTGTGGGTTAGTTATTGTGGTTCATGCCCAGCCTTTTAACTATGAGGTCATAACTCCTACTACCTGAGCGCTCTTTCGTCACTCTGGTCGACTTGTGGCCGACTCTACTGTGTTTCTAAATTTTGCCTAACTAGGTTTATTCACGCATGTATTTTTTCTCCTTGCAAGCAATTCTAGAACTATCTTTGTCAATTTTTAGTTAACTACGCGCTTTGCTCCATGTGTAATAACAAGCAAGATGAAGATGTGTTTCACTTTATTGCCGTATGCCCCATCTTAAGGGAATTTCGTCTTATCTATTTTGGTGAAGCAGAGTTGAGCTATGTTCAATTTATTGAATATGTAAATGGACGAAATTATAAAACTTTAATTAACTATTGCAAAGCCGCCTGGAATTTTAGATTTGAGCTGGTTTCAGAGTTTAATTATTAGTGATATATAAACAGCAAGGTTTTTTTTTTTTTTTTTTTTGGTTTTTTTGTCACTTTTATATATGTGTGAGTAGAAATAGAAGAGATAACCCCTCAGACGGTCAATTTGACCATGAGTATTGTCGGTCAATATTATTAATGTACATTTGTAAAAAAAAAAATAAAAATAAATAAAGACTATTATTATTATTATAATATTATTATTATTAGTTAACTACGCCGTGGAGTTTAGAGCACGCCGTCCTTTGAATGGGACGTTAAGCGATGGTCCCGAGCCAGTACAATTTCAGGTACTAGTTAAAGACCCCTTTCTAGGTGAATAAAAATTTACGGTACCTAGGCAAAATTTAGGACTCCAACAGTAGAGTCCGGCTCATGTCCACCAGAGTGATGAAAGAGCGATCTGGTAGTAGGCGATATGACCTCGTAGTTAAAGCCCGGGCATGTGTCATAATATCTAACTAATATGACATACCTAGCAAATTTAAATGTCCCTTTTGAACTCCATGCTGACGATGACATAAGCCGAATCCGGTACACTTTTTGTATATATTTTTGTGGAATTAGACAATAAATAGATATATAAAGTTAGAAAAGTTCTTTATTTTTATTTATTTTTTGTTTTCAAAACGTCATTTTCGGATGGTTTTCGGCATTTATCTCGCAAACCTGGCAACCTTCGAAAAATCATATTGTCTATAAAATGTGCCTTTTCGTTTTTCCTACAATTTTTATTTGAAAACATTTTTGATTAGGTCTTAAATGTAAGCGGTATTTTGTAAAATGTAGTTAGGCCCGAAGTAAATTGAGTCATATTTTTTCGTTCAAAATCCAGCCAGATTTAAGTTAGAAAATCTTAATTTCAAATTGCAAATTCCTGGCTAGAATCGTTTATGCTTTAGAGCGATCACAAAATTCCAATCACATACACGCACAAACATAATCGCGAAAGTGGTCAGAACTTATTAAGGGGACCTGGAAACGTATAATTCCGTTTAAAATTCGATCTCGGACTTTTGCACGATTATAATACTTCCTAAAGGTATAAAAGTAAAAATCGATGTGGCGATAAAAAAAACTTTAAAATGCAATCAGGTATTCCAATCTAAAAGTTTTACTTCAGTGAATGGGGTTTTTAAAGGCCTTTAAAAGATATCTAGGAAATAGTGCTGATAATTGCATATAATGAAAGAAATTTATAGACCATATATTTAGAAGTTTCCGTCTATAAATAATATTGAAAAAATTCAAATTTTTCTATAGTATGAAGTTAATCCAATGGTAACGAGATCATTAACTGTCCCATTGTTACTAGCGCACTTGGAAAAATAACTGTTTCGAGCCAACACTAATTACTACCAACGACAACCGCAATCCGGTGGTCCGTTATACGTGAAATCAGTGTTCTCGCATGTGACGAAGAATCAGGGAGGATATAGCATTGTAAATAAGATATACGGCATCTACGCAAGCGTAGCCAGGGGTGAATACAGTTTTTTTAGACATAGTTAAATTCTAAATATCCGATATACTTTTCCATTAGAAGCCACTTCCTGCCTCAGAGTATCAGTATAGACCGAACCAACTTTCATATATTACTCCTGGCCCATAATAAGATTAAGATCTCAAACATTTTCTATTATTTGATCAGCGCTCTAAAACTTACATCATTCATTGTTAACGTCCATATTATATTGATATTCAATACCTACATCCCCACTCTCTTTGTTACATTATTATTATTATTAATTTGTAATTTCTTATTTTATTTATACTTTTTTATTTATTCATATTATTTATTTAGTTTGTTAAAGGTTCCTTTATATATGTCATTATTGTTCAGCTGATCAATCTATAATTTTGGAAATGTTAATAATGCAAATGTAATGGTCACTGATTCAATTGTATAGGGGAGGGGTGATGCCCTTTAAACTATACAAATTATTATTATTATTTATTATTATTTTAGTGGGCGCCGGTAGCTCAGTGGTATGCGTGCTTGTCTTCTGAGCTCAAGATTTTGGGTTCGAAACCCGACCGAGGTCCTTAGTTTATTTTATCTGGGAGGTAAAATAAACTTAAGCATGCCGTCCTTCGGATGGGATGTTAAGCGATGGTCCCGAGCCTGTACGATGTCAGGTACTCGTTAAAGACCCCTGCCCTAGGTGAATAAAGTTTTAGGGTAGGCAACATTTAGGATTCCCACAGTATGGGCTCATGTCCACCAGAGTGACGAAAGAGCGCTCTGGTAGTAGGCGATATGACCTTGTAGTTAAAGCCCGGGCATGAGTCATAAAACCTAAACTATTATAAAACATATAACAAGCACGTATCAAACATGAATAAATAAATGTCTTGGATATTGAAAGAGAAATCATTCATTAATGACAATCTATTATCTTGTAATAATCAGCTGATGAGAGAAATAGAAAATGAAATAGTAAAATGATGAAAGAAAGCTATGGCATTAAAAGTGTTTAGATGATAAGTCTTCAATCAACTAGTTGGCCCCGAGGCATAAACAGATATTTACAACTGTAAAGATACATACATATATACAACAAGCAAATGTGCTAAGAGTGAAAAAAAAGGCAAACTGAATTGCACTCACTTATGACTAATCACTACCTGATCTGAGAAGGTCTCTAGGCCAGTGTAGGTTAAGACATCGTTGGATGGCATGGACTAGAGGATTAATGTCTAACTAAATGAGAAAAATAATTTTTTGTACCTTGATTTAGCTAATTCAAATTTAGGGTTTTGTTGGAGATGTAATAAGGAGCATTGGCTATTGTTCAATGGATTTTGGATTGCAAGGATTGAATGCACTGAAGATTGGAAGCTAGACCTCATAGTTCAATTCCATAAGTCCCTAGAGTATTGTACTATACGAGTCGTTCTCGTATATTGGTCGTGTAGTTCTCAGATTTAATTTTGATCTTTTGTCTATGAACCAAATTAATGGTTTACAAAAAAAAAAAGGGCTATTTGGACCATTGTGAGCAGAAGGCTCATATCATAAAATTGTGTACTTATACTAATCCAGATATTTAGCAAACGTTGCAAACAAAACCGAATAAGTAGCGTTGAAAGATGCAAAGAACAAACCGTGAAGAGGTTGGATGTCGTTTTCTGCAATCACATTGATTGTATCCTGAGAGAGTGCAGCTCAGCGTGTGGTCTTTTGTCATCTGCAGCTATAACTGCATCCTTCCCTAACTTCTACAGTTATCCATCTATACTGCGAATACTTCACCTCATTCAATGGCTTCTTCAGTCTGCAGTACATGATCCTTGCATCTTCCTGAATCAGGGATTCCGGTCAAATCGGCTCCGTTTTACTTCCCCAGGTATAGTGTAAGTTATGTAATCGGTTAGAAATTCATTGTAGAGTTTTCACAAGAATTTCATGTTTTACGACCTGATTTCAACAACACCTATTGATTTTCTACCAAATCGGCCGAAAGGAACGAGGGAATGAGGGGGGCTCAACACAAAAGCTCTAATAACTGAGGTCTCAATGAATATATCGAAACGGAATTTCATATGTAAATTCATAACCCCATAACGACACCTATACATTTTCAGCAGAATAGGTTGAAGTAATAAGGAATATTAGAGCGAGGCTCAATCTAAAAAACCCAATAACTGCCGATGTAATAAATGCATCTACATGAAATTTTACATCTTAATACAAAATTCAATAAAAAAGGCACCTTATCGTTTCTTTTTTATTATTATCTACATAGTATTTATGTATAAGTAATTTGGGAAGAGGGATTAAACCAAAAACGGATAACAAAATTCGCATTCATACTATGTAAGTCAACTATTAATTTTTAGCACAAACGGTTCATTGGTTTTGGAGGAAGAACAAAATCTTAATTGATTAATCCATAAAAATAATACAGACATTAAAAGATTAAATTATAAACATTAAAAAATTTATTATATTCATTTTTATATAAAAAGCAAATCTCTTTTAAAACAATTGAGTAAAAAAAAAAAACACGGCCATCAGCTGTTTTTATTAGTGTGTGTAGAGAGAGTGGAGGCCTGGGTTCTATGGCAACGGCCGGAGTGGAAATGTAGAGTGGTGTTTAGGCTTAAAGTGTGATGAACAAAATATAAGTGTATTGACGGTGAAACTGATCCAAAAAGAAGGTACTTTTATTTGTTTATATGTACAAGATATATGCCCAGCGATGTTCAATGTTTAGTTTTTAAATTTAATAATGAAGATTTAAGAAAATAAACCCAATATTTGTTCTCTAAAATTCTATTCTATTCATTTTCCCTGTTGGCCCAGTAAGATTATTTGAAAACCTTTGGATTAGATTTTATATTTTTGCAAAATTTAGAAGACAAGATGATGGCATCTCTTTAGAAATCCAAGGGAAAAGTTTGTAAATTACATTTTTCTTAATACGAAACTTTTGATACTTTTTTAGGGCCCTTTTTGAAAAACTACTGTAGAAATCAAAATTTAGTAAAAAAAAAAAAAAAAAAAAAATATCAAATTTCTACAGGTAATGTGGTAATCCTTATTATTATTAATTATATAATATTTTTATTTATTTATCATTTATTTAAGTTAACTTGAACATTTAAGCCTTTTTATTAGCACACCATGCAGGGGACGTACATTGTCAGTGATTCACCAACGACTTTATAGTTTTGAAATAGTACTGAAGGACGTCAAATTAATGTCCATGACAATAATTCTTAAGGTAATTTAAATTTATCTTCAAGGATTTTGTTGCGAAAGGAAATTTATAACACTTGACAAAGTTGGTGTATCAAATTTTTAATAAACCAAAATAGTTCGGAGTTGTTACGAAATTTCATAACCATTCCACAACTTGTTATTTTTGACATAAGTATGAAGGAATGGCATTTAATTCATTTTTTACGAGTGTCAAAGAACTGGGTTGTTCTGGCTCGCTAGGCAACTATGTACGTCATTACACGTTATGCAAGGCCGATTTTTCACGTTTGTTTTTCGTTTTAATATTAACTTTTATATATTTTTAGTCACAAGGATATTGTTATCGCGCAAAAATAACAGTACTATCAAAAAATCGCTCTTAAAAAAAAAAAAAAAATCTTTTTAAATTTCCAGTCGTCAATACAGATTTAAGATAGGGCTCAGCCCTCAGACAAAAAAAATATATATTATGTATGGTATGTTTTTCTTAAACTTCTCTGGGATGTTCCACTTTTTGTTGTTTCCGGCATTTTTTCCTCCAGAGGTGTCTTCTTTTTTTCTTCGTTGGACAATATTTCGGGACAATTGCAGGTCCCTTCTTCTGGTCACTATGAACCTTCGAAGGTTCATAGTGACCAGAAGAAGGGACCTGCAATTGTCCCGAAATATTGTCCAACGAAGAAAAAAAGAAGACACCTCTGGAGGAAAAAATGCCGGAAACAACAAAAATTATGTATGGTAGTTAGTTATTATGACTCAAGCCCGGGCTTGAGCTATGAGGTCATATCGGCCACTACTAGAGCCCTCTTTCGTCGCCAGACTCCACTGTGGGAGTCTTAAATTGTGCCTATCCGTTTATTACGTTGGGAAGGGTCTTTAACGACCTGACATTGCACAGGCTCGGGACCATCGTTTAACGTCCCATCCGAAGGACACCGGATGAAAAACCTCAGGACCTCGGCCGGATGTGATCATATGAGTATAAGAAAGCCACTCTCAGAACAACGCTGCACGATGAAACAAAAAACTACTGACGACAAAACATTACTTTTATATATCCAGTAGATGGATAGATATATTGATGGAGCTGGTGGTATATACCTAGGGACCTCAGGAATCCAATTCTCTTATCCCTTCCCTGATAGCTCTACGTAAATTTTGCCAATCCAGGTTCAGTTACCTAAGGTTTTTTTATATTCCTCCCATCAGAAAGAATCAATGATTTTACCTCCCAGAAAAAAAAACCTAAGGGCCTTGGCCAGATTTCGAACACACGATTTTGAGCTCAGTAGATTAGCATGCTACCTCTGATATACCGGCGCCCTCTTCATATACCAGGTAACACTCAAGATCGTGGGTTCGAAACCTGGCCGAGGCCCTTAGTTTATTTTATCTAGGAGGTAAAATAAACTTAAGCAAGCCGTCCTTCGGATGGGACGTTAAGCGATGATCCCGAGCCTGTACGTTGTCAGGTACTCGTTAAATACCCCTGCCCCCCTGTCCTAGGTGAATTCAAATTTAGGGTAGGCAAAATTTAGGACTCCCACAGTAAAGTCGGGCTCATGTCCACCAGAGTGACGAAAGAACGCGTCATAATAACTATTATTACATCACATATATTTTTAAACAAATTAATTCGTAAATGTTTCTGCCATAACATTAAAATATATCTAATTTTAAGATGGAACTGTCTGAGATCTGGTCCATTTAGTGGGGCTATCAGACGGGTAATACATGGGCAACCCAATTTCAATTTCAACCTATTAAAAAATAGATACATTCTAATTTATGTTCATTAGGAATAAATACATTCTAATTTATGTTCAAACTTGATATCCAAACAACCCCATAGATTATAATGTAAGGTAAACCAATAACCTTGGCATACACTATATACACCAATGTATTTATTACCCATTTGCTCATAACCGCAACATGATCATAAACAGATAACAAGGCTCTGTTGTGCTCCACACGAGTAGAAAGTATAATTGAAAAATAATAAAAGAACTGTTTTCACTTCGCTATGAGTTAATGAAACAACTGAACATAGATGAAGACTCTTAGCTTCCTCCAGCGCGATCTGTCGAGTGGCACCGGTCCCCGGTTTTTCACCAGGTCAGTCCATCTACATGATCTGGCTTCTTAGTCTTGAGGGACCATGATGTGTCCTGTCTATAATTCGCTTCTTTCCACATGCTCAGTCCGCCGCAAGCGCCATGATTTCATGTCTGCTACTATGGTCGGGTATTGCCAGAAGATGTCTCTTAGCTCCATGTTTGTTCTGATCCTCCTCTCCTTCGTTTCTTTATCAATTTATTTTCATTTATTTATATTTTTTATAATATTTGTTATTGTTATTTTGTTCTCTTTATATCTTTTCCATATTTCGCACATTGTAACTTGATGAAGGGACGAAAGAACGCTCCGAAATATCGTCGTGAAAAAGACTTTTCCAGAAGAATTATAAAAAATATTTATACTTTATTATACAATAGATATAATACATTTTTAATAGTTAATAGTTTTTCAAGCCCGGGCATGAGTCATAATAACTAACTACAAAGAAAAGTTTGAGGACGTAATCATGTAGATGGAGAATGGGTGATGGGTCGGTTGGAGGTCTGAAGACAAGAGATTGTCCTAATTGCAGGAAGTAAGGGGAGTAGCCAGCCTATTAGACGGCCTCTATCTCAGCCGAAACCAAGACCAAGTCCTGGTCAGAAGGCGGCCTATTAGAGGGCCCCTAACCCAGCCGAAACCCAAGTCCTGGTCAGAAGGCGGCCTATTATAGGGTCCCTAACTCAGCCGAAACTAAGACCAAGTCCTGGTCAGAAGGCGGCCAATTAGAGGGCCCCTAACTCAGCTGAAACCAAGACCAAGTCCTGGTCAGAGGCGGCCTATTAGAGGACCTCTCTAACCCGGCCGAAACCAAGACCAAGTCCTGGTCAAAAGGCGGCGTGGTCACTACCAAACATTCATCCATCTACTAAGTCGTTAACAAGTCTATAAGTGTTAGCAGGCATGCTCCTATGAACATTCTTTGCAACTTATTATATATTAAACTTATATAAAATCGATAGCATGCAGGAAATATGTGATGTGACCATTACAGGACGTTCTTATACCAACCACTTTTGCACAGATCATTCTCCTTCCTCCTCCCCCCTCTAGAATTATTTTCCATACTGGCATTACTGGGTAGGTGTATGAAAGGAATTTATTCGGGTTAGCTGTGTTGTTTTTCCTTGTATATGAAAACCTGAAGGGTCCACACCCTATGGTATCTACCGGGCATGAGTTTCCCTGTACTTACATCGGGGAAGTACACATACACAAATCAAGTATGTACGAAGGTATTGAATAGTGGATTAATGCAGATAAGACTGACCTACAGCATTGGCGACGAACGTGCGTGTCAACCACACCGTTTCTTCAACAGATAGAGAACCGTTTGTCCCATCACTAGTCTCCAACCCCAGGAAGCACAAGTTTCATGCCATTTTCCCTTCTTACTTCCATCTCATTCCCATACTTATGAGGAAAACAATTCTCTCTTTTTCTTCATATTCTTACAATTATTTTCTTCTAAAGGGTAACTTAAGGAAAAAAAAACACGGTGTAATATGAAAGAAGGAATGCAGTTTTCCCTTAGAAAATTACACTTCCCCAGTAACACGCTTTCTTTTCCTACATAACCTTTATAAGAAAATTAATCAAAACATAAAAAAAATAGTTACCTATATTCAAAATTACGATTATGTAAATATTTTGAATTTTCTTGTTAGATTGTATTAATCACTCAGAAACTATAAGAATCATCGAAGCTTCAAAGTGCAACGTTAAAACAAAATAAAAAATGTCGTAGGTGAATCACCAGCAATGTACTTCCCCAGTGTTCGCTCTCCCTCTGAAAACAATTTACCGATTTGGTTTAAAATCAACAGGTGTCTTATTATTCAGGAATTCTGAACTTTCATACTAAATGATGTGTTAATAACATCGAGATATCATGAATATGCGGACGATATGACGATACTGGCTTTTTCCAGGACTGATGCTCAATCTAAACTGAGGATTCTTGAGAAATACTGTAACAACAATTCTTTAACAGTCAACATTGACAAAACAGTTGTTCTAAAGTTCCACAAAGGCCGCCCATCAAAATCTAATCCCCTAACGTACCAAAATGCAGCTATTAAAGAGGTCAGAACGTTTACTTATGTCGGGGTACCCGTATTTAGTTCTGGCAAATTTTCTCAAGCAGGTCATGTTTTTTTTCTCTAAATCTGTAATAGCAAACACCGTTGTGTTCAGTATTCTACAAGGTAGCAAATCTGACTCCTGGGATACTAAATGTGTATTGTATGAGTCAATTAGTGAAGGTGTCCTGTTGTATATGTCGGAGATCTGGGGGTGTCAATGCTGGGACACCGTAGAGAGGGGACAGCTGAATTTTTTCAAAACCCTCCTCAACCTGCCTTTGAACACTCCAAACTCATATGTAAGGATGGAAACAGGTAGAGTCCACTCTCGAGTCAAGATATTCGGGAGGATGCTGGGCTGGTGGGTGGAGTTGTTGGGCATGTCGGAGGATCGTTTGCCAAAGGCTTGCTACCTCAGATTGCGGGAGCTTATCGACTGGAACTCCATTCCTTTCCAACTGGGCTGTCGAACTTCGCAATTTTTTGGTGGAGATAGGAGCGCTCAATATATGGGAGGGACAAGACTATCAGACAGTAAAGTCAAACAGGAGAGATCTGATTCAGGCTTATGAGAATCACTGGATTTGTAAGGATATAGACTTTGTGCTTAACTCCTCTTATAGTCCCCACTATAGATGTGTCAGTAGCTTGGGTTCGGGGGAGGGCTACCTCCGTCTAAACTGTAACATAGCCAAGATGAGGGTGCTCGCACAGGTCAGAATGGCAGGAAGTAAGCACATAAGGCTGCTTGTTCAGGGGGAGCAACACGTGCTATAGCCTGAACAGATATGCCCCCTGTGTGCTGATGAGGCTGTGAGAGATGATCTGGCCCACTTGCTCCTCCACTGTCCTGCCTACTCTCCACTCAGGGATAGGCTCCTGGCTAGGTACTTGCCCCCTCCCCAGGAGGCCGCCCCTCATAGGATGGCCGCCCTCCTGGCTGTGGACCACTTGGACCACCTTGCCTCTCTCTATGTCTACCTAACTGAGGCTCTCCAACATAGAAAAGCAATACTGGGTAGCTCATAGATATTATTTCATTGTACTGTATATTTTCTATTTTTTATTTTTTTATATATATATTTTTTTTCTATTGATATATAAACTTTTATATATTATGATATCTGTCTCTATACATATATATGAGCGTGTATATGTATGTGTATGTATATACCGTTTATGTGTGGACCAGTAAGGTCAACCCTTGCTAAGAGATTGGTATCTATATAAGCAATAATGTTGCATTCTTTGTTTTTCAATTTTTTCTGTGACCGCGTTTTATTTTTTTTTTTTTTAGTTTTTTCTATTCTCAGGATTTATTGTAATATAGTTTTAAATATTATTATTGATTGCCTTATTTCAAAAGTCAAGAGGAAGTAATTTTTTAATTTGTATTTCCATATTTATCCATTTTTTTAATATAATTATTTCATCACAATACTTAACCATGTCAATTTTCATTTCTTTTTTTTTTTTTTTTTTTTTTCACTGTAGCTTATTCTTAGCTTATTTTTTTTTTTAATTTATTCTCACTTGTATATTCTTTTTTATATCTTTCAATTTTATTTAAGAAGGCTGGCTGAACTCCTTCCAATGAAATGTATTTTATTTCAAATGGAATAAAGATTATTATTATTATTATTATTTATAAAGAAACTATTTTTAAAAAACCCATCGGCAATGAATTTCCCCAGCACGAACTAATAAATTAAGTTTAAGTCATATCGCCTACTACCAAAGCGCTCTTTCGTCACTCTGGTGAGCATGAGCCCGACTCTACTGTGGAAGTCCATTTTTGCCTACCCTAAATTTTTATTCACCTAGGGCAGGGGTCTTTAACGAATACCTGACATCGTACAGGCTCGGGACCATCGCTTAACGTCCCATCCGAAGGACGGCATGCTTAAGTTTATTTTACCTCCCAGATAAAATAAACTAAGGGCCTCGGCCGGGTTTCAAACTCACGACCTTGAGCTGAGAAGGCAAGCAATATACATTTTAAACTAGTTCTTAGCTTTTTAATGATTAATAGAGTCGATAGTATATTTTTAATGTAAAAGGGATTCGAAGTTCTGTAGTGTAAAAGAAAATTCAAAATTTAGCCAACGTTTCGAAAACTATTTATTTTCATCTTCAGGGCCTACAGAATATAAACAAACAAATTAGAGATGTTTTCGCCAGAGATCTTGTGGAAGTTCATTGTAAATACTACTGAATAAAACACTTGGAACAAGTCAAAAAATTCCACTATATTTATATAAAAGACACAGTATATTTCGCTGGTTAGAGCATTGCCAAGTGTACAGGATACAGACATGACTTAGGTCATCACCAGCGAAATATATTGTGTATTTTATATAAATATAGTGGAATTTTTTTACTTGTTCTAAGTGTTTTATTCAGTAGTATAAACAAACAAATTATTATGGACAATGATATAAACAGATACTTTATAATAATTTGAAAAAGAGTTGAAAACAATTTTTTTAACACAAATGAAAGTAAGTAGTTAATACCACTTAGCTACCGGCGCCCTTTAAAACCAATCGACCGTGAATCAATAGTTGAAATACTTCTGAATCCTCAATACTATATTTTGTTTCGATACATTCATTACATTGGCAGTTATTAGAGTTTTTGAGTTGTGGTCCCTCTTCTGAACTCTGCTTTCCTTCTGCAAATTAACAGAGGTCGACCTTATGAGGATTTGAGATTAAATATGAAATTTCATTTTGATACATTCATTACATCGAGATTTATTGGAGTCTTTGTGTTAAGCCCCCCTAATCCCCCCTTCCCTTTGGCAGATTTGAAAAGTCCTACGGGGTTCTGGATACACAAATAACATTTTGTATCGATACATTCCTCTATGGCGAGCTATCACGCACATGGAGACACACATATACGCACAAACACCGACAGAGCTTTTTTCTCTTTTTGGAACCAGGAGGTTGGAAAACATGAAAATCCGTTGAAAACTCAATATCGAATTTCTGACAGATAACATCCCCTATATTTCCTACGTAATTACGTCATACACTTGATTTTGTTAGATATACAACCCTTTTGTTTTCACATCAAATAATGGTCCAGTTTGACCTTTTTATGAAAGGATGCAAAACCTCAAAATTGATATCGCTCAGTTTGCTCTATACACAATATTTTAACGCAGAAAACATTTCTGAGATCTGTATCGATGTATTGGAAAGCTAATAAAACATACAACTTTTATATTGTCTAATACCACAAAAATATATACATAAAGTGAACCGGTTTCGACTTATGCCATCGTCTGCACAAAGCTCAAAAGTGATATACAAGTTTCCAATATTTATATAATTCTCAGGTAACCTGAGATTATCCCTGACATCTGGGGGAAGATCCATTAAAAAAAATTCTTACTTTTGTGATAAAAATAGGTTAAAATGCCTCACTACAACACTTTTTTTGTCTCCCCAAACTTTCCCAAATTTAAGAGAACCGAGCAGATCTAGTTTTTAACCAAGACAAAACATTAGTATGAATACTAATACGGTTGTGTATTATTATGGGTTGTAAACGACGAATTGGATGAGAAGAAAAGGATGTCGTTGGAACGAGGTGTTCGGAATTCAGAATAGGAGGGTCGACAGGTACACGAACGTGGAACGCATCCAAAAAAATACACCGCTGTATGTGATTGAGAATACAAATTTGAATAACGTTGAACAAGTATCAATGAGGAGGAGTGAACGTGCAAGACAAGATACATGTATGTAGATGTATGCTTACAGTCATAATGTACACAGAACGTGACAATTCAAGAAGAAATCATACATTATTGTGGTAAAACTTTGGGTTAAATCGGCTCCAAATGCCCAACACTTGGCCAAAGAGACGATGGTGTTGAAGTTGGAAGCAATCCGTTGTGAATGTCGTCTACATATTGGCTTAGAGGGGGCCGGTAGCTCAGTGGTATGCGTGTTTGCTTAATGAGCTAAAGATTGAGGCCCTTAGTTTATTTTATCTGAGAGCTAAAATAAACTGAAGCTCGTCATCCTTCGGATGGGACGTTAAGCGATGGTTTCGAGCCTGTACAATGTCAGGTACTCGTTAAAGACCGGTGAATAAAAATTTAAGTTAGACAAAATTTAGGAGTCCCATAGTAGAGTCAGGCTCATGTCAAAAGAGCGCTCTAGTAGTAGGCGATGTGACCTCATAGTTAAAACCCCGGGCATGAGTCATAATAACTAACCAACTATATATTGGGCCAACTTGATGGATCAATGAGTCATGTTCCTCTAGGTATTAACTTATTTCATTTTTACACAATTTTTGTTTTACCTTTTTATTCAGGAATAAACAATATAAAACTTTTATGTTGTCTAAGTCTATAAAAACATACACATAAAGTGAAGCAATTTCGACTTACACCATCACAAAGTTCAAAAGTGACATTTAAGTTTACTAGGTTGTCATATTTTTACAATTTTAGGTTACCTGAGATTACCTAGACTGTGATACCCTGACCCCTGGAGAAATCCCTAACATAACATTTACGTACATTTGAGTTGTCAATAATCTAAAAAAATGAAGAAAATACAAAAATGAAGAAATAATAGTATACTAATAAAAAAAGGTATATAGTAGAATATATAATATATATATATATATATATATATATATATATATATATATAAGAAATAAGGACACTATGACAGTATAATATTAAAATATATGAAGAAAAATAAGAACGCTACAATCACGCCAACAATCTTCATATTAAAAATACACAATGTATTAGTGACGTTAACAGGGGTGAGATTTTGAAGTGAGTTTGGTCGTTCAAACTACATATATATTATATATGTAAAAATGAATTACTTCATTTTGTTTTTAGTATAGGTAACATTGTATTTCGAAGGAGGTTAGAGGAGTAACCAGTATGAGAGGTTATAGTTGTATTGTTTAATTTAGGATTTAAAGAATATAAAAAAGATTTTCTTTTTAGGTAAGAAAATCATTGTATTATTTGTAAAACTAAAGTATTGTACTATTGTATTATCTGTAAAATAATGCTTAAAATTTAATAATATTTCTTTTTAGGAGAAAAACTGTCTATAGTTATCACCTGCCCATCCAGCATTCCAACATTATATATACGAGTTTATATGAAGAGGTTCTATCAATTTTCAGCGGTTCCAGAGAGTCAAGCTGTCTACCTTCTTCACAAAGATGAAGGTACTTTATTCCCTTTGCTTCATTGAAAATGTGTCCCCGTATCGTTGACATGTTTAGCCAGTGAAGATTTGCCACGTTTTTTTCCTTATTTCATATGTGTCCTGTTTTCTTATACAACATGTTTCGTTATAAAAATCCTAACTCCTGATTTTGAAGTGAACAAGGTAAGGTTTATTTGAAGTATTCCTTACGACATTTTTATTGGTAAGTATCCGTAATAGCGTAGATTGGCTAATAAGTCAAGAAAGCTGTTAAGTAGAGAACAGTTCTTCGGAGTTACGCCATGAAAAGAGCCGCTCAGGTGCTTTGCACGAGCTACAAATCAACCAGACATGCCGATCTACTGATTTCTTAACTTGTCTCATGTTGTCTCCCTGCTTCTCTTTCCAATAACTGCACACTACATTCTACTAGTGGCCACTGCCTCACAGGAACATGTAATCTCTGTGATTAACTCTAATTACACCATTGGTAAAGAGAATCATTAACACATTTGTTGACTACATATGGACTTTGCGTGATGGGGCGAGCCAACATTCAGGCCATTTTACTATACCAAGTATAGGGGAAGTTTTGTAATCAGGCAGAAATTCGATGTTCAGTTTTATCCGGAATTTTATGTTTTGCAGCCTTGTGCAGCCCAGTATCGAGTGCTCGATGTCTCAATCAGTGATCCTTCTTCATCAGCTAAGTGAAAAATATACGTGGACATATTATGAAAACTAGTAATAAATAAATAAATAAAACAACAATTTTGAAATGTTTCTATTTCACAAGAAAGTTTGTTTGAGCGGCTAAGAAAACGGCTGAACGTTTATTCATGATATTCGCATTTCACGAATAGCCTAACTCAAGATATAGGGTTAGTGGCATTTGAAAATGTTGGTCGGGATGAGATTTATGACGAGATTAAAACCAGGGAGCGATCGCGTTCGAGAAGTTTTCTTACGATGTCCATAGCGCCGCCATGATGGATGAATTTACTACATCTTTCCTATGGAGGTGTTACTGCAGATCTCTGAACAGAGTCCCTGCTTGGCAGATCAGAAAGAGTCCGGCCGCTCGGATCCAACAGCGTTGCCCACTTTTTGCCTTTAATGTTCCTCTTTCAGACATCTCTCCACATAAGCAATCCCCGTTCCGGAATAGGACTCTCAGTAGGGTGTTGCCCTGGTCTTGTGTCCTCTCAAGAGTTAGTTATAGCTGATGTTCTGGGCTCCTTTATTCGGCGACATATGTGATTGTTTTGGGGGGCCGTAAGAATACTTCTCGAAAGCGATAGCTCCTCCCCTCCGGTTTTAGTCCCCTCATAAGTCTCATCCCGGTCAACAATTTCAGATGCCACATAGCCTATATCTTAAGTTAGCCTATTCGTGAAATGCAAGTATCGTGAATAAACGTTCAGCCGTTTTCTCAGCCGCTCAAACAAACTTTCTTGTGAAATAGAAATATTTCAAAATTTTTGTTTTATTTATTCATTACAAGTTTTCATAATATCTAGGATCACTGATTCAGATATAAGAAGAAAATTCCATACTCTGAAATGCAGATTGCAACATTCTAATAGGCTGATGTCCCCTTTGCATGACCCCATGATGCACACGCCAGGCCATAAACATGCATCGTTCATTGTTTCAAAGGGTCTTTAAGTGCATCCTCACGTAACCCCTCACCCTCACTGCAGATGACGTAACAGGACACTGAATGCCAACGGATTACGTACGTTCGTGTTGCTGTTTTGTTCATTTTGGCGTAGATGAGGCCTCTCTTTAATAGACAAGCGTCCATCTCTTCCTCAAGGCTCATTCGGTCCAGGTTCGTCCAACACGATTATAATTTATTATTTTACAAAACATCAATAAAATAAATATAAGTTATAATTGCTTCCGGGAGTATTCCTATCCTTCATCACGAATACAACAGGATTTCTTAGTATATCCTTTTATTTTTAATTAGATACAACTGCGCTTCCAGTCATGAAGGTCACTGAAGGGTTAGCACTCTGGTGAGTTGGAATGGTAATCACTGTTAATGTTCTTCCCCAGGCTGAATTAGTCGATCTTTCAAGGATATATACCAACTAAGAAATAAGTTATGCGGCACTTCAAAATATTGGAACCGGAGAGGTAGTTGTAAGGGCCCAAAACGTGAAATGAGTGAGCTCTTTGGTCTGATTTGCATGAAATTTCACACCTTTAGAAGAATGGTAACAGCTAATAATCGAATAGATAATGTTACAAACCTGTTTGAAGTTACTAACCGGGAAACCACGGGTAATCAACTAGTAATAATATATATACATATAACTAACTACGAGGCCCTATCGCCTACTACCAGAGCGCTCTTTCGTCGCTCTGGTGGACATAAGCCCAACTCTACTGTGGAAGTCCTAAATTTTGCCTTCCCAGATTTATTCACCTTGGGTAAAGGGTCTTCAACGAGTACCTGACATCGTACAGGCTCCGGACCATCGCTTAACCGCCTCCCAGATAAAAAAAAAACCTCATCTTAAGCTAGGTAGGCAAGCCCGCTACCTATGAAAAAATAATAATATATATATATTATGAAAAAATAATAATATATATTATATAAAAATATGTTATTCCTGTTCCCCATCTGACTCACATCATATTATGTTACAGATGTAGCTCAGAGGTAGCACGCTCGCCTACTGTGCTCAAGATTGCGGGTTCGAAACTCGGCCGAGACTTAAGAATGCCGACCTTCGGATGGGAGGTTAAGCGATGGTCATAATGTAAAATTTAGGACTCCCACAGTAGAGTCGGGCGTCCACCAGAGCGATTATAAGGCGATATGACCTCGTAGTTGAAAGCCCGGGCATATGTCACAATATCTAACAGATTTTACTTACTCTGAAACAGTTGTTATATATATAATAATAATTTTAATAACCGCCTTATAATCGCGAAAGCAATCAAACCTTTTCTAAGATCCACAAATTTTTCCAACACTTCAGGTTTCTAGGTGTATTTTTGACCAAATTGAAATTTCACATTTCTATTCTCACTATTTTCCAGCTTACAAAGCCAAGTACTGATAAATACCGATGTGTAAATACTGTAAGTTATTCATCATTTTGTTGTCCTTCAGAACACTGTCACAGTTGTCATTAGTTTCTGCCAAGTGAGGCCTCACTCGTCATCTTCCTCTCCATTAATAGTCATTAATAAAATTTCGAGAACGTCCATCAGTGATTCTGGTAGTGCGTCTAGAAGCATAACAAATTGTTTCGTGTTTCATGAAACATAAGATACCTTCCTTCTTCATAAAAAATCTGTTTGTAATCTATTTTCATTAATGATTAATGATACATTTCAATCCATTGGCCTTCAAAGTTCTTATACAGTGAAACCTTGTTATAAGGATCCTCTAGAGAAGCGAATTATAACCGGGAAACATGAAAATGTTATTGTTTTCTTTATTATACAATAAAAATACGTGCAATAAAACAATCAGCCAGATGAGTAGTAAACAAGATAGATATAAAAATTAAGAGCAGATTAATTAATTAAATTATAATTTATTTTTTGTGTATATTTATTTACAATGTATATAATTAGGATTTATAAAAATAATCATTTAAAAAGAAAGCTTTCTAAGCTAGAAATTTTATAATAATTACAATAATAATATCATTTTATCGACGGGTTAATGTTTTTGGAAGCAACAAAATATTCTTGATTCATCCATTTTTTTTTTTCAAAATCCCAAACGATCTATTTATTTTCCGCCGCTAAAAAATATTTTTTTTTTATTTGACATTATTTTTTTAAATCAAAAATTCATCTATGTGTAAAAGGACGCAAGTCAAAACTAAAGAAAAAGAAGTTCGAAAAAAAAGAAAAGAGGGGAAGGGGGAATGTATTTGTACAAAACTATCAACTATTGTTCACCTAATTCTGTATTTTGTTGTTCGCAAATATTTTTGTTATAATGTTTCAAAAATCATTGCAAGTTAACTATCCTTAATTATTAATTGATTTCGCAATATTTAAAATGGGACCATATACATGTCAAACCAAGTTTATGTACCAATTTTCAAAAAAAATCTGTTCAGTGGTTCTTGAGTTAGTTGAGTGACTAGGCTTTAGGGGAAGACAGTCACGGAATAAAAAGTGTGCAATCTTCGATCTCAAACGTAAAGTTGTGAAGAAAATTTAAATAAAATCCAAGACTTAATAAAAATGTTCGCTCTCAGGTGGTGGTATTCACCCCAATGGCGAATCCGCGATTGCTAAAATAGTTGAGTGAATCATTTATTGAATTGTATGTAGTATGCAGATTAAAACATAGGTAGATACCTGTGCTAAGATGTAAATATAGGTAGATACCTGTGATAAGATGTAAATATAGGTAGATACCTGTGATAAGATGTAAATATAGGTAGATACCTGTGGTAAGGTGTAAACCCAATTCTTGACTTACCTAAAACAAAATTAAAAAAATATTTTAGTATTTAATTACAATGTATTTTCAATATATTGAACAACATTTCAAAAATATAAGTATATATGATGGATGGTCTTTACAGGACTTTCTTATACCAACCACGTTTGTACACGACTACTCTCCCTACCTATCTCTCCACTCAAATTCATTTCATACATGAATTACTGGGGCGTCGGCGGTTTTCTTGTTACATTGTACAGCGTGATTATGGGAGAGACTTTATTATACTCAGAAATGCAGATATGAAATGAATTTGAGAGGGGGAAGGTCGAAGAAGAGTGATCGGTACAAAACCATTTGGTATAAAAAAAATAATAAGGAACATTTTTGTTAATAATCAATTTTTGTGTAGGACTATCCGTTTTCGCGTAAATGAAGCAAACGTCTAAACTTATAGGTTTCTGAATGACAATTTTAGGTCTGTCAAGTATCTCGCAAACCGACCTGCGAAAAATAGAATCATACTAGCAGTAATACCCGGAGTGGCCCGGGGAACTTTGACTTTTCTCCCAATATCTCCTATAAGGCTATTCAGTTCCTCGACAGTACATTCATGATGTTATAATTTTCAATTATTCATACGGAATAAGGCTTATAGTCCTTCAACTGTAGTAACGCTAGCTTTGGAGCTAAAACTAATTTATTCAAAAAGATTTCTCATTAATCGTTGCAATGGTTTTCGAGTTACAAAGATTGCGTGAGTGGATGCTGGGATGGACCAGGGGTTGATTAAAAAATAGACCTTAACCTTCCGGTAGATAAAACTTATCTATTCAAAAAGATTCCTCATTAATCATTGCAGTGGTTTTTGAGTTACAAAGATTGCGTGGGTGGATGCTGGGATGAACCAGATATTGAGGTACTAATACGCCTATAACCTTCCACAGACGATGACGAACAAATTTGAAAAAAAAAATTAATCAAATCCATCAAGCCGTTCGTGAGTTATAGCGGTACAACGCACAGACATTTTCAGCTTTATATATATGATAATGTGTTTTCCAGTTTTCTCTACAACATTTAACTGAAAATTTCTTTGAATAAGTCATAAATATAATCGTTATCTTTTAAACTATAATAAAGCTCCAAAGTAGTATTTTTTTTAAATCCGATTGCGGCCAAAATCCAATCAGATTAAAGTTAGAACATGTGACTTCTTCATTTCAAAGTTCATAAATTAAATTATTTTTGAGGCAGACCGCTCTCAATTTTCCAAGCACATACACAGAGACGTCATTGAAAAAATGGTCAAACATATTGAGGGGAACTTGAAACGTGAAAATCCATTCAAAACTCGATCTCTGATTTTCACAAGATAACAATACTTCCTTATACTATAGGTATAAGAAAGTAAAAAGGACCAACATATACACTAGCCTACTGAGCTCAAGATCGCGGGTTCGAAACTTTAGATTTTTTATCTGGGAGGTGAAACTAACTAACTATTATTGGTAGTCTTTATGAAAAATTAGGGAAAAAAATGAAATGTATTTTATGTGTCTATTACAGGACTTTCTTATACCAACCACGCTTGAAGATCACTCTCTCTCCTCCGCCCCTTCTCAAAATCATTTCATACTAGCATTACTGGGTATAAGAAAGTCATTCTCAGAAATACGCTATACAATGAAGTAATGCCAGTATGAAATGATTTTGAGAAAGGAGAGGGGAAGAGAGTGTGATTTGTAGAAGCGTAGTTGGTATAAGAAAGTCCTGCAATGGCCACATATCAGATATATGTATTTTATTTTATACATCGATACCCTCCATCCATCAGACAGCAAACAGTTGGCACTAAGTGAGGTTTTATAGAGAGGATAGTTTTGTTATTTTGTTATTATATCGTAAAAATACACAATTGATATAATAAAAATGTAATAAGAAGACTTTGATAATAAACACATCTATTTCGTAATAATACAAACATGACTGGAACAAGTCTAACTTGTTCACACATGTGAAGGATAATAACAAGTGACTGACGGCAACACAATAATAGTCATGCCCGGGCTTGAACTACGAGGTCATATCGCCTACTACCAGAGCTCTCTTTTGTTGCTCTGGTGAACCTGAGCCCGAATCTACAGTGGGAGTGCTAAATTTTGCGTACCCTAAATTTTGGGGGGTAACCAAAACTACCGGCGCCATTAAAAAATACAATACAATATTGTACATTTTTTATTATACCTTTTAAGGAAGTATTGTAATCGTCCAAAATTCTGTTGGCATATAACACAAAAACGATTGTAGTATGAACCTGAAATTTCAAATGAAGATATCACATGTGCTAACGTAGATCTGATTACGTAGATTTGGGTCAAAAACCAAAATTAAGATAATTTTATTCCGGAGCTTAAGTATATTTTACGAAGTACTATATATAAATAAAAGAATACTAAGAAGCGCATTTTATATTATATAATATTTTCCTTTGAAGGACGTTGATATTTAGTATTTTATTTACTAATTTGTATTTGTATGTTTATCGAATGTAAGTATATGTATTTTGTAACGAGCCATACTCATTGCTGTAAAGCTTGTACTCTTTAGTGTAAAAAAAAGTATATCTATCAATATATTGGACAAATGGTCTTGGCCCAAGTGTGTGAAGGCGGCATACATAAGATGGAAGCCATGATTCATGTAGCATATATGCCAATGTGCATACAATTAACAAAGAAGAGAATTGGCACAAAGGAGTGAGTCAGTGAGACAATGTACCGTTTGATAAGGTAAGTCACACTTGGGAACCTGGGTTCACCTTCAAGATAGCAGAAACAAGAAAATAATACGAAAACAGGTGACTTTATCATGACACAAAGAGAAAAATTGTTCGTGAACACATGGAAAAAATATCACATTCTATCAGATATTAGATAATATAAAGGGAAAATAGGATGTTATCCTGACTCGCCTTATTAGGTCAATTGTTCAGATAAATTGATATTTTGACTCATGGTCAATCTGGTGGACATAAGACCAACTCTACTGTGAAAATACTAAATTCTGCCTTTCTAGGTTTGTTCACCTAGGATAGAGGTATTTTTCTTGACAGGGGTACCTCATCGTACAGGCTCGGGACCTTCGCTTAACTTCCCCGACGACGACGGTATGCTCAAGATTTTTTCACCTCCCAGAAAAAAAACCTAAGGGCCTTGGTCGGGTTTCGAACCCTCATCTTAAGCTCAATAAGCATGCATATTGAGCTACCAGCGCTCTCATCCAGACAAATACATTATATACTATAATAGAAATAAATATATTTGAGCGTAAAGAATAATGTTATAATAATAAGACACACTGACATTTTTTACACAATTGTCTTATTGTATAAAAAGTATTTTAATCCTGCAAAAATCCGAGATCGAGTTTTCAACAAATTTACACACTCTTCAAAGATCACTAAATACGTTTGGGATGATGTCTATCGGTCTGCAAGTGACTGAAACGTTGTGAGCGCGTCTAACGCAGAAACTATTGTAACTATGAACTTGACATTTGATGAAGAAGACACATAATTATATGTCCTATAAACTTAGATCTGATTAGATTTTGACAGAAATCGTGCAAAAATTTAGACCACTTTAATTGGGAGGTTAAGGACATTTTGCAAAATATCGCATATACTTATAAGCTGATCAAACATCTCTTCAAATAAAAGTTGTAGAAAAAACTGAAAGTCACTATATGGAATAATAATAATAAATATTTTGCTGAAAGCACGGAAACATTGGTCCTACCAAACATGTTCCTTTCTACATTTCCATTATCAAAATGCACTTCAATTTGAAATAGAACCAAAATTAACAATGTTATAGTACCTCAAAAATGAACAATCAATTGAAACTCATTTTAAAATACCATTTTATACCCGAAAACATATTGAAATGGTCACACAGGAGTTCGTTAGTTACTTCACAGAGCATTCGTTCACGAATCGCAAAGTATGAAATCTATGTTATCAGGAGCTCCTGATGAGGTTTCAAGGGCCGTATTCAACATTCTTCCAAGAATGTGCTTGCCATAGAATTCAAAATAAGGTTCACTATATTACTATGTGTAATGTGAGTCACTTGTTCATTCACATGCCAAGATGACAAGGTCAGTTAGAAAGGAAGTGAATCAAGACTAGGATGAGTGTATGCACTAATTGTCGGGTTTGCATTCTTTGAAGAAGATCGAAGGACACTTCAGGATGTTCAGCCTTTCTCATTCTGATCAGTTTAGTATGACGACTGCAGAGATGTTTGGACATCAGTCTTGTTTTTAGATGACGGGGGAGCCAATTCTTTCTTTTCAACAAGTTCACAAGACAGTTTAATTAAGAAACAGGTAAAATTTCACAGGTTGCAGAATAAAAATGCAGTGTGACCTCTCAACGATTGTATTATTATATTCTGGCCAGCTTACGAGGTTGCTAATTTAATTTTTCACGCACAGAATCATACTATACAATGAACACAATACATTACTTTGTACCCAATTTTTTCTTTATTTTTTATAATTTTTATTAACAAAACCACTAATACAATTAATTGATATGCGTTATAACTTCGTTTTGGTCCCATCTGATGACACAGACCCATCTCTAATCTGACGACACAAGGGGATTGGAAATTTTATAAGGAACATTTTCTTAATGAAGAACCAATTTGGCCAAACAGAAGAGATTAGGGGGAGGCTCAACTCTGAAATCCCAATAACTGCCGTTGTAATGAATACATTGGCACATAATTTCATATGTAAATTCAAAACGCCATAAGGATGACATCTATGAAGTTTCAGAGGAATCAACCAAAGAAAAGGGGGGATCAGAGGGGCTAAACTCAAAAATTTCATTAACTGCCGATGTAATGACCATATTCATATGAAATTTTATATTTAAATTCAAAACCCCATAAGGACGACTCCTACTAATTTTTCGCGGAATAGGCTGAAGGGATGAGGATTAGTGGAGGGGACTCAACACAAAAACCTTATTGAGGGCCGATTTAATTATTGATTGCTTTTGAAGTGAGAGCAAAAACTTAGTTGATAGATTCATGCTGGGGAAGTAGATCGCCGGTGATTCACCGAAGAATTGTATATTTATTTTGCAATTTGTGAAACAATCACTTCATCAGCCATCTTCACGATAGTCGAATAAAAACTCCAAAGTTGGACAAATTGAATAAACTCAGTTGATCAATTGAACAATTTATTCCGGAAACCATAAACTGTACACTGTGTAAGGACAAAAAGTGAAAGTACCAACTGAACGTGACTCTGGAAAAAAAGATTATAAGCTACTAAACGTCAAGCCATGCCGATTGTGCACCAGAAGACGAAGTGGCCTAGCATCCGCAGTACAACAATAAAAAAAACGATGAACTAAAAAGGTTGTCACTGTCATTTTCTAACAGAACCAGAAGAGTCTGACATAAGAACTGGTTCTTGACCACCATACCTAATATCTTCATTTTTTTTTTTTTTTAATTTTTTTGCAAAAGAAACCCAAAAGGAATTTTGAAGACAGATTATGTGGTCAGAAAGAGATATCAAATTAGGCAATGTAACTGGCTACATATTTTCCACCAATTGACCTTCTCTCCAGCACATTTTGGAACAACAAACATTCCATTATGAAAAATAAAGATTTTAAAAAATTGTCTATTTAAAAAAATCTATATATACTTTCGGGATATCTTCAACCATGAATTAACAAATACTAAGTGGAAAATAAATTCAACAAGTTTACAATCCGAACTGTCTCTGTTGTTGATTTTTGTTTTATAACCGTTATTCTATAATACGATTCCGAAAAAATTTTTACGATTATACAATAATCGCATTTACTTTTAGATAATAATCAAAAACATATAAATTAAGAAATATAAAGCAGTGTTTGCACGTTATCTGAATATCTTGTAAATATAGCGTCTATGGTTGTACCGTAAGTGATCGTCCACTCTGTAGGATTATTAGACATTTGTAAATGTAACTTTTTCCGTAAAAAGTGTATAAGTGGTTCAGCGTCTTCTGAAGCAAAATTAATATTAAAATCCCCTGCTAAAAAAACGTTATATACTTTTATTTGACAAATCCTCACGTCACGCATAAGATTTTACAATAATCGCATTCACTTGGTTAAAACAGGCTTTGATTTTTTTTATCTGTTGCTGACCAGAGGACATACATATATATTTTTACTTTTACTAATTAATTTGTTTATAAAAATATATGTGATGTAATAATAGTTATTATGACGCGCTCTTTCGTCACTCTGGTGGACATGAGCCCGACTCTACTGTGGGAGTCCTAAATGTTGCCTAAATTTTTATTCACCTAGGGCAAGGGTCTTTAACGAGTACCTGACATCATACAGACTCGGGACCATCGCTTAACGTCCCATCCGAAGGACGGCGGGCTTAAGTTTATAAAATAAACTTTGGGCCTCGGTTGGGTTTCGAACCCACGATCTTGAGCTCGGAAAGCAAGCACGCATACCACTGAGCTACCGGCGCTCCTGAGTTTGTATTTATCATAATATCTGTTATTTATATATAGTTATTTATACATTTTTGGTATCAGATGATCCGAATCCGTTGAATACGCAACATACTATTAGATAACTGCCCGTATACTTTGTATAGCAGTAAATAGAAACAGAAAACTGAACTCATTATATGAGACAAGAGAATGTGGACTTGGTAGAGAATGTGGTAAAGAAGGGAGGTGAAAGGTAGAAAAATTCCCCTTAAGTTTATCTCTTATCCTATATTTCCAAGGAACTGCCCTAACAAGTATTGACACAGCCAACCCATGTATAAAGCCACTTTTTTCAAGAAATTTCACATCTCTTTAGAAATATATTTGTAGTTTAGGTTTTGTTAATTTATTAAAACAGGTTTCGATTTTTTTTATCTTTTGCTGGACCAGAGGATATATATTTTTTTAAACAAATAATACATATGTGTCCTCGATATATTCATATTTATATACTAGGGGCTCCGCCCCTGCGGCCTTCAGCAGCAAACCCAGCTGGGGCTGCTGGACCTCCATACCTCGTACTTCGCTGCGCGGCTTCTAATGAGACACAAAACAAATAGAATGATCAATTAATCTGAGACAGTACAGATTGAATAATTTCATGTTTTCGACTAATATAAAGTATTATTTAAAAATATAATAATAAAAAAAATTTCCTGACATCAAAATTTCTTTGAGTAAGTTGCTTGTGGTTAGAACTTTGTAAATGTTTACATTTATATTTTTATAACTGATTATTTTAACAACCATAGGTTTGGTAATTTTTGTGACTCCGGCTCGGGCTTGACATATATGAGTATGTATAACATACAAGCAGGTTACCCGGCTTCGACCGGAGTAACTTTACACAGGTTAGTTACTCTAAGCAGGCGTAAATGTACCCATCGTTATTCGTTGGCATAAAATTTCCTTCTTTTATTTCTTTAGCACCAAAAGAAAGTGTTATAACTTCTAATACTTTTCATAAATTCAAATAAATAATGCATACCTAAAATTAGTCAAATAAAAAATGCGAACCTAAAGTCAACTTAGGTAGTCCTTAAATTGCTTTCAATTCTGATTAAAGTTAATGGTGAGTTATATCAAAGCCACTTAATTAACGAAAAGTAACATTAGAATATATTTATAAAAAGTTGAATTGACATTCATGCCTAAAGAAATTGAAAACACAACTCAAATAATCAGGGACAAACACTCGTTAATCGGATTTCCATATTGCGGCTTCGGAACCGTAAAAAGAGAACTACTGAGATATTCGATTAGACCTATCGATACTATATACACAAATATACGTTCTCTCTCACTGTCTTCTGTTCATCTGAGTCATATTTACTGGTAATATTCAATTAATTTTCAATAATATAATGATAATAAAACATATAATTGATATAAACATATTTGACCGACATATTGCTATAGGTACATAAATAGACGGAGCATCTTCAACTGATTATAAGAGATTTATTTATTAAAAGAAAAATTAAAATAATTAAAATCCTGACTTATAAAGTTGGACAAAAAATACAATCAGACGACCATGACATTTATCCCCGGTTTCCTGGTTTTGACATATATTTTAGTCCATTTAGTAACACCTGTTGTTGTCCTTGTTCTCTTTATGTATTGTATAAGTATTATATATATATATATATATATTTGTAAGTCCAAAAGATTTTGGGTTCCCTTGCTAAATTGTAGCATAGGCGAGATTTTCAAAAAATGAGTTTATTATGTATAATTTGACTATTACATATATTTATTTAACACAGTTTTATTTATTTATTTATTTTACCTGAAGCACCATATTTTCGTGGTGTGTCCTCATTTTTCCGACTATATTTCATATCGATTTCATTATGACCTGAAGAAGGGGCGTGAAGGCAAACAAGAACCCAGAGAAGTCTTTGAAAGTACCACTATTTTACCTTTGCTTCTCCAGCTAGACGAAGTACGTATATGGGAAGTTACATAAACGATCGGAAATTCGATGTTGATTTTTCAACGGAATTTCATTTTTTTCGACCCCCTGATTTCAAAAACGAAAACAAAAATATCTGTATATGTTTGTGAACACGATAACTTCCTAGAATGAATGTATCGACACTATATTGTCTATGCGCTCCTAGAACCCTCTAAGGACGACAACTATTGATTATCAGCCAAATCGACAATAGTGAAGGAGAATGGAGGGAGGGCTTAACACAAAAACTCTTATAATTCCTGAGATGTAATGAATATATCGACACAAAATGTAGTATGAGGATTCAGAAGCCACTACGTAAATCTATTACTGATTATCGACAAACGGTCGATTGGTTCTGGAGGAGGAGAACCTAATTGATTAATTCGTACTGGGGAAGTACAATGACGATGATCCACCGACGACTTTTTAAATCGTTATGTTTAATAGAAATGTATGAGACACCCTGATGATGAGAGGCATCCACACTAAACTAAAAAAACCGGCCGAGACCCTCACGTTCTTTATCTTTGAGGTGAAAAAACGTTGAGTACGCCGTCCCTCGGATGGAACGATGTCTAGTCAAAGTACTTAAAGGACCTCTACCCTAGGTGAATAAACCTAGGTAGACAAAATTTAGACTCCCACAACAGCGTCGGGCTCATATCCACCAGAGTGAAAGAGCGCTCTGGTAGTAGGCGATTTTATCACGAAGTCACATATATAAGTCACAATAACAAACTAAAATCTATGAGAGTTCAGAATACAACTATATTTTACAACCTTATAAGGGGCAAGCATAGTGTAAGATGTGTATTCCTGATATATGAGTTTGAGTTGTGTGTGTGCTTGTTGGAGTTCCAAGTTGATATGTACCCGACATAAGAATACATAAATGTACAGAAACAAATTAACCAAGAGATAAAAGGATACACGGTGAACATAATAGTGTATCCCATTTGATGAAGAGATACCTCAGTCACATAAAACACTATACCAAATAGTGCTTACGACGGAAAGGTTAGATTCTCAGGTGTCAGGAAGTGCATAAGTCTCTAAGTTGCAAGATCATAGCAAAAAGTAACTGGAATAACTATACTTCCTAATATGAAAATAATAATAATAATCAATTCCGTTAAACCATAACATGGTAATAGAATACCTCATAAAAATGTGTATGTCAAGATAGATTGTGAATTAGATATATAAGCAGTAATTGAATCTTACGATTCATACACAAATCTGATTAGTAATAATAATAATAGTAAGAAAGAAGTCGTTGGTGAACAATGGAAATTAATCAATTAATTTTTCGTTCCCCCTCGAAAAATAGTAGACCGTTTGCGCTAATATTCAACTCGTTAAGTCAACTCCTTTAGGGGCTCCTAAATCCTCAAATTTTGTGTCAATACATTCATTATAACGGCTAAAAAGTTATTACAATTTTTGAGTTAAGCCTTCCCCTTAACTCCCCCCTCCCCTTTGGCCGATTTCGCTGAAAATTGATTGGTGTTGTTCTTATGGGGTTTTGGTCACACATATAAAATTTCGTTCGATTCATTCATTTTATCGTGTTCATAGACAGACAGATTTTTTTTTTCATATTTGGAATCTGCAGGTCAGAAAACATGTAATTCCATTGAAAACTTCGCATCGAAGTTTTGACCGATTATATAACATCCCCCATACTTCGTATAGCTGAGTAAGTAATAAAATAAATGAAATACCAATAAATAAATAATATAAAATAGACTAGTATAAAATAATTTAAATTGTAATAAATATTTATTATAATTGTGCTTCTTTGATCACAACTTGCAAAGAGGTCGCCAATAGGTCAGAGGTAGCTCAAGTCTAACGGGCAAGCACGCTAAAACTGAGCTACCGGCGTCCTCGAGAATGTTATTGTTGCATCATTCAAGTTTCTAAGCCAAGTAACAGTGCATTACAAAGTTTCGTAACTATACGTCTGGGAGGTCCATTAAAATAATGGAGTCTTGGTAAGGGTTAAAGCCGACAGGTGCACAACGCATCATTAAACGCATTTAATAAAGTGCACCGGGCAGGTAGCCGAAATGACCTACATTCGAGTGCACGGGATCTGACATTACCTCTCCAACAATCTGACGTAACATACCTTTCACTCACCGCCTCCTGTTCCGCACCTTACCAAGGCAAATAATTATAAATAATATTTAAAATAATTTAATAATTAAAAAAAAAAAAAACAGGATGCAGGGAGGAATTACTCAATTACCTTTCGCTCCCCGACTAAAACCAGTCGAGCGTTTGCGCTAATATTCAGTTGACTTACATAGGGGCTCCTAAATCCTCATAAAAAAATTGTTGTCGATAAATTCATGGATAAATTCATTACATCGGCAGTAATTGGGGTTTTTGTGTTGAGCCCGCTCAGTTCCCCCCTTCCTTTCTGCCGATTCCGCTGAAAATTAATAAGTGTCGTCCTTATGAAGTTTTTAATTACATATGAAATTTTGTGTCGACATATATCTACATTACAACGGCAGTTACTACAGTTTTTTTAAACCTCCCCTTAATCACCCCCGCCCTTTGGTCGATTTGACTGAAAAACAATGTGTCGTCGTTAGAGGGTTTTTGGATTCACTTATAAAATTTCGTGTTGATACATTCATTCTATAGACACACAGTATTTTTTTTTTTTTTTTCATTTTTGGAATCTAGATGTCGGAAAACATGAAATTCTGTACGAAACTCCGCCTTCGAATTTTTGAACAATCACATAACTACTCCATATGGGGAAGTAGAATCTACTTCTATTCATGACATGGCGGTAGCTGCATACATTGCACAGACTGCGGTCATTTTCCCAGAAACTGCATTTTATATACTCGTATTCAAGGAACCGCACTTTATATAGAGAAATCGTGAATTCCCACAAAGTACACAAAGAAGTGATCTCAGGTGGGCTGTAAGATGTGGCATAATTAAATGCAGCAAGTCCACAAGGTCCAACTATATTATATAAATCACCGTCAATGTACTTCCCCAGCAGAAATTAATCAGTAACGCTTTCGCTCTCCCTCCAATAGTAATCGACCGTTTGAGCCAAAAATACTGTATTTGACTTACATGGCTTCTGAATCCTCATAGTAGATTTTGTGTCGATACATTCATTACATCGGCAGTAATTAGTCTTTGTGAGAGTACGATGTCAGATACTCATTAAAGACCCCCTACCCTAGGTGAATAAAAATTTAGGATGGGCAAAATTTAGGACTCCCATAGTAGAGTCGGCCTCATGTCTACCAGACCGACGAAAGAGGTAGTAGACGATACGACCTCATAGATAGAGCCACAATAACTACTACACTTTGTGTTAAGACTCCCCCCTAATCCCCCCTTACCTTTGGTCGATTTGTCTGAAAATTGTCAAGATGTCGTACTTACAGGGTTGTGGATACACATATAAAATTTCGTTTTAATACATTCATTCTATCGGGAATAACGTGTTCTGTGTGTTTGTCAGACATCATTTTTATTTTATTTTTTATATTTTTATTATTATTATGTACAGTTGGAGAATATAGTTAAGGAAGAAAGTAAAATTTATCCTAGATAATAAATACCATAGATTAAATACAGTAAACAATAGCTGATGATATCAGTCTTATCGTCTCTTGATAGGAGGTTAGTGAGGTACTATTCTGATAGGTTCTTGTACCTACTCAATATAGATAGTAGTAAGTTATGCCCTTAAGTATGGCACCCCGTAGGTAGGGTGGCTACACTAAATAACCACAAATTTTTCCCCTCGTTGAAGCTCAGAAGGTTTTAAGCCGCCTTCTGAGATTATTAATTTTTGAAATTTCATAACTTTCATTAATAACTTCTAAGTTGAGAAAAGATCTTAATTTATAACATAATACAATAATATTATTATGTTTATAGAATATTTTCAAGTAACCACAAAACTTGTTTGCAAATTTATTCTGTTGATTAATACGATTGCATAAGTCATAGCAACAAATAGGAGATACATATATCAATTTCAAGAAGAAAAAAAAGTCATCGGTGAATCACGTACTTCGCACTTCTCCAGAACGAATTAATCAATTAACTTTTCGCTCCCCCTCCAAAACCAATCGACCGATAAATTCATTACATTGCCAGTTATTAGGGTTTTTGAATTGAGCCCCTCTTCCCTTCAATCGATATCGTAGAAAGACAGGTTTTGTTCGCATTTTGAATTTAAATATGAAATTTTATGTCGATACATTCATTATATCGGTAGTGATTGGGTTTTTTGAGTTAAGCCAGACAGAATTTTTTTTTATTTTTGGCATCTAGAGGGCAAAAAACTCGAAATGCCGTTGAAATTTTTGAATTTTTGACCAAATACATAACTTATCTTATATACACGCGCTTTTATTGTTGGCTCGTACTTTCCGCTAAGCTCAACCCATCATATACCGCTTCTTCCAAGTAATTGTCGATATCAATTTTGGCAAGCTTATCTTCCACAAAATGTATGCCCAAATCCCACGAACCTGACCCTCTTAGTAAAATATAAACCTTCGCATTTTTCTGTTTCCTAGAAAATGCCAATCCTGGCATCCCTTACAAGTGACCTTTACCTGTTGTTCGTCGAGAAAGGTGCTGACCGGGGGTCCTCCAGGTGGAAGGGCATCAGTCAAATGGCCGTCAACAAATATCCAAATGTAAAACATGGAAGGGCACACATGCACGTGGAGAGGGAGCGACAAGCACTGCGGAGAGGGAGCGACAAGCACTGCGGAGAGGACGAGCCGTCGTCAAGGACTCATGGGCCCCCACCTAGATCTGGAGGAGGGTTGGGCTTTCTTGGCACTCGTGGCCCACCGGCTACTTCGGGGAACTGAGTCAGGCACGACTACCATGAAAGGAAGGGTGACGTCGGAACATTTAGAAAGAATCCAGAGGTGTCATCCCAATACTGTCTATTAGGGTGGAACGAAAATGGCCTTTTAAAATTTTTTTAGTTATTAGTTTGGTAATAGTGGAGAAAAGTTGCCTTTTAAGTTCAAAAATAATTTTTAAAAAATTGGTTGCAATACTACAACATCTTGAGGTGCCGCAAAGAGCTTAAAGTTTGTAAAAAAATTTTAAAAAATGAAAAATTTTAAACTTTGATAAATTATTTTTTATGAATTTCTCGTACATATAATGTTACAAAAGATGGTTTTAAATACATATATAAGCATTAGAATTGGAAAAAATTATTAATTATAAAATATAGTAAAAATAAAAAATATTTTGTAATGTCAAATTTTGTATTTCTTACTTCTGTATCTTTAATCATAACCAATGTTACAGCTGCAAAATGTTTGTTTCTACTTCATTGCCACATTAAACTGGTCCTTGCGGCACCTCAAGACGTACTCCAATATTTTTCATATTTTTAATTTATCTTATCTACACTAAAAGGCAACTTTTCTGCGCTATTCCAAATTAAAAATCAAAAGGTGATTTTATCGTTCCACCCTACTGTCTAAATCTTTGAAAAAGTTCCAAAAAAGTGTGTCTTTATGAAACTTTAAAGTCCTTGCGGCACCTCAAGACGTACTCCAATATTTTTCATATTTTTTATTTATCTTATCTACACTAAAAGGCAACTTTTCCGCGCTATTCCAAATTAAAAATCAAAAGGTGATTTTATCGTTCCACCCTACTGTCTATACTTCGTGAAGTCTTTCTTGTAAGCGTATAACGCCACTACGTCGTTATATCGTTTCCCCTTCAATTTTCTTTTTTTGTTCTTTGAGTTATGACCCTGAGGCATATCGGCAAGCTACCGTGATGATCATTTTGGAATTTTTCACAGGCACATTGGTTTAAGGACAAAGCAATTAAAGAAAAACAATTATATGGAGTAGCTGAAATTAATTCAAAGAAAAATTTAAAGAAAAAGGAATGGGGCCACCACACAGCACAGTCATGAAGGCGAGCAGCGAGCTGACCCGGCCGCTAAAGAGCCGGACGCCAGAAGACTACACAGCAAAGGAGCGGAGGCACCGAACCAGGGCCCCCAATCGACGAGCAAATCGTCTTTCCTATGGCGCATAACTCACAATGTTGTAATTTCGTATACCATTCTAATATATTACGCCCTTCGTTACACGAAATTGTATGTTCAATGGCGTGTAACTCACTATGTTTTTGTGTAATAAACCCTTCTAGAATGTCACGGCTTTAGTTACGTTTATGTATTGTGGCATATAACTCAATTGTGATGATTATTAAAATAAATAAATACAGAAAACCTTGAAAGTACAGTTACCTTATGTCCAATAGATTCTAACTAATAGTCATTCGTCATAGACCTAAAGACATCTTCCCACTGTTTTATTCCAGATGAGAACAGTTCTTTAACACAAATGCGACATCAATAGTGGCACATCTATGATATTAAAACATATAAAATATAAATATAGAAAAGTAACTATCAAATCTTAAAGTATCAGGGTACAGAAATAATAAAATAAAACTTGATTACCGCACCCGTATAGTCACTCCAGGTAAGGTAATGTACCTATGTATGTAACTTTACGATACTTGATTTTAAAAGTTTTCAGAAGGTTATTTATTGCATTCAAGGTAATATCTTATTAACAATTTAAAAAATAGAAATTTTTAGGGAGCACAAAGAGCCACATCTACATTTTACGTTATAAATAGGGAATGTTATGTAATAGTTGAATTTAGAGTTAGTTCCTTGAGGGGTTAAGTTCATAATACCGGCTGGACTCAGCTAATATGGCCACCAATTCGGTCGGAAAAAAGAAGGGAACTTTACACAAAAATTCAAATAACTACCAATGTAATGAATATATCAACAAAAAATATATTATGTGTTTATCCGAAACGCTATAAAAATGACACTTACCAATTTTCAACCGAATTGGATAAGTGCATCAAAGGAGGATTGAAACTATAATAACAGCCTATGTAATGACGCATCAATAAGAAATTTTGTAAGTGGATCCTAGAATAAGAATTACTTCAGTCAATTTTCAGTGAAATCGGTAGAAGGGAAGTGAAAGATCAGAGGAGGGGGCTCAACTCAAAAGTCCTAATAACTGTACCAAAACAAAATTTAGTATTATTCAGAGCATAATGAAAAATTCACCTAAGTCTCTAAAAAATATGCGGCCTCTTTTGAGCACGGAGAAAACTAATTATATTCTTGCTGCAAGAAGATATCTTCTTGACATTATCTTCTTACAGAATTAAATTTAAAAACATTCTTCATATTTAGTGTAGCTTGGGTAGTAAAACTCTATTATCCTGGAGAGAATCACCCAGTGGTGTCTAGTATTCCCTATCACCGAGTGGTGTCTACTATTCCCTATCACCTAGTGGTGTCTACTATTCCCTATCACCGACACAAAATACAGAATAAAACTTTCTTGCCGCAAGAAGAAATTTGCTTTTGCCGCGAGAATATTTTTTCTAGCCGCAAGAGTTTATTTTTCTCCTCGAGTATAAAATTTTGAATGCATTTGTCACTATTCTTGAATGTTTTTTCATGATAATAGATTTGAAATAGGTAGTATTAGAGTCTACCTACATTGGAGTGCCGACCCTAATTTTGGCTCCAGGCTATCTGGCCCGACTACTAACCTCACCAATTTGGAACCACCATGCGCAGTCCTGAGTTATGGTCGGGATTACCTGAACCCAGGATGCAGGTAACCCTTCAAAGTACCTTACCGATTTATGACAGCCTGGGTTGCTAAATATATTTCCTCCAAAACCAATCGACAGTTTGGCCTAAAAATCAAAAGTTGACTTTTACAAAATTTCGAGTCGATACATCCTCTGTCTCTGAGTCCGTGTGTGTGTGTGAACACGATAACTCTCGGAAGAATGAATATATCGACACGAGGTATTGTGTGTGTGTATCCAGATCACCAGAAGGAAGACTCTTACGAGTATTAGCTAGTTATTGTGATACAGGCTAGGGACCATCACTTAACGTCCAATCCGAAGGACGGCGTACTCAAGGGTTTTCCATCAGTGAGAGGTCAGACAACGTGACATTGTGTGTGTGTGTGTATCCAGATCACCAGAAGGAAGACTCTTACGAGTATTAGCTAGTTTTTGTGATACAGGCTAGGGACCATCACTTAACGTCCAATCCGAAGGACGGCGTACTCAAGGGTTTTCCATCAGTGAGAGGTCAGACAACATTTTACCCCAGCTATACGAAGTATAGGGGAAGATATGATTTGAATTTGATTCAAAATTTTCAACGGAATTTCATGTTTTTCCGATAGAAAGAATGTATCAACACGAAATCTTATCAGTGAGTCCACAGCCCTCTAACGAAGAAACCTATAGATTTCAACCATTTCGACCCAAGGGAAGGGAGATAAGGGAAGAGGCTTAATTCACACCCCAATATCCCGATGTAATGAATGTATCGATATGAAATTTCATATGTGAATTAAGAACCCCATAAGGACGACATATATTAATGTTCAGCAATATCAACCGAAGGGAACGGGGCTCAATTCAAAAACCCTATTAACTGTCAATGTAATGAATTTATCGACACAAAATTTAGCATCGAGGATTTAGGAGGCTCTATGTAAGTTAACTATTGAATATTAGCGCAGACGTATTGCCGGTGATTCACCGTTTTTCTTTTTATTTTGCAACTTGGGATTTTTTTCGACGATATTTCAGGTTGATTCCATATGAACATCGTAAACTGAAAAAGGGATGAGTGAAATTCCACTGGAAGATTTTCTGAAAATATAATCCTTGTAAATCGTTACTTGTTGACACTGGGAGTATTATACTGTTAAGAGAGTGACATATGTGAAGGTGCCAAGCGTGTTAAGAGACACGGGTGGGGCACCCCTTAGAATGTTAATGCTAGGAGTGAAGCTTATTGTCGATTCCATAGATATAATAAGTGGTCTATAGCTCTTTGTACACGAAGAACACTGATGCAGTATGCATACCGAGTCACTCTCTAGTCTCCAGTGTCGTATTGTTTCTGAGAGAGGCTTCTCAACCTTGACGCAACATAGGAATACAACATCCTTCATTATCATTTTCTTTTTGTTTTTAAGGAAATATTTATCACTTTGTACGTAGTACTGTAGTATAAGTACTATCAAACGTAATTATATTAGAAGTGAGGGAACCGAGGGGTTTTTGAATTGAGCCCCCTTCCCTGAACCCCCTTTTCCCTTCGGTCGATATTGCTGAAAATTGATATGTGTCGTCCTTAGGGGGTTCTTAATTCACATATGAAATTTCATATCGATACATTCATTACATCGTGATATTTAGTTTTTAAATTCTTTATTTTGAATCTTTACAATCGGTATACACCATGAGTAAATTTGATGAAAGACAAAACATTAAAGAAAGAGAGAAAAAAATAAATAAAAGAAAAAGAAAAATATATATATATACATCGAAAGAATATGATTGTGTACAAAATAATAATAGAGAAAAAAAAAAAATAATAATAATAATAAGAACTCTGCAAATAATATAATATGTACAAAACAAAGAGAAAATATTAAATTTAAATTATAATAAACATAAACATAAGAATAAAATAATAATATTGATATAATAAAATGAACATGAAAACCCTTCAACTCGAAACCCCTCGAAGCACCCCCGGTTCTCTGCCATCCCCATCCCTCCAACTTAATGGGGGGAGGGGAGGCCACGGGGGCACGAGTGATCCCCCCTGCCTTCTCGCCCCTCCAATCACTGTCCAGCAGTGGAGGCAGGCCAAGAAGGAGGAGAGTTGAAGGTAAGAGGATTACATGAGGGGAGAAGCTGGTCATCACCGGCACTCCCTAAATATTTTTGCTACAGTAGCAGGTCTCTCGGCCAGCGCCGCCTCAGTCTTCGGGGGGAGGAATTATCTGGATGGGAATGGGATGACAAGAGTCGAGCAGCTGGATTTACATGGGAAGAAAGGTTAGAGTGGAATTTGGAGAAGCGGGACTTGATGAGGTCAATAACATAGGGAACTTTAAGGTCATTATGGAGGGTAAGGTTGGACACATAGAAGGGTGCATCGACAATTGTTCTTAGGACTTTGGATTGGAAGGACTGGATACGCTTGATGTTAGATGGCTTAAAATCGTGATATTGGGGTGTGTATTAAGCCTCTTTCCTTATCTCCCTTCTTTTATTAAGTGAAAATCTGTAGGTTCCGTCGTTAGAGGGCTCTGAACTCACTGATAAAATTCGTGTTGATGTATTCTTTCTATGGGAAAAACATGAAATTCCGTTGAAAATTTTGAATTGAATTTTTGACCGATTACACAACTTCCCATATACTTCGTATAGCTGGGGAAGTAAAATGTTGTCTGACCTCTCACTGATGGAAACCCCTTGAGTACGCCGTCCTTTTCCGGATGGAGGACGTTAAGTGATGGTTCCTAGCCTGTATCACAATAACTAACTAATAAGTCGTCCTTCTGGTGTTCAATGTCTCGTGTCGATATATTCATTCTTCCAGGAGTTATCGTGTTCACACACACACACACACACACACACACGGAGCTTATATTAACAGTGGACATGCATACTGCAGCTCAAGATCGTGGGTTCACAACCCGGTAGAGGCCCTGATTTATTTTATCTGGGAGCTAAAATTAACTTAAGCAAGCCGTTCTTCGGATGAGACGTTAAGAGATGGTCCCGAGCCTGTACGATGTCAGGAACTCGTTAAAGACATCCTCCCCTAGGTGAATAATAAATTAGGGTAGGCAAAATTTAGAACTCTCATAGTAGAGTCGGGCTCAGGTCCACCAGAATCCCCAGTTAATCCCCGGGCATGAGTCTTAATAAATAACAAACTAAAAAAGAAGCCTCTTTGTAAGGGTTCACATACTAAATTGATGGACAAACTGATTATATTGGAAGTTATTAGGGTTTTTGTGTCAAGCCCTTTTCCTTGATCCTCCTCTCCGATTCCACTGAAAATTAATAGGTGTCCTCATGGGGGTCTGGATACACACATAACATTTCATATCGATACATAAGCTTCCACACATCCTCCCTTTCTTTTGGTTGATTTGGCTGAAAACCAATAGGTAGGTGTTTACAGACATACACATAGGCAGACATTTTTTTGCAATTAATAAATGTATCGGACTCGACATTTTGTATATGTGTATCCAGAACCCCAGAAGAACGACACCTATTAATTTTTAACATCACTCTAATAACGTCCGAATTAATGAAGGATTGACAACGAAATTTAATAGCAGGATTCAGAAGTCTGTTGCAGAATTCAATGATTAATTTTAGGTCAAACGATCGACAGGTTTTTTAGGGGGGTTTTAGGGAAAGCGAATAAATTTTCGGTAAAAATACGACTTTGTGACCGATACTTAGTAACTTTCCCATTATTAGGAGTAGTAAAAAAAGTGGATCTGAGTCAAACATTGTCACTGGACGATCAGTTTTCTGTGTTATTTCATGTCCGGCGTTATTCAGTTTATTAATGCTTAACTTCACTTCTAAGTCGGGGAGCCATGGTGGCCGTGAGGGGCTAGATAGAGCTTTGGTCGCATGTTCTATCGGGGCCATGGATGTCGTAAATAACTAAATAACACAGTGACATGGCTAATGTGCATAAGACAAAAAAAAAAACAAAAAACTTTAAACTCAAAAAATAAAATAAATTTTAAAAATAGTATAACACAAAAAAAAGTGATTTTTTTCTTGGTTCAAATATAAAAATTTTAATAGGGTAATTATTTTTTATTTCGTTATTTTTTCCTTAACATTCTCCGAGAGAGGCTTGGAGATGAGTAGGACAAAATGGAGATCTTTGTTGTGCTTGTTTATGTGAGGTCCTGAATGATGGGTTGGGGCCCTGAGGCGCAGTCCATCAACCTGAGTTACGAGGAGTCAGCAAAAAGTTATAGTTTGTGTTCAGTGAGGGCATATGGGCGCGGATCTCCTGCCCCAACACACCACAACATATTTCATAGAGATTCTGAGCAAAGGTTTTTTGGGGTGTGTTGTATATGTAAACTTACATGAAAAAAAAAGTCATATTCGTGGAACGTAAAACATAAACTAAAAAAAATATATGTGATGTGGCTGTTATGTTTCTTATAACAACCACTTTTTTACAGGTAAATCCCCCCCCCCCCCCCCCCCCCCCCCCCCCCCCGACTGAAATTCACTTTATACTGGCTGGTGTCAGCGGTTTTCTTTGTTTCATTGTACAACATGATTCTTAAAGTACTTTGTTATATCCAGTAATGCCTGTATGAAATGAACCTGAGAGAAGGGAGGGAGAGGGAGGACGATATATAAAAAAGTGGTTGGCATAAGAAAGTCCTGTTAGTCCACGACATATGGCCGGTAGCTAAGAAGTAGCCGTTCGAAACCCGGCCAGACTCTTAGTTTCTTTATGTGAGGGGAATTCGATACTTTTGGGGCGGTGTTCGAACTGAACTTCATTGAAGAATTGATTTTAAGGAAGCTCCGAATATAAAAAAAAAAAAAAAACATCTTTCCCTATCCTTAGAGAAGATAAATTCAGATAAGCCTGAAAGACTGGTCATCTAAATGTCTAACTTAACTTATGCATCCACCTGCTCAGTAGGTAGAGGCGGTGGTCAATAGCATGGGATGAGAGCACTTTTTTTTTTTTGGTGTACGTTGCAGTTCATGCAACGCAACGCAGCAATGCAGCTTGGGAATAAGGTAGTAACATCGATCATTCTGTGACGATCGGTGGTCGGCCCCAGGTCGCCTCTCGTCTTCCGCCAAGAGCGAAAAATCGGGGATAAGGTTCCTGAAAGGCTCTAGCAGCTCAATGTTTCAAGTCGCCGCAAGGCGATTACAATCCGTCATAATCAATGCGAGAGGCTACGCACTCAAAAGCACGGGCGGGTACATTTCCTATGCTGTAGGCGGCTTATCTTTGTTAGGGCAACCGGCCCTATCCATGCCCTTCTACCGAGTACATCGTACTTTGCCTGCACGATTTTCAAAACCACCTAGCGCTTGCTATCTCCAACCAACGCGAGACGACCAAGAAGTGGAATCCGAGCACCATCATGATCTTTTTTTTTTTTTTGCGTTTCCGGAGTATACAAATCTATATAGGTAAATCTTGTTCTAAGATGATGCCAACCCATAGCTGCTGAGTGAGCAGTTAGCGAAGGCTGGAGGCAGGGTCACGTCCCGGTGGAATCGGACCGTTAGCAACTGGCCGTAGCCACTGATTGGACGAGTTGCCACCAAATCTGCGGTTTCTGTGTCTCTCCCCCCCAGCTCACCTTCTCCAGCGTAGACGGTTAGTTAGTGCTCCATCGGAACTGTAGCAGCACACAGGCACGTCAATATCATCGTCAATGTTTTCTTGATACAAATGCCGACAACAATGGCGACGCCATCGATGAATAAAGCCCAAAGTAGTTCCCCCCCCCCCCCCCCCCCGCATCATTTGTATCAACTAAGTTTCAGCTCTCCCTCTAAACCCATTCCTCTTCCACCGGTTTGGCTGAAAAGTCCAGTGGTAATACTTCTGACAAAACATTTAAAACGTCGCGTCCAGTTCAATAAAAATGAAAAATTATTACGATTCTAAAGCCTCCTCCTCTAATTTCAACATAATTTTGGATGATTTGGTTGAAAATGGGTTTTAATCGTATCGCCTACTACCAGAGCGCTCTTTCGCCACGTTTTTTCAGTGTGAGAAATAAATAAATTTTGCCTGCCTAGGTTAATTCACAAGGTTAGGGGGTCTTTAACGAGTACCTGACATAATACAGGCTTGAAACCTACGCTTAACGTCCATTCCGAAGGACGGCGTGCTCAAAGTTTTCTCATTGCCCAAATAAAAAAACTAAGGGTCACGGCCTGGTTTCGAATATGTGATATTAAGCTCAGTAGGATAGCACGCTACCTCTGAGCTACACACGAACTATATACTATATAACTATACGAATAGGTATATATATATATTCGAGGATGCCGGTGGTAGCTCAGTGGAATGCGTGCTTGCTTACTGAGCTCAAATCGTGGGTTCGAAACCCGACCGAGGCCCTTACTTTATTATATCAGGGAGATATAGTAAACTTAAGCACGCCGTCTTTCGGTCGGACGTTAAGCGATGGTCCCGAGCCTGTATGATGTCAGGTATTCGTTAAAGACCCTAAAGGTGAATACAAATTTAGGGTAGGCAAAATTTAGGACTCCCAGTCCGGGCTCTATGCCCTTTATATATATCCAGTCGGCGGCAGCTATCAGGATTATGGTCTTAAGTTCCCCTCAATCTTCTTTAACATTTTGAAATTTTATATTAACATTTCACAACGATACGTTCATTATACCGACATTTGTGTTTTCGAAAAACAAAAAAAACTCTTGAAGATTTGGCACTAATAATGACGACAATAAAAAAAACTGACCGAAACACCTTTCAGGAAATATTTATTTACGAGAAACCGTCAGAGAAACTGATGACAAGAAATTCAGATTTCTTATTCATAATTGGCTGTGTTAATTTCTTGAATCATTATCATAAACAAAGTGAAAGATATTTGTTGTTCGTTGCATTAATGTCACTAGTTACTCGCTCTTATGGACTACCACATTCGAAAACGAAAACCTGTTGAGAAAGGAGTTAGAACAGGGTATCATAAAGATCTGTAGGATATGGTCCTAAAAACACTTTTACCTAATTCTCTTTTCGAAAAGTTAAAATTTTACCAGTTAAACAAAATTATGTGATCGATCAGAAATTTTATGTTGAATTTTCTATAGAATTTCATGTTTTGCTGTCCTCTGATATCAAAAAAGTATTGTCTGTGTTTGTGAACACGATAATTCCCAACATAATTAACGACACGAGTATGCAGAACCCCTTAAGGACAACATGTACTAATTTTCAGCCAAATCGGCCCAAGGGAAGAGGAGGATTAGGGTGGGCTCAACCTAATAACTTCAAAGTAATGAATGTATGAACTCAGAATTTTTAGTATGAGGATTAAGGTGCTCCTATGTAAGCAAACTATAGATTTTTTGGGAGGTCGATTATTTTTGGAAGCAGAGCCAAAACCTAATTGATCGTGCTGGGAAAGTACATAAATTACCAGTGATTCACCGATTTTTTTTTTTTTTTAATTCTCACTCTTAAGCAGTAGAAGTCATTGCTGTAAAACCAATGAGTCAATAGGATGTGAATCTGTTGAAAGATATTATGATAGAATAATGAAAAGCCGAAGAAAGAATTCATGCAATTTTCCAAGATGAAATTATTTAATTAAAACCAAGGTTTTGAAATAAATATAACGTTGCAACGTAAAAAAGTCAGAGATAGTAAAAAACTTCTAAGTTGAGAAACGCGGACATATTGTGGAAACTTGTCATAAATAAATAAAACAAACTTATTTTTGAAATATTGTCTATTCCACTAAAGATATATATACATATATAACTACCGGTTTCGGCTTTATACCATCGTCAGGTCTAGTTATGAACTAAAAGTTTAGTTCATAACTAGACCTGACGATGGTATAAAGCCGAAACCGGTAGTTATATATGTATATATATCTTTAGTGGAATAGACAATATTTCAAAAATAAGTTTGTTTTATTTATTTATAGTAAAAAACGACAAGGCCACATCAATGATTTTAACCTTTGAAAAAGTATTCGACCTTAAGAAGAAAGATAGAGAAAGAAGAAAAGTTCATCTCGTGATAATCATTAGCATTAGGTCAAAGGGTAAAGAATCAGACTAGTAACAACTGTTGTCATCACTGACAGTTGCGAAATCATTAATAGTAGACATCGTACGGGGATAGCGAAGGTGACAAGAAGAAATTCGCTTGAACAAAGACAGAACAACGAAACCGGAGGCAAAAATACAATAGTTCTAGATACATAACCTAATTTTGTCCTTCGAATCAGAGACCAAATTCACCAAAAGGTCAATAGTCAAAACAAAGGCGACTCAGATGTATTGAGATTAGTCTGTGCAAGGGCAACCTCATGGATATCAAAAGATCGTAAATGGGGCTAAAGAACAGGGTCGAATCCCGGATGATGGATTCACGAATACATTCCACTTGAAAGAGCAACTCAATTGAAACGCTAACAGTGAATGTTCTCATTTGAAGTAATTTTATTCATATGCATCAGTAACCGGTAATTTCTTCTCAAGTGAAACAGCTAAAGGATATTTTCAATTGATCACTCCATGTCCTGGAGGGGACCCAGAGGGAGGCTAATGGGGACGATGGTCCCCCTCTCCCCAAGAAATTTGGGTTTAATGAATTAATCAATTAATTTTTCGCTCCCACTCCAAAGTCTTTTGAATAATAATCAATACTTGACGTAGGGGTTTCTAAACCATCATACTAAATGTGGTGTCGATAAATTCATTACATCGGCAGTTATCAGGTTTTAGAGTTGGCCCTACCCTGAACCCAATTATCGATAATGGTTAAACAGTAATTTGGATGAAAATCAACAGGTGTAGTTTATTGAATCCCGGTTCAACATGTAAAGTTCCGTATCTATACATTTATTCTATTGGGAGTTACCATGTTCACAGACACACACATATACAGACAGGATTTAATATTTTTTGAATGAATGAAATTACCGATTACATAACTTCCTCAATACTACGTAGGTATAACTTAACGTATATCTACGTATAACGAACAATCCAATAACAAGGTTTCGTGTATAGACTTACCTTGTTTTGGTTTATCGGAAATAAGTATTAGTATCATTGTTATGTGTGTAATAAAAGGATAAAAGCCAACACAAGAATGCGAAAGAGATTTAAAGATTTTTATCAGGCTCTGTAGAGAAGCTTTAAAAGATTTTGGGAATTTACTTGAGAGCATTGTCAGGTAGTTGAAGTCCCTAAGTAACTTTTAAAATCAAAAGCCGGAAGAAAACCAAAGGCTGGAAAAATCAAGAGAACCTTAAAGTGACCATAAGTTTAGAAGAAAATAAATAAATAAAATAAAGGAATCATCTTTAAAGTAATGGAAAAAATAAAAAGGTTAAAGAGAGAGAGAAAAAAAGGAAGGAACTATGAGAAAGGAATTTTTCAGTTGATGCCGACCTGAGGAGGTGGAGGTGGACGATTGGCTTAACAATATAACGAGCTAATCTCGGAATCTGAGCAATCTGAACTGAGGACAGTCGGACAGGCTCAGCGGGATGAGTGGATAAGCTGGCACATTTACTAACATTTTGTGCAGAAAGTCACTTTTTTATTTTCTTCAAAAATATTGATAAATAACGACCGAAGAATATATTCTACATTTCAAAAACTTGAAGAAATGTGATTAGGTTGCACTGGAACTCTCTTACTTAAATTTTTTGTTAATTATTCTGATTCATGCCCGGGCTTTAACTACTAACGCTTTTTCGTCGCTCTGGTGGACATGAACTCGACTCGACTGAGTCCTAAATTTCACGAGTTTCTGACATCGACCAGTCTCGGGATCCTCGCTTAATGTCCTATTCGACGAACGGCGTGCTAGATTCTTTCACCCTTCAGATGAAAAACCTAGAGCTAACATGATACCACTGAGCTATCCGCACCCTCAAATTTCTTGTTGATACATTCGTTACAACAACAGTAATCTTAAAAAGATTAATAACGTCATTGTTATTGTTACATGGTTCTAGAAATAGGACATTTTGTATGATTTTGAGGCCGGTGGTATGTGACTCTCCCTCCCCTTAGTATAAATGGAAATTTCTGTCGCCTGAACCGTCATCAGTGGCACATCCCACCCCAGACGGCCGTTTTTTCTCCGACTTGTTCCACTTTTACTATCACTGCTCAGCTCCCTTCTGATAAACCGTAAAGATGTACACTCTATATCCACCGTAAAGATGTACACTCTATATCCACCGTAAAGATGTACACTCTATATTCACCGTAAAGATGTTCACTCTATACCCACCAGAAAAAAATTATTTTCCCAATAGAGAGAGAATTATCCACAAATTAGTGAAGTAGTTTTCGAGATTTCCTCAATTGCACAAAAAATATAGGTTAGGTTAGGTTTTATGACTCATGCCCGGTCTTTAACTACGAGGTTATATCGCCTACTACCAGAGCGCTCTTTCGTCACTCTGGTGGACATGAGCCCGACTCTACTGTGGGAGTCCTAAATTTTGCCTACCCTAAATTTTTTATTCACCTTTAACGAGTAACTGGCATCGTTCATGCTCGGGACCATCGCTTAACGTCCCATCCGAAGGACGGCGTGCTTAAGTTTTTTTAACCTCCCAGATAAAATAAACTAAGGGCCGAGATTTCCTCAATTGCATAAAGAATATAAATATATATATCTCAATATATGCATGTACCAAAATTTTCATTTATCTCGAGGGGGAACATGCCTAGATTTCCATAAAGTAATTTTAAATCAATTATATATCTTTGTTCAAAATGTATGATACAATTATGTAGCATGGGAAAACACAAGAAGAATAGGTTGCCCTTGAAACCAATGTCATATGAGAGGTTAAAAAGAAATAAATTAAAACAATAATTACAAAGAATAATGATGTGGCCATTACAGGACATTCTTATACCAACCACATTTGTACAGATCATTTCCCTCTCCCTCCCTATATAAATAAAGTTAAGTGTATGCTCGTTCTAGTATGGCGCTATACCGTTTGAACGATATTCATGAAACTCAGGGAATCTTTATCTTGACCATGGAAAGAGGGTAGACATATATTTGCCAAAGGACCCTAGAATGAACTGAAAACATATAATAATAAAAAAATTCAGTAAAACTGAAAAGCACGGGCAAGTACGAAAATGTATATTGGGTTATTTTTTATAATATATATATATTTTTATCTTTATCTTTGAATACATAGATCACATGATATTTGAGGAGTTTGGAGCCAGAGCGGACCAACCCACAATTTTTCGGAAAATGAGTTATTACCATCCTGATGTTAGCATGGGTTCCCTTTTTTCAAAACCAGTGTGGATCACTTAGTTTCTTCACTTCAGTGATAGATAGCAGCACTTTAAGTTTAGTCCACAAATATTTTGTGCATATATTTTCAAAGTCACAATGGATCATACGGCCTTCAAAAACTTTATAGAACACAAAAAGGGATCACTCATCCAATATTATTCTAAAATTTCAAATATAAATAAATATTTGGGGCCCATTTATGGAGATAAACAAAATGTACTCAATTTTCAATTGCCATTTTCTTCCTGTTCAGTTTAAACCAGTTGGTCCACTGTGGCTCCAAACTCCTCATTTATTATACATTTAAAAAAATTCATATATTAACATTGATGACGTCATCCGGACGCCCGGACACTGAAGAATGAAAAATAAAAAAAGGTATTGTTTGCCAATTTTGACCCTTCGAAACTTGTTCAAAAATGATTCTTTTTGGCTACTTTTTTTTTATTTTGTCCAGCTCGGAGTTCTCCAGACGGCTATGTCGGAAAAAACATCATTTTGTTAATGAATAATATACTTTTTTCGATGCAAAAAGTGGCATTTGGTGTCACGAGAAAAGTAACACAGTCTTTCAACATTTTTTTCGAACTTGGCCAGAGACACTGCCGTGTCTCCTGATATGCCGCCAAATATGCCTAGTTTTTTTTTTTTTCGCTAAATATTGAGTAGCACATTGTTTTAAAAATCTTGAACAAGGACCACTCAAAAATATACTTGAAGTAATGAAATTTTCGGATAATGTTCAAAGGTAGACAAATCTACAATGTACGGGAAAAACGCTGCAGATCTAGGGACCCATTTTTTTTTTATTTTTCCCCACTGAAATATTGAGTAGCATCATCGTTTCAAAGTTTCTTTGAGTTTACGGGTAAATACACATTTTCAAAATTATATCTTTAAGGAAATTTTCACTTTCTATTTTGAAGATACCTAATATGGAATTTACCTGAAACACTTAAATTACGGAGGATAAGGTTGAAATGTATGATGGGGAAGATTCCCGCTAGAAGGACCGCTACGGATGGACCGTATCACGGCCTCTGGTAATGATGCGTGTGCGTGGCCTTGAAAACGTATCCACAAGACACAAAGCCCATGGACAATGGGGCCCTCTTTTTAATGCCAGGGCTTTACAAAGGGCCCCCTTTGTGTCGGATCTAGCCGCTCAAATAAAAAACCCTCAATTATTTGTCATGTTAATAAAAATGTGGTCTTTTGAATGCAAAAACTGGCACGAGATGGTATTCCTGTTAATTTATTTTTTTAATTTTTTTTATTTTTGACTTTCTTATCCCTTAGTATAAGAAAGTATTGTAATGTTACCGAAAATTCTCGAAACAGGAATTATACGTTTTGAGATCCTCAGGATTAGATTAGATCATTTTCGTATCTGTAAGTGTATTTAACTGGAACTCAACAACTAGCAAAAAACTTGAAATTTTTTATGAAGACGACACATGTCTTATATGCTGCAATTTTGAACAAAGGATAGCATTGCTGCCTACCGGCGAAAGAAGAAGTTATCGGAATTCAGGACGGTATTAAGGCGAAAGAAGAACGAGGGGTGATCAAAAAGTTCCAAGAGTTTTTGGATTGCGCACCAACGAAGCGTCGGAGAGCGATACTGTTGGTAGCATTAGTTGTTGTGACTCTTTCTGAGCTCAGTTGGTTTTGTAGATTCTCTACAACCTACTTGTTGGTCCAATCATACCAATGGAAGACCTCACCAACACCCAAAAAAGCTCACAGAGAATCGTTTTCGTTACCTTGAAACCCTGAGACATTTGAGCGAGGCTGTGAGGAGGAAAAGACCTGAGCTGTGGCGAAGTGGGGAGTGAGTGCTGCACCATGACAACGCACGCGCCTGTTCATTCTGCGTTGCTCATTCACGATTATTGCAAAAAAAACGCCCCCAGCCTCCGTACTCACCAGACCTAGCCCCTGCAGACGTTTTCTTGTTTCCGAAACTCAAAAGACCCTTAAAAGGGCATACATTTCACTTTTTACGACAGCATTCCAGAAGATGAATTCTCAGGGTCTTTCCAACAGTGGAAACGGAGATGGGAAAAATGTATAGGTTCCCAAGAAGGTTCACTTTGAAAGGGACAATGTCCAATAACTTGTAAAATGTTTTAATAAATGTTTAAAAATTCAGTCCTGGAACTTTTTGATCACCCTTTATAGTCCCATAACCTGAAGTATAGGATCTACAGCTCCATGGTAAAGCCCGTTCTGATCAATGGGTGTGAAACCTGGACCCTGACCTCACATCTGGAGAAACGTTTCCAGACGTTTGAAAATAAAGTGCTGAGGAAGATAGCAGGTCCGGTCAAGGATAGAGAAACCCAAGAGTGGAGGATCAGAACCAACAGGGATCTGAGGGACATCTTCTGGCAACACCCGACCGTAGTTGCAGATATGAAATCACGGCGCTTAAGATGGACGTGGTGAGAAGGGACGCTCAGGTCCAAGGAGCCAGATCACGAGGAAGACCAAGGCTGAGGTGGACTGACCTGGTGAAGAAGGATGCAGTGGAACACCACGTGGTGAACTGGCGACCGGTGGCGCACGACAGATCGCGGTGGAGAAGGCTAGTGTGGGCGGCTAAGGATCTTCAGGGTTCGTCGCCAACGGAGTAAGTAAGTTATAGTCCCATAATCGTGGAATCCATAATCCATCCAGACTCCAGCCACATGGAGGAAGATCCGCACATCCTAAGAAATCGGGGTAGTCAGGTAATGGATTCGCATGGAATGACACTTGTCTGATTGTCATCCCCTTTCGTCTTAAAATTACGGATCATTTCTATATCTGATCACCTAGGGTTTCATCTAGATCGAAGACTGTAGAATTCCAAAACATGACTAAAACAAGAGCTGAACAGACGGTTTGGTCTGCTCTACCGGCTGCTCAGTAGACAATTCAGACTTTCTATTGAAAACAAATTGACCATTTACAAATAATAAGACCTATATGAACCATACGGCTTCGAATTATGGGGTTGTATAGTACTAAGCCATTCAACATCTAGCGTCTTCAGTCCAATCCAATCCAATAATTGTCGACGCACTCTTCTAAGTGTCTAACATTATTCTCCAATTTATGTTATTTCATGAAGGCACATTTTTCAAAACCCGACACTATGATTTTTAATACCGTTCTTACAGTGAGACGAGACTAGTGGGAGTATAAGCAGCTCAGTGAAAACACCTGTCATCCGGCCGAGGCAGGAAGACGGACACTAGATTCACAATTCACATATAATTTCCTCTTTCCGTCGCTCTGCTCAGCATAGCAGAACGCCTCTTGTATACATCAACGCTAAAAAATTATTTAATGAAAGTATTTAAGAAAAAGTTAATATCAAGAAAAATTTAAGTTTTTTTTTTGTTTATTTGATAGATTTACAATCAGTTAAAATAGAACCATAAGTAAATTTGATGAGAGTGAGTATAAAAAAAAAGGCAATATACACAAAATAAGATAAAATAAAATAATAATAAGGAAAACAAGAATAATAATATAAATATATACAAATTAGTACATATAAACAAAATAATAATTACAAAATAACAAAATAATAAATTAAATAAATGTGAAAAAGTAAAATATATAAATAAATCACAAAATATAATAAATAAAAGTATGTACAAAATACGAGTTCATATCGCCTACTACCAGAGCGCTCGTACGTCACTCTGGTTGACATGAGCCTAACTGTTGAGTAGGATGGGAGTACTAAAGGCCTCGGCCGGGTTTCGAACCAGGGATCTTGAGCTCAGGAAGTGGCGGCGCCCTCTGACGTCCTGGATATACGTACATATGAAATTTCATGGTCGATATATTAATAATTATATCGGGAGCTATCGCGTTCACACTCTCACAAATATATGTAATTATATACAGTAGAGTCCCGTTAATCCGGACTAGATGGGACCCCGTCCGAATCATCGAATGTCCGGATTAAACGGAATTTGCTGTAAAATTCACATGATAAATATTTTTTTAAATATTAGCGTAAATATTTCTTCTTTGTTGGCACTTTTTCACCATAGCCAACTGAGTAAGTCAAGTTAAACCCTCTCTTTGAATTATTTTCGTACTTACCGCTCACCAAACTAAATTTTTATTGTCCTAATTTTTAATTTTTTTTTTTTTTTAATCCCGTCCGGATTAACCGGATGTCTGGATAGTCGGTGTCCGGATTAGTGGGACTCTATTGTACATTTTTTTGTTTCATTTTTGGAATCAGGAGATCGGACAGCATGAAAGTTCGGTCAAAACTTATCGTATTTCTGACCGAATACGTAACTTTTCCTATACTATAAATTTTGGAAGTATTCGGTCCATGTGCACATAATATGTCATCATATTATAAACCCCATTCGCCCAAAGCATTTCAGGTTAAAGTCTCCTCTAAATTGTTTTAGACATATTAAACACTGAATTAGATCAGATAATGGTATTTTACAAATCATAAACAGCAAAGCAAAACTAGGCAGACAAAAAAATATACAAAAATGTAAGCACATTACGAAACTACGTGTAAATGTATTCGGTGTCCGATATGAAAGGAAGCTTCTTTTTTTTTCCACCAAGGCCGTAATTAATGATGAATAAAATCAGTAACCTTCATTTCATTCCAACACATAGAATACAGTCCACTGGCTTTCATTAACTATTATAAGTAAATAACATAATAAATAAAACTGTAAGAAGAAAGTTATGTAATCGGTGAGAAATTCGAACTTCAGTTTTCACCGAAATTCCATGTTCCCCTCGGTTCAAAAAATGAAAAAAAAAAAAAAAAAAAAAAAAATGTTTCTGTCAGTATCTCTGTGAACACAATAACTCCTTATAGAATAAATATATTGACACGAGATTTTATATTTGTATCCAGAATCGCTTAAGGATGACATCTATTTGATTTTTAGTCATATCGGCCAAAAGCAAGGGGGGGGGGGGGGGGATCAAGGAGGGGTTCAACTCAAAAAACGTCAATAACTGTCGACGTAATGAAAGAGTTGAGGAAGCTGATAAAAGTTAAAATTCATAAATACCTGTGATATATGATCTGATAGAGAAAGTAATCCAATTCAAGTCTTACCTGGAACAAATATTTAAAAAAAATTAAACAGTGAAAAATGTATAAAAAAAATGAAATAATTCACTCAAAAGATACAGTAAGAAAGTGTCACAGCTACTTCTCAGTTATACCGTAAAAAAAAAAAGTCCATTAGAGACAAAAAACAACAAACAACCAATATTTATGAATTATCCGGCATTGAATCTGATCGATGAACTCTTGAAACGTATTTAAAAGTAGACATCGCACAGGCAAGGAACCCATCCGAGGGACGGCGTGCTCACAGTTTTTTTACCTCTCAGATAAAACACTTAAAAGCCTCGGCCTGGTTCCGAACCCCCCACCGCTACCTCTAGCACATTTGAGTTATCAGCGCCCTATTATTATAGACATTTATTTTATTTATTGAGTATATAATATTAATTTCGAATGAATGTTCAAGTATTTATTTGCATGTACGTAGAGAGAATGAATAAATCTCCCCTTTGAGCTATTAGCCAGTGTTCCTTAAGACTCAGATGGTGCAAGTAAGTTATATTATATTGTTACTCTGTACCCTGGATGCTTTAAGTTTTTTGCTAATTACTTCTCTTTATTTATATTTTAAATGTATCCATAAATGTGCGTCTGATGATGACGCAATTGCTTTGAAAGCCGGTTTTGGGAATAGTTTGGAAGATGATTCAAAATTGGGAAGGGAGATGGTTGAGTGAGTGTGAGTGTAAGAAGATTGTTATGAGGGAGCAGCAGGTGTGGACACAGCTGGGGCAGGTAGTCCGACCGACAGACAGACACACATTAGAGACAGTATAATCCGCATACTACCTGCCTTCATCAGACTAAAAACTTCACAACAGTATACCAGGCGTTGTCCGCTATAACAGGCATAACATGGCTGTTGGCAACTTGGAACTTTTCATAACACCGGCTGAGAACCGCAGCCCTCAATGCTTGCATGGGTCTACTATGATAGATCAGCTGTCAAATCGAACGTGTAAGTCTCCTTTCAGTCACTCAACAAGTCTAGGAACCCTAGCCCTTTGACATCAAACAGGCTCGGAAAAGCCATGAAAATTCCCCTCCGAAGGACTTTTAAAACCTAAAAGCCGGGTGTGAACACGCGATACTGACCTCAGTAAGCTAGCACCGTATTCCTGAGCTGCTAGGAATGCCGCAGGCAAAAATTAGGTAGATTTGTGTCAAAGTAAAGCAAATATCCGCTAATCTTCTAGCTAATAAAATATTTACCCTGTTGCCCCGCCCTCTCTTGTCTCTCTTTTGGGAGAAAAACCGGCCGTAGTAAGATGAACGAAAATTCAAGGTCATATTTAACAAGGAGACAAAAGCATTCAAAAGATGATGAAAACAAAATATTTTTTTTGAAAATTTCCTAATGAACATCTATTTCAGAAGACAAAAACAAATTCCATTCCTTTCTCTATGAAAGTTACATGAAAACTTACTACACTAGAAAAATTCTAATTTCAAAAATAAAGCTAATACAGTACTTCTGTTCTAATTATTGTCATAAGTCCAAAGAAACTTAAGCTCTCAATCTCATCAATAGACTCATATTTTAACTCCCATTGCGGTCGATGATATCCTATTTGGACAAACCCAATGCAAATGGCTAAGAATGGTCGGAGGCTAAAGTGACACTTCCATTTTTCAAATTCACGAAGACAGAAATACAGCATCTCCTAAATTACATACCCATACTAAGTCAATACGTTTTCCTAAAAAATTGAGAAGTCGTCCGCTTTTCTTTGACCGATTTTCGTGTCGATGTATTCATTCCATCTGGAGTTATCATGGAAAACATGAAATTCCGGTAATAACTCAACATCGAATTTCTGTCCGATTACATAACTTCGTAGAACTTGGGAAATAAAATGTTAGATTCATACTTTAACTACATTTATGTTCTTAATTAACTAATTTATCTACTAATTAAATGTTCCACTTTTCCTCTATCTCTTTCTCTTTTTCTTTTTATATTTCTTTTCTAATTCTAAGAATTTTCTACACTTTTATCTTTAGCATTTAACATTAAATTTACTTCCTCAGCTAAACGAAGTCAGATTAAGTTATGTAATCGGTCAAACATTTGTTGGGGAATTTTCAACGGAATTTCATGTTTTTCGACCTCTTGATTCCAAATATGAAAAAACAAATGTATGTCTGTCTTCTGTGTCTGTGAACACTATAACTCCCGATAGAATAAATGTATCGACACGAAATTTTATATGTGTATCCTGATTCCTCTAAGGACGACACATATTAATTTTCAGCCAAATCAGCCAACGAGGGAGAGATTAGAGGGAGGCTTAACACAAAAACTCCAATAAACTCCTGTTGAATAAATGTATTGACATGAAATTGTATATTTCAATTCAAAACCTCATAAGGTTGGCAACTATTAATTTTCTGCGAAATCGGCAGAAGGAAAGGGAGGGACCGGAGAAGAGGGGGTCGACTTAAATACACTAATAACTGCCGATATAATGAATATATCGACACAAAATTTAGTAAAAGGATTCAGAAACCAGTGTGTAAGTCAAATATTCTGTTTTAGCCGAAACAGTCGATTGCTCTTTCGTTTTCGCTCTTCTTTTGAGGGGTAGTTTTAAGGAAACCTAATGTTCAATATTATAACGTGAACGAAATAATAAATTTTATTCTCCTCTTCTTAATTTCATAAAATGATACAATTCTTCCAAGAGATTTTTAGATAGTTTACCGTCAATTTTCAATTTGTGAACTTGTATTAGGTTCATATGTGATAGTAAGATGTTGTGGGACGAGATTTCTCATAGAAATAAAAGACGTTGTCTTCCCACTGTTTTATTTTTGACCAGAACCGGTTTTCGACGCAACGGCGTCATCATCAGTGGTTCATCTATGATAGAATAACAAAATATATACAAATAATGAAAAGTATAAATAACTTTAAGAGTAACAAGATAAAAATTATAAACTTACTTCTTACCCCACACATATAGCACAGCGATTAAAGGACAACTGACAAAGCTCTAAGGGGTGGGGATAGCTAGGTTCACTCACTCTCTCTACATACAATATTATTATATTTCATCATCATATTAGAATGAATGGTTTTGCATGTAGAGAGAGTGAACCTCTTTATATTATCTTGTTACTCTGTACCCTGATGCTTTAAGAGTTATTTATACTTTTCATTATTTGTATATTTTATTATTCTATCATAGATGAACCACTGATGATGACGCTATTGCGTCGAAAACCGGTTCTGGTTTAAAACAAAAAAGTGGGAAGACAACGTCCTTTATTTTTATTGTATTAGGTTCTACTTATATTTTCGTGATTCTTGTAAAAACCCAACTTTTTATTACTGTGTGTCTAATAATTTAGAAATATTTTCTAATAGCTCAGGGAGTTTGTTTTTAGTCGGAGGGGGAATGACCTCAAAGAGAAGTTAAATTTAAGGAGAAAATAATAGTTTTGAAAATAAAATATAAATATAATAAATAGTGAAAAATTCCCGTTTGATTTTGGGAAGGATGTGGGACAGTTTTGATTGACTAAAGGTGGGTTCGGGGTTCAATCACTTGGGAACCTGTGACAATGGGCAAGTGTCGGTGACCTTAGCTGCTAGTTTGGAGGAGATGGACGATCGTATCGCGGCAGCATTCCAAATGGGGCCAGTCTATGCAAAAATTAACACATAAAAATGTCGTCCACCCCATATATAATATAATGTCGTTAAATTTTCGCCCATATATCACTAGTTATTTAAGTATCTACTCTCCTAACTCTTCAAGGAAGCACAGGATCTACTCACCTACCTCTTTCATAATAGATCCTCACTAGTTATTTAAGTATCTACTCTCCTACCTCTTCAAGGAAGCACAGGATCTACTCTACCTCTTCAAGGAAGCACAAGATCTACTCTCCTACCTCTTCAAGGAAGCACAGGATCTACTCTCCTACCTCTTCAAGGAAGCACAGGATCTACTCTCCTAACTCTTTCATAATAGATCCTCACTAGTTATTTAAGTATCTACTCTCCTACCTCTTCACGGAAGCAAAGGATCTACTCTCCTACCTCTTTCATAATAGATCCTCACTAATTATTTAAGTATCTACTCTCCTACATCTTCAAGGAAGCACAGGATCTACTCTCCTACCTCTTCAACGAAGCACAGACTCCTTTCAAAACTCTGTTTCTTCACCTCATCTGTGTTAAGAAACGCCTCATCGAAGATTCACCAAATCGGAATAATATACACATTCGCTCAGGATGTGTAGCATGGTTTCCTTCATCAGTTCACATCTTCTGCAAAATGGATTCGGAACAAGATCTATGTTTGGGCTTAAATGATAGTTTCTAACAGTTATGAATCACTGTGATACTTGTCTCGTGATTTTACTCCCCATTCTTGGACCGTTGCAAGTTGGCGGCTTAAAGTTGTTAGGGTGTATACATCTCCATCACAGTGAATGATCTGGAGTTTCCTTTGCATGGTAAACAGTTTTGTACGAAGACCATCCATCATCATGTTTATCGGCAAGGGTGGGGGAGGGTTGGATGACTGAAACTTTGAGAGGGGAGAGGGGGATGAGGAAACAAACATTTTCAAAAATTTCATTGTTACGTAGTTCATGGATGCCCCCTTGACTAGTAGCTCTGGTGGACATGAGCCCGACTCTACTACTAGAACCTAAATTTTGCCTACCCTAATTTTTTTTCCATATTCGGTAAACATGACAATTCTTTGAAAATGTCTCATCGAATTTTTGACTGATTACAAAACTTCCCCTATGGTCTGGTGAAGTAAAATACTAACTCAACAAAAGTTAATAAATAGGTAAATAAGTGTCAATATTAGTCAAGTAAGCTAGACTAGAGAGTTGAGTCAACAGAAATAGATGCTGACTAGGAGACGAGGGCAAAGTGTGAACTCCTAGACAGATAACAGGCCAATCATAAAATAAACCTTGAGCACGCCATCCTTCGGATCGGACGTTAGGCAATGGTCCCGAGCCTGTCAGGTACTCGTTAAAGAATAACAAAAATTGAATATACAAAATTTAGGACTCCCATAATAGAGTCGGGCTCATGTCCACCAGAGTGACGAAAGAGCGCTTTGGTAGTAGCCGATGTGATCTCGTAGCTAAAGCCCGGGCATGAGTTACATAACTAGCTAACTCTTATCAATACTAATATATAAAGAGAACTTTTTTTGTGTATTTGAAGTAATCTAGAAAAGTTCTTAACCGTTAGGTTTATTTCTTTCGGATGGACATGGACACGATAAGTAAAAGTGAAGCAAATCTGAGGAAAAAGGCCGTCCGTCCGGGTGCCATTTTTCATATTTGGAATCTGGAGGTCGGAAAATATGAAATTCCATTGAAAACTCCGCATCGGATTATTGAGCGATTACATAACTTCCCCTATACTTCGTATAACTGGGGAATTAAAATTAGTAAACGTGGTTGTCTTTAACTAAAAATAGGATGTCGAATTGAACTTGGACAACCCTGTATATATATACAATCCGAGCAAAAATGGGGTGTCGCATTGAACTTGGGCAACCCTGTACATATACAATCCCACCAAAAACGGGGTGTCGCATTGAACTTAGGCAACCCTGTATATATACAATCCCAGCAAAAAAATATTGTGTTCACCTACCTAAATTCATTCTTGAATTTTGCAACGAGAATCAATCAATTTACGAGTTAGTGTCACAATAGAAAATTATACCACTAAAACCGAAACAGACTAGAAATGATAATAATAATAATAACGATAATAATACAGACTTAAGTTGTTAGAGCACTTACTTTCGAGTGGTTTTTTTACTATGAGACCTCCGATGAAATATAAATTTACATTTTTATGATATCGGTACAGAAATACCTTCCATTAATTTGAACCTGCCACTTGAACTACCCGTCATAAAAGGAAGTCTAGTAGCCAAAACAAGAACCGATATAAAGATAACTCCATATTATAGCCATTTTTTATTGTGTATATTTATTTAATAATTTCGTTTTTTCTAGAACCGGTTCCTGTCTACTCCAGACATTTTCGTTTTTTCTTTCTTTTTTATCTTCATATTCTACGTACTTATTAATTTTTTACTTATAAAATAATGAAATAACTAAAAAAAACAGAAGCTATTAACCTCTTTTATGGTAATAATGGCAACTGCTCAAATTGGCAACTGTTTCTTTGCAAAACTGAATGTCTGAGTCTTAGACGTACAATGTTGATAAACCGCGATAACAGGTTCCATCTTGTAGTCAAAGAGATTATTTACACAGATCCATCGACCCTTATTATATACATTCAAACAAAAAAACGACAAAGCGTCTCCACGACAACTAAGACAACTTCAGTTCATATCGGAATTCTCGACAGATATCCGCCACATCAGTGGGAAATCAAACTTAGTCGCAGATGCACTTTCGAGAATCGAAGCTGTTGATGTTCTGGATTGGGATGAAATAGCAAATGCTCAGAAACAAGATAGTGAACTGCAGACACTGAAAACCACGTCTACGTCCCTTTCTTTAAAACTGCATAGTAAATAAAGTCTTTCAGGTCAGTATGTCACAGCCATGATGTTAAAAACCCTGTGGCTTGATAAACTTCCGACTCATATTAAAAGCATATTAATTATTTCGGAGGAAAATATTGACAAATTAGCGGAAATTGGCGATAAGATTTTTGAACGATTAAATAAATTTTGCTTATGTATCAACGTCTGCACCGAAAGACCACATTGGGTTTTTACTTTAAATATGAAATTTAATGTCGATACATTCAATATATCAGCACTTAATGGAGATTTTGAGTTGAACCCCCTCTGATCCCCCCTTTAACGATTTTTCAAAAAATTAATTAGTGTCGCCCTTATGGTAAATTCACATATAAAATTTCACGATACATCCCCCTAATGAAAAAAAAAAAAGAAACGTGATTTTAAATTTCCAAATTTATTCAGCAACTGGAAATTCTATTTTGCAAGTACTTTTTAAAAAATAGATTTTCCATATTTTTCAATGCAAAATAGGTAATATCAAAATCAATAAACGATGTAGAGAAAAAAAACTTTGGGAATTGGGTCATCGAAAAACAAATACTGTGAAAAATATGAGATCCATCAATTCAATACAGCGTAAAAACGGAAAATCATTGTCCTGAAAAAAAAAAAAGGTTGGGAAAATATGAGAAAAATAGAGCTCTAGGAAAATGAGAGGTGACCCACATGGTTTATTGAAATACTTGTTTACAGGCTAGAGACTATGAGACGCTAAAACGTTTTTCGTGAAGCGCAACCCAGAGCACAAGAAAATTTAACTAACAATTTTTATCTTAGAGGAAACCCTCTATTCGAAACTGAATTTTTTTCTCATTGTTCAAAAATAATAAAGTACGATGTCAGATACTCGTGGTGAATAAAAATTTAGGGTAGGCAAAATTTAGGACTCCCTCAGTAGAGTCGGGCTCATGTCCACCAGAGTGACAAAAGATCCCTCTGGTAGAAGGCGATATGACCTCGTAGTTAAAGCCCGGGCATGAGTCATAATAACTAACTAAAAAACAAAATGTAACTAAACAAATAAAGCCTACATCATGAATGAATATAACTTTATTTTAAAGAGTCGTTGGTGACTCGACGGCAATGCACTTCCTCAGAACAACACTCAGTCGACCGTTCGCGCTAATATTCAACAGTTGACTTACTTAGGGGCTCCTAAATACTCATACTAAAGTTTATGTCGATAAATTCATTACATTAGCAGGTTATTAAGGTTTTGAATTGAGCCTCCTCCCCTGAAACTCCTTTCCCTTCGGCCGATATCGCTGAAATTTGATAGGTTATGTCCTCTAAAGTTCATGTAGATAATTTCATTACATCTTTTTTTTTTTTTTTTTTGTTTTTTTTTCGGGTGTACCGGCCTCTGAAGAAGGCTCAAAAACACCCGTCCCCCGCGCAGGGGGGAACAAGAGCACAACACTATTCTCGCTTAGTTTACTTTTCCCCCGGCCTGCTGTAGAACCCGCCAATCGCCGGGGCGTCCGGCCGGGTCCCCCGACCCACCCCATCGGCGTCTCCCGAGAAAACTCGGGATCAGGCATCCATGCTCCCGGCTGCGTTGCGCCGAGGATGGTCGCAGGTGGGCTGAGCTACCAGCAACCCGCGGTCATCCCCGGAACCACGCTAAACTGCCCTCTTTACCCTCCGCCAGGAAAAAAATTTCATTTCATCTGCAGTTATTAGGGTATTTGAATTGAGCCCATCTCTGATCCTGTCTTCCCTTCTGCCGATTCCCCGAAAATTGAAAAGTGTCATCCTTATGAGGTTTTGAATTCACACGTTAAATTTTGTATCGCTATGTTCATTACATTTATTTGAGTTAAGCCTCCCCCTAATTCCCTCATTCCGTTAGGTCGATTTGGCTGAAAATGAATAGGTATCGTCGTTAGAGGGTTTTGGATTATATAAAATGTCGTGTTGATACATTCATTCTATGGAATTAATCGTGACCACAGAAGACGCCGGTAGCTTAAGAGGTAACGTGCTAGCCTACTGAGCTCCAAATCGCGGGTTCGAAACCCAGCCGAGATACTTAGGTTTTTTAAATAACTTCCCCCATACTTTGTACAGCTGGGGAAGTAAAAAATTCAGATTAAAGATGCCTTGAATTTTTGAATGCTGAGGACGGATAAGATAGTATAATGGAAGAAAAGGAATAGAGATGAAGAAACGAATCAGAAAATAATGAACATAGTGTGTGGAGGAGGTTCGGGTTACGCAAGAACAAGACCGTCAAAGAAGAAGAAATAGAAAATAAGGGGTCTTATAAAAACAGGTTTCTAAGATATGTATGCAAATTTGTTTACTAATCCAGTTTCAAGTGTATTTCTTATTCAGTCTATTTTCATAAAATGCGCCTTAAGATAATTTTATATACGAGGAGAAAAAAAAATTAAATTTTCCACGCTGTTCTGACGGGACGGAATGAAGTGGATTAGCACAGCCATTGATTATGGAAGAAATCTTCTATCTACAATGGCACAGCCTTGATCCAAGTAAACGACACACAAATCTTTCTCTTCTTTTCAGCACGCCATATATATATTTATTTTATTTATTTACATATTCACAACGACAACATTTGTCACTAGTGATCGTGATGATGTGCTGTGGCAAGTGTTTCGCTGTACTGCTGAGGTACGTGACCGAAGAGGAGTCCAGGCTAGTCCTGGAGCAGGTCCCTCTGCCATGCCCGCTTTAGACGTCTTGGTGGATTTGTGGGGAGAGTGTTCGTGGATAATTGGAGAATAAGTGGATTGGCGTGATGATGGAGTTTGTCGTGAAAATTTTGATATCGTGTCTTGATAACAGAAGGTATAAATGGGATGTTGAGGTCATTATGTAATGTGAGGTTGGAAACGTAAAATGGGGCATTGGCAATTTGGCGTAGTATGATGGATTGTAATGATTTTTTGGCTGATCCCCATATCGCGATTCCGTAAGTCCAGTTGGGTTTTAGTACAGTGTTGTAAATGTGAAGTTTGTTTTCAAGCGATAATGTCGATCGTCGTCCGATGATTGATTTCAGTCGTCCAAATCGTCTTTTGAGGTCTGTGCGTTTCAGTCTGATATGAGTTGTCCAATATATATATTTATTTATATATATATTATATACCTGTTTGATTCCCTGACTGCGGATGTCCTGACAGTCCCACTTAACCCTGTACTCACCTGTGATCGCCGGTAGCTCAGAAGTAGCGTTCTTGCCACCTGAGCTCAAAATCGCGATTCAAAAACCCGCGCCCTTCAGATGGGACGTTTAGCGATGGTTCCTAGCCTGGTCGATGTCAGGTACTCGTTAAAAACCCATACCTTAGAGGTAACTAGGTAGGCAACATTTAGAACTAGCGTAGGGAAGGGGTAAAAGCATTGAATGCTTAGGTCCCTAGGTGTACACACGAACTCTCCCAATATATCTTATTCTTGGGTTTTTGTGTTCCTTCTCTTTGCACGATTTCACCGAAAAAGTAATAGGTGTCATTCTTATGAGGGTTTGAATGAAAATATGAAATTTTGTTTGAATATATTCATCACATCAGCAGTTATTAGAGTTTTTGTGCAAGGCCCTTTGGCCGATTTGGCTAAAAATTAATAGGTGTCGTCCTTATGGGGTTCTCGATACACAAATAACATTTTGTGTCGATACATTCACCCTTCCGGGAGTTATCGTGTTTACCGACATACACACACCCAGACATACACAGGCATATTTTTGGAATCAGGGGGTCGGAAAACATGAAATTCAAGTGAAAACTCAAAATCGAATTTTTGTCCGATTACATAACTTCCCCTATACTTCGTATATCTGGGGAAATATGGGCCCGCAGCCGCCTTATTCGCCTATATGGTTGCGCCGGCTCTGAGTAGATCACGGATACACACTCATACAAACTTTCTGCTTTATACACAGAGGTATAATATACACACAACACTTTTTGCATAAGAAATTCTAATTTGGGTTTTTTATTTGGAGAAACGAAACCAACTTTCAGTTTAACCTTTCAAGATTACGCCTCATACTCGATTTCTCTAAAACAAAAAAAAAAAAAAAAAAAAAAAACAACAAACCAAAAAAAAAACCATATCTCCAAACAGCCTAAGTTTCAATGAGTGTCCTCAAACCAGATTCGACAAACCGGTTTTGAATATGTTGTTGATTGGGTAAACTGGTTATTACAAATGTATACTTGAGGAAAAAAAGTATACAACAAAACAAGCCTGAAAATTGCTGTATCTTACAAAAAAAATTGTCGGTGAATCATGGGCAATGTAATTCCGTAATTATCAATAATGTCTTCCGCTATGTGTGTCTGTGAACACGATAACTCCCGATGGAATGAATGTATCGATACGAAATTGTATATGTGTGCACAGAAATCCATAAGGACGACCTGTATTAATTTTCAGCCGAATCGGTTAAAGTGAAGGGGAGAATTAGAGGGATGGTTTAACACAAAAACTCTAATAACTGACCACATAATAAATGTAATGACCCAAATTGTAATATGAGGGTTTGGAAGCCTCTATGTAAATCAACTATTCATTTTTAGCCCAAACAATGTATATTGATTTTGGAAGGAGAGCGAAAAATTAATAGATTATTTCGTTCTGGAAAATAACATTGCCGATAATTCACCTTATTTTTTTTCAATTTTGGAATAGAGGGGTCAGAAAACATGGAGTACCGGTGAAAACTCTATGAGTTGTGTACATTTTTTAATCCTGAAATTTACAAGAGTACTAATAATGTTACAATGTTAATGTTAGTTATTGTGACTCATGTCCGTGCTTTACGATGTCACATTGCCTACTAACAGAGAGCTTTCGTCACTGTGGTGGTCATGAGTCCGACTCTACTGAGGGAATCCTAAATTTTGCCTATCTAGGTTTATTCACCTAGGATAGGGGTTTTAACCTGACATCGCACAGTCCCATCCAAAAGGACGGCGTGCTTACGGTCTTTTCATCTCCCAGATAAAAAACTTAAGGGTCTCAGCCGGGTTTCGAACCAGGGTTCTTGAGATTAGAAGGCTAGCATGTTACCTCTACAGGTATAATGTAAGAAATGAAATTAAACGTTAAGTTAGATGCAGATTTGTTTTTGTACTCTTTCTACTCTTAGTTGTTTAGACACACTTATTTTGGCAAAAATTGATTATTAGGCGCTGTTAGCCAAAAATCGAAGAGTGTTTTCAGACATCCAGACAAAAAGACAATATAATTTGATTTAAATAAATATATGGTAGCAGCAGAGATAGATATTAAACACATTATGAATGACACATCAATAAATGATAGTGAGCAAAATAATCTGGTTATTAGAAGCCTGAGTCTCAATGTCTTTATTGAGACTGGCCTAAGCCTATGTATGCCAAATGTATTATAGAAAAAAGTAAAATTCAGTTTCAAAAATGCATTTTTTGTACTCACAAATTCACTCTATGCTGTGAATATTTTCAAAGGAAATAATATATGAACTAATAAAAGATTCTAGTGGCGTAAGCATAAGCTAGTTTGAGGAGCTGAATTGTGATGTATACTTGAACAAATAAGAAAGTTTCTACTTATCTAATCAAGTAATTCCTGTAGCTACTTATCAATGGAGAAGGTAAGGGGGTGTACATCAGTGATAAGCGATGAGATAAATGAGAAGCGGGCATTCCTAGCTACGCCATCGAATTCATTCCTACCTTTCGTAAAAGAAATGACAGCGGCCTTTTATCTTTTAAAATTAATTTCTAATAAGCATATAAGTATATAATAAACGAATCTCACCTTAAAATATGGCCTGGATCATGTAGGGAATAACACAAAAATGACAAACAATCACAAACGACAACAAACGAAAAATGTAAACAAATGTTTATGAAAACCTCGCGGAGAGGCGAGTGACAAAAACACCAGTCAGTAGGAGAGGCACACGGGTTGTGAAGGACCGCTTGATAGTGGGGAGGTTAGATGGATGGCTGAGTGGGGAGATGGAGGGCGGGGGTTGACAGAAGCGGGAGCGGCAGCAGGTTCTCGGAACTCAGGTAGGTAGAAAGGTCGGAATGATGTGGGGCCAAGGGTGCAACCTTCCTCTCAACACAGTAGGGACTACTAACGCCACCTCATGGGAGGGCGGGGGTTGACAGAAGCGGGAGCGGCAGCAGGTTCTCGGAACTCAGGTAGGTAGAAAGGTCGGAATGATGTGTGGCCAAGGGTGCAACCTTCCTCTCAACACAGTAGGGACTACTAACGCCACCTCATGGGAGGGCGGGGGTTGACAGAAGCGGGAGCGGCAGCAGGTTCTCGGAACTCAGGTAGGTAGAAAGGTCGGAATGATGTGTGGCCAAGGGTGCAACCTTCCTCTCAACACAGTAGGGACTACTAACGCCACCTCATGGGAGGGCGGGGGTTGACAGAAGCGGGAGCGGCAGCAGGTTCTCGGAACTCAGGTAGGTAGAAAGGTCGGAATGATGTGTGGCCAAGGGTGCAACCTTCCTCTCAACACAGTAGGGACTACTAACGCCACCTCATGGGAGGGCGGGGGTTGACAGAAGCGGGAGCGGCAGCAGGTTCTCGGAACTCAGGTAGGTAGAAAGGTCGGAATGATGTGTGGCCAAGGGTGCAACCTTCCTCTCAACACAGTAGGGACTACTAACGCCACCTCATGGGAGGGCGGGGGTTGACAGAAGCGGGAGCGGCAGCAGGTTCTCGGAACTCAGGTAGGTAGGAAGGTCGGAATGATGTGTGGCCAAGGGTGCAACCTTCCTCTCAACACAGTAGGGACTACTAACGCCACCTCATGGGAGGGCGGGGGTTGACAGAAGCGGGAGCGGCAGCAGGTTCTCGGAACTCAGGTAGGTAGAAAGGTCGGAATGATGTGTGGCCAAGGGTGCAACCTTCCTCTCAACACAGTAGGGACTACTAACGCCACCTCATGGGAGGGCGGGGGTTGACAGAAGCGGGAGCGGCTGCAGGTTCTCGGAACTCAGGTAGGTAGAAAGGTCGGAATGATGTGTGGCCAAGAGTTCAACCTTCCTCTCAACACAGTAGGAACTACTAACGCCACCTCATGGGAGGGCGGGGGTTGATAGAAGCGGGAGCGGCAGCAGGTTCTCGGAACTCAGGTAGGTAGAAAGGTCGGAATGATGTGTGGCCAAGGGTGCTGCAACCTTCCTCTCAAAACAGTAGGGACTACTAACGCCACCTCATGGGAGGGCGGGGGGTTGACAGAAGCGGGAGCGGCAGCAGGTTCTCGGAACTCAGGAAGGTAGAAAGGTCGGAATGATGTGTGGCCAAGAGTGCAACCTTCCTCTCAACACAGTAGGGACTACTAACGCCACCTCATGGGAGGGCGGGGGTTGACAGAAGCGGGAGCGGCAGCAGGTTCTCGGAACTCAGGTAGGTAGAAAGGTCGTGATGATGTGGGGACTAACTGTTCTCGCGTAAATTATGCAAACGTCAAAAAAAAATTGAATGCATGATTACATTTAAAGACGGTTTTCGGTCATTATCTCGCAACCCGAGCGATCTTTAAAAAGTCTTATTGCTTATAAAATGTGCCCTTTACACAGTTGAGAAGTGTTGACATTTCGTTGAGAACTCGATCACGGATTTTAGTACGATTATATACAATACTTCCTTATATTAAAGGTATAAGAAAGTGAAAAACATTTTTTTTCTTTTTTCAACCCTTTTTTCAAAAATCTGTAGGCGTCGAAAGTAAGCGCTACTAAGAGACCATACATGGGTCCTATATTGCTGGTGCAAAGAGAACTAATAATTTGTCAGATCCGAAATAGCTTAACGACACGAACTTCATGGGTGACCAGCTTTGGTTTAGAACAAAATAATAATGAATGCTTGCTGATCGGTTATCTTAGAATCTGATGCAGCCTGTGACTACTGTAGTCCCATCCTATCCAGAGTGTTCAGTCTGCTGCAGGCTGGCTGAGCACGAACTGAACATTGAGTCCAGACCTCTCTAGTTTTCTGCAATCTTCCACGTGCTCTATCATCTAGGCAGATTACGTCCCCACGCGTTGGATTCTTCACTCCCACTACTACCCATCAAAATATCACTACGTTTTATTCTCTTTGAGTCCTCTGCAAGACTTTTATAATTTCAATGAATAGTTTATGAGGTAAACGTTAAATATTCACATAAATAAAGGAAAATTTAACAATCTATTCATAAATGATGTGGCCATGACACTACTTTCTTATACCAACCACTTTTATACAAATCATTCTCCCTTCTCTTGGAACATTAATTAGAAATATTTTCTAGAGAAATTTATTTTACATTTTCGAAGCACAATAACATTGTTTGTGTTGGTCCTATCTTAAATCTGAAGAGATATGTGCATTGGAAATTTATTAAGAAACATTTTTTATAAGAGCACATTTTTCGATAGAACTAACCGTTTTCACATAAATAAAACCAACGTCTTAAAAAAATGTGTTTCAAAACATTTTAAAACGGATTTCCCCTTGCATCCCACAAATTGGGCGACCTTCGAAAAAAAATATTGCATATACAATTTTACAACTTTCATATTGAAAGATTTTTGATTAGATCATAAGAACTCTTGAGTGATCTAAATTTTCGTCTGATTTTGGTCAACACCAAATAAGTTAGCACATCTGACATTCGTAACACATTCATAACTATTTCGCTCACATAGTTCAGGGGATTTTGAAACGTAGAATTTCGTTGAAAACACATTGGATTCTCACGATTACATTACGTCCTTATATTAAAGATATAAGAAAAAATAATAATAAAAGAGGAAAATGAAATAAATTTGGACGCGGTTCCGTGGGATTGACTAAATCTACAAGTTCCTGTATAAACTTTACGGAGGGTCTTAAGTTAAGTTAAGATTCATAACCCAAACATTAACCTCAATAGCTTTACTATTTTTTTTTTTAAGTTTGTACGGAATTCCTTAATTGCCCGAATTCCTGTTTGGGCTAAAAAACAATAGTTGACTTAGGGGCTTCCCTATTCCGTAATATACAATAATAAAAATATAAGCCCCCTCATCTCATTCTTCCCTTTGGCCGATTTGACTGAAAATCAATAAATGACGTTCTTATAAGATTCTGGATGCACGTATAAAAATTTGTACATTCATTCTATCGGGAGATACTAAAATCACAGACACCCAAAAAAATTTTTTTTTTTCGTTTTTGAAATCAATGGATCAGAAAACAAGAAATTCCGGCGAAATACTCAATATCGACATATATATATTGTTTTGTGTTATTACCTCTCCCCTAATCCCCCCCTATTTCTGTTGGCCGATGTAGCTGAAAATCAGTATGTGTTGGTCCTTATGCAGTTCTGGATACTCAGTTAAAATTTCGATATGGCCATTCTATCGGGAGTACACCACAGGTATTCACAGGTACACCACACAGACACGCAGATATTGTTTTTTTTTTTCAGTTTTGAAATCAGTCGGAAAACATGTATTTCCGTTAAAATCCCTGCATCGAATGAGCGATTACATGACTTCCCCTGTACTTCGTGTGGGGAAGTAAAAGCGAATATATGGGTGTAGGTGAAAAGTACAGAGAGACAGAGCTGGCTGGGCCCTGTAAGCTGCAAGTGGGCGTTGGCAGGTGTCTTCGTCCTACAATGCACAGACATTGAATTACGTATGTACATAAACACAATTCAGTCCCCATGAAATACTATTGTATTGTCAAGATATGAGATGATTATTTTCATTTTTTTTAAAATGCTATTTAGCATAGAATATGTGTACTGTATCCATGCAAAAAAAATGCAGACATATAAGCTAATAAATCCTGGTATTATGATCCTTGGTATGAAGGAGAACCGTAGTTCTTAAAATGGCATGCTATGCGTTGCGCGGAGCTATGCTACAGTAGCTACTAGTAATTCTACAGCATGAGACGGCAAACCATGGGCCGCTATAGCACTTCAGTCTGGACCGCAAGGGGTGAATCACCAAAAATTTACTTCCCCAGAACAAAAAATCAATAGTTGACTTTCATAGGAGCTTCAGAATCCTCATACTAAATTTTGTGTCGATAAATTCGATACATCGGCAGTTAATAGGATTTTTCAGTTAAACCCCCTCCTCTGAACTTCACTAAATTAATTAGTGACATCATCATGGAAATAATATGAAGATGGCTGATGTAGTGAGAAGTGATTATTTCACAGGTTGTCAAATAAGAGATAGTCTGATCTCTCACAGATTTTTATTGGTATTAGCTAGCCGGCTTTCGAGGTTGTCCTAAAATATAAAGGAAATAAAGATTTAAATAAATAGAAATACATTAAATTATAAAAAGTAAAAAAAAAAAGAGTGAAATAACCATGCCTGATAAAATATTTTTTTTTTTTAAATTTGAATGAAAATTAAAATATTTTAGTAAATAAAATTAAATTTTTTTTATAATAACTTATATAATATATAACTTATCTGTCCCTTATATAATAATAACTTATCTGTCCCCATCCATGAAATTTTAAATTTTTAAAGTTTTTAGATGGTTTCATTTATTTATTTTTATTATATACCTATATATATTTTTTACTTTTCATAATTTAATGTATTTATATTTATTTAAATCTTTATTGCCTTTATATTTTTTGATCGTTACCAACAGAACCTGTTTTTTGTTAAGGATGGTTTTTTTGTAGACTGCCTGTTGATGAGGGCAACCCCGAACGCCGGCTAGCTAATACCAATAAAAATCTGAGGAGGTCAGACTACATCTTATTTGACAACCAGTGAAAGACATCGTCATGGCGTTTTGATTTTAAATATGAAAGTCTTCATGTCGATACATTTATCACATTGGCAGTTATCAACAATTTTTATGATAAGCCGTACGTCCCCCTAATTCCTTCCTTGCCTTTGACCGATTTGACTGAAAATCAATGTGTCGTCCGTATGAGGTTCTGGATACACATATAAAATTAATTACGCGTCGATACATTCATTGTATCGGGATTTATCGTGTTTATAGACACGTACAGACACACCACAAACAGACAGGAAAAATGTTATGATTTCTGGAATCAATTCTGACCGATTACATATCTTAGGTGGGGATAAATAAAAAAGTAAATAAAAATTAGAAACTGTAGATATAAATATTTGTCAGATATTATGGAAATTTAATTTAATTAAAAATTATATTATTAGAAGTGACTTTATAGACAGCATCTGAGAACATTTCCGAATTGATAAATACGAGAAGTGTGCAGTTTCTTTAAAAAATTTAATCTATTTACTGACTTACAATGTTGTAAATGTCGTCCGACAATGTAAAGAAAGATATGAGAAAAATGAAGATGCAATTTAAAAAATGTTTAAGGAAAGAAATAAACTCGACTAAAAAGGAAAAACATTTTCTTGTAATAAGGATAATAGTGTTCTTGTTTCTGAACCAACAAGAACTCTAATTGACGAGTGGCAAGTGGCTTGGAATCAGTCTGTCGTCTGAAATGAAATTTCAAAACTTAGTCTACTAAAACGACATATGGGTTTGAACACAATTTACATACTTCGTAATACAAAGACATTAAATGGTATTTTACACAGAATTTATTGATAGAAATTTGTGTCATACATAGACAGGTTTTAATAAAAGTCCGAGTTGAAAATATTATGAAGAAGAAGCCTTCTTTACCTTCCGCCAGAAGGCGACGAATCGACCGAACTCTGGGTAGTCAGCCTCACTCATCAGCTTCCGCGGGTTCAGTCCCAGGTAACGATCCTGCCGGGCGTATCAACTCCACCCTAGGCCCGTCGTACAGTGGGCATTCGAGAACTACGTGTTCTGCAGTCTCGACGCCGCCGCACCTGCTGTTCGGGCTGACCTTCCTCTTGAAAAAGAAGAGCTTGGTGTTGAAATCCCCGTGACCCGATAGTACCTGGGACGTCCAGTGGTCCGGCTTTACCCAAACAGATTCGTCTTGCTCAGACTTTTGGAAAGTAAGCCCAGTTCTTTCGGTCGTCTGAGAATCGTGACCATCGCTGCTGCCATTTATCTACTATCCACTCTTGGAATATGTCCTTACAACTCTCTGGTCTAGACTGTCCTTGTAGTTCCTCCTCCAGGGCTAGTCGGTATCCGCTCTAAGTGGCAGATTGCGTCTGCAGTGGTACGAGGCGACGGCCCCGTCCAAGACCAAGTCAATGGGTGGGGCTCCCGCCAGTACCTGCAGCGCGGCCGTAGAGATAGTCCGATAGGCCTTTGTGACCCTTAACAGGGCAGTTCTCTGTGCCTGGACGAGGATAACCCGCTGCCGTTTCGTGGGGCAATATTACAGATGAAAAAGTCGTAGTAGAAGTACTCAATATTACAGAAGAAAAGCTAAGGACAGGAAAGCTACGGGGCCTATGAGCTGAAATGTTGTTGGACCTTTGAGCGAAAAAGCTACGGGGTGCCGAGGGGGAGAGCTGTCTTAAATCCGCCCCTGCACCGTTATGATAGACAAATACTTATAAAACATTTCACACTGAGCTACCAACAGTTTCAAACCCACACCAGTTCGTTTGACATCCTCGCACCGACAGACAGTGATGTTGCCATTGCAGGACTTTCTCACACCTACTACTTCTGTATAGATCACTCTCCATCCCACTTCCATCACTCAAATTCATTTCTTACTGGTACGAGTATAACTGGATGTAAGAATATTACGTATTGACGTCCGTTGTTTTATTTGTTTAATTCAAACAGCGTTATTCTGAGAGTAAATTTATTATACCCAGTAATGTAAGTATGAAATGAATTTTAGAGGAGAGTGATCTGTACCAAAGTGGTTGGTATAATAAGTTGATATATTTTTTTTTATCCTTTTTAATAATAAGCAACCAATAATAACGATATTTTAAAAATCGTTGCTATAATTTAAACATCACTTTGAGAAATGTGTCACAAAAATTCATTTTGCATTCCTTGGGGGCTATAACCATCTCTCAAAACTGAGGACACATTAGCGAAACATTTTCTGTAGAACTAACTGTTTAGACGGTTATTTCGCAAACCGACCCACCTTCGAAAAGTATTACGTCATATAAAATGTTCCATTCAACTTTCATTTGAAGAGATTTTTAATTGGGTCATAAATAAAAGCATTATCTTGTACTAATATTTTTCGTCTGATTTCGACCAAAATCTAATAAGATCCAGATTTTGATATATTCATTTGAAACTTCAGGCTCATTGCTACAATCTTAGCTACCTTAAATCTTTTGAAAATCCGTTGTAAACTCGATCTCGGATTTTCGAACGATTACAATACTATTCATTTTAATATAATGTCTGTTAAAATGTAATTCCCCACAAAGAAAAAAGTTCTCTAAAACTAAATTCAGCAAAAATTATATTTTTTTAAGAAACCTTTTTGAAGGATGCTCAGAGCTTTTTATACGTCGTTATAATACTTAAGAGTAATTTAAAACTTCTGTAATGTGGAGGAAATTAAAATGGAAACAAAGTTTTATAATAGACTCTAAATATATTCTAATCTCTACAAAATATATACAATGGGTGCAAAATATATATACAAGTGTACATGAGATGAAATAAAATGTAAAATTGATGGGAATCAGAAACTAGCAAAAAGCTGACACCCGGGCGAGGCCAGCGTCTTCTTGGACGGCGTGGAGGAGAAAGAGGAAGTCCCTCATTCCTTTTTGCCAATTCTGCTCAAAAATTGATAAGTGCCGTCCTTATGGAGTTTTGAATTCAGACATGAAATTTCGTGTCGATATATTCATTCTATCAGCAGTTAAGAGCGTTTATGTTAAGTCTCCCCCCTAATCCCCCTCCAATTCGGTCGATTTTGTTGAAAAACAATAGGTGTCGTCGTTAGAAGTTTCTGAATACACATTTAAAATTTCGTGTCGATACATTCATTCCAATAGGAGTTATCGTGTTCACTGACACACAAACAGACAGACAGCATTTTTTTTTTTTCATAATTTGAATCTAGAGGTCGGAAAACATGAAACTCCGTTGAAAACTCCGCTACAATTTTTGATCTATTACATAACTTCCCCTATACTTGGTATAGCTGGCTGGAAAAGTAATAAAAACAAAAATAAATCAAAACATAATATCGTGATAAAATGGTAAACCATGTCAAGTTACAGGTATAAAAATACAGTCTTCATTGAGATCCATTTACAGAGAATTTCACAACTGTTGTACGAATATAATATAACAAATAAATAAATAAATTGAAAATCATATAATAAAGGAAACGTTTAAAGGTTTCGTCTATCTAAAATTGAAAAAAAAAGTCAGAATTGTGGACTTGAAATAATTGTTACACAGTTCATTATGTACTAATCATCCTGACAGTATGAAGAACACCGCCAGTTGTAATTATCGTAATGGTCTTTTGAGCTCTTACCCCAGAATTAGAAATTGAAGTGTTTTTAAGTTCATAAAAAGTAATGAAACTTTCAATAGCCTCGTGACCCACCGCAGAGAATGTTTCAAATCAGATTTTAGTTAACCGATTTATAATTCTATGACCCCCCCCCCCCCCCCACCCCCGCCATCCCGTGAAGTATAGGGTAAGTTATGTAATTGGTCAACGAGAGTTTTCAACGAAATTTCATGAATTTTATTGGAGAGGCTTAACATAAAAATTCTAATAAGGGCTGATAGAATGAATGTTGGGGTTTTAAGTTCACATAATAAATTTCGAGTCGATACATTCATTCTATCGGCAGTTATCTTCTCTAATCACCCCCCCCCCCCTTCTTTTGGTCAATTTGGCTGAAAATCCTACTCCTTTTGATCACACATATAAAGTTTATGTCGATACATTCATTCTATCAGGAGTTATCATGTTCACAGACATACCGACCGATTACTTAACTTCTCTAGTACTTCGAATGGCTGGGGAAGTAAAAATAATATTTATCACTATAAGGGCAGATCTACAACTTGACATTATAAGCAGCTACAAAAAATGTCCCATCACAAGCGTCAGCGTCGAGAGATCGTTTTCCCAGCTAAAACACCTACGTACTTAGCGACAGGCGGCACAGTTTTCAAGACAAGTTGTAATGTTTTAGTGGTAAATTCTAACTCATCAAATGCTTAAATAAAAAAAATATATATCAATTTCATTGGTCAATTTCTAGTCCTCAAGTAATGTGGCAAACTGTTTTGTATTTTACATATTTCTAGTATTTTTTTAATCAAAAATTTATACTTATATGGCTTTTGTAATTAAAACATGAGGGTAGAAATATTTATAAATTGTATAACTAAATTCCTTTAGGCATTTTATTTTATAGATTTATTTTTAAACCCTACCCAATTTCATGCTGAAAAATAGTTATTCATTTACAAATTGGATTCATTTTTTTTTTTTTTTTAACAGAAAAACAGTTAATGGCAGGATTTTATTTTTTGATGCACCTTTTTGCACGTTTTGTTCTTTTTATTGCCCGTTTGTTAATTTTTTTACAGCACGAAATCCAGGCTGTAACCATGATATTTGATTACCCTTAGAGTGGAGGCTGGAGGTCAGATGATATGCCGGGCAATATCTTGTTGCCACAGTGCTATGCTTCCTATAAGAAGTAGGATTATTGTCTAGTCGGGAAGAGGACTGACTGAAGTAGAGAGTTGGTAATGACGGTACAAGAGCCCTGAGTCCTGTCTGTGCGTGTGTCTATCTGTCCAGAGTCGTGTGTTCTTTGTTTTTTGTTTTGGATACACCCTGCCCATTAGGGCTGATTGTCGACCGACATTAGGCCGAGAAAGAACCAAGGCTCCGACCGGAGATTCTCCTCATATGTAGACATCAACTCTCCAAGCAGTCCTATCATATTATAGCAGGTCACATGGGGTTTCTGAGAGTGGTGGACACCGGGGATTCGCCAAGAGAGAATTTTCTTTAAAAAACTAGAGTTTTAGGGGGTCGATAGAGGTTAAGAAACAAAAAGTCTTCAGTGAATGGTGTACTTCCCCAGATCAGAAGAATGATCGCAAACGGATCGTCTCATCATCTTCCTTAAATTTTTCTAATAAAGTATAATGACACCCGTTATTGATGTGTAAGGGGCTATGTCAGAGCGTAAGTCTCGTTGATCTGCATGCGTGTAAGTCTGTGTGTCACGGACGTAGCGTACACACAACTACACACTTCGTTATCTGTGATTTCAGCTGTTTTTGAGCATTCACTGTTCAAAAAGAATAATATCATCATAATAAAGAATCGTGTTTCATACCCAAATACATTATTTGATACAAAGCTTTCATTTTTATTTTTTGGGCAGAGTTCCTCCACAACGTAAGAATGCACGTTATTGTTTTATTTATTTATAATTTTTTAATTTATAATTGATTAATATATATATATATATATATATATATATATATATATATATATATTTATATTTTGTTACAGTTACATTGTTTTCTTTTTCTTTTCTATATCTCGCACATTGGGACCTGATGAAGGGACGTAAGAACGTCCCGAAATATCGTTGAGATAGACACTTCCGAAGAATTTTTGAAAATAATTATCTTCATTTTTATTAAATTGATAAATGTGTCTACTTATTATAAATTTATCTATTTATTATTATTATTTTTTTATCCTCATATATTTTTAATTATTTATTCATTCAGTTTTTATTAATTTCATTTTACATTTTTTTAATAGTTTTGTTATTAATAATAATCATACGTGTGTTAGACTCAAGTAGTTATAAATCTAATTTATAAGCTATATTAATGTATAAATTCCTTTGACGTATCTTATTATCATGTATTGCTTAAAAGGAAATAAATTTAATATTATTATTATTATGGTTTTGAACTAAAATATGAAATTACAAAGGTAGGTACAAGTCGATCTCAGAGAGTTCTGAATAAACATACAAAATTTCATGATGACATTGTTTCTATCGGGTGTTATAGTGTTCACAGACACACACACATAGACAGATTTTTATTTTTATTTTTGGCATTTGGGTGTCGGAAAACATAAAATTTTTGGTGAAATCTCAACTTCGAATTTCTGACTAATTTACAAAATTTCCATATTAAGTGTAGCAGGGGAAAGTAATATCACAGCTAAAAGATTTACACGGTCAGTTCAAGTCTCAGAGAGCTAGCTTTCCGATCAAATTCAGTTTGAAGTTTCTGTTTTCAGATAAACTGATAGCTAAACTGAACTAAAAGGCTTTTAAAAGTAAGCACACTTGCTTGTACCAGAATAACAAAGACAGAGCCTTGGATAACCCCATGGAAAAGATCTAATGATGAAGATGTCATAAGTAGGGAAGGCTGACCTTGAAAGACCTTTCTCTCGGGTCATGTCCCAGTCTCAGAGTAACGAGGTAATTTTCAAAAATCTAAGTAACTAACACGACAGGAACCCGGAGAAGGTAAAGTATGTTGAGGTAGGTCGGGAAAGTAGGTCACAAATGAAGGTTCAAAAAGGAAACGTCTAACGATGGCTCTATCATCACTAATGTTATATGTATAAATTATACATTTTAATATTAATAATATAATAATAAACTGTCTTTATTTATTTAAACATGAATACAAATACAATACAGGTTATAGATAACATTAGATACACCTGGTACATAACATCAAAAAAAAAAAAGTAGGTATGTGTCATTTTATTATTTATTAGCTATCATGCGCTATGACCCTGGCTGTTGCGTGACAAACAAAAAACACAAATACTACTACTACATAACATCGGGAGAAGTTCAAAGGTTATAATTTATATTAACACAAAAACTATAATAACTGCCAATGTAATGAATGTATCTACACCAAATTTCATATGTTAATTCAAAACCTCATAAGGACTATACTCATAATTTTTCAACGAAATCGGCCAAAGGGAAGGGAGGATCACAGGTGGGGCTCAACTCAAAAACCCTAATAACTACCGGATGTAATAAATGAATTTTTGGTAGCAATGGTGACCGTGCGGGCTAGAGCGTAGGGCTTTGGTCGCATGGTCTCACCGTGGTTAGCCGGTTCGAATCCCGTCCGGGAGTGAGTTTTATTTCGTAGATAACACTTCCGTAGGTAGAACATCATAATAAGAGTCATGGCTAATATGCATCGTACATAAAGCCAAAAAAATAAAAAAAAATAATTAAAAAAAATAATAAATTAATTAATTTTTTGGGGGAGAAAGCGAAAACGTAATTGATAAATGCGAAGCACATTGGGCATGATTCACCGACGATTTGTTACTTCCCCAGCTGTACGAAGTGTAGGGGAAGTTAAGTAATCGGTCAAAAATTCTATGCGGAGATTTCAACTGAATTTCATGTTTTCCGACCTCCAAATATGACAAAAAAAATTGTATGTCGGCCTGACTGTGAACACGATAACTCTCGATAGAATTAATATAACGACATAAATTTTATATGTGAATCTAAAACCTTTTAACGACGACTCATATTGGATTTTAGCCAAATCGACTAAAAAGAAGGGAGGGATTAGAGGCAAGGCTTAACATAAAAACTCTAATAACTGCCGTTGTGATGAAAGTGTTGACACGAAATTTCAAATTTGAAGTCAAAACCCAATGAGGCCATAACTTGTCAAATTTCAGCGACATAGGACGAAGGGAAGAGGTAATACAAAATTGCATACGTGAATTCAAAACCGCATAAGGATGACATCAATTTTGAGCGGAATCGGCAGAAAGAAGGGGGGGGGGGATCAAAGGGTAATGAATGTATCAACCTGAAATTTCATATTTAAAGTCACAACCCAATGAGGACATAATCTGTAAAATTTCAGCGCTATCTACTGAAGGAAACGAGGGGTTTAGAGAGGGGACTCAATACAAAAACCTAATAACTGCCGATGTAATAAAATTATTGACATAAAATTTTGAATATTATCGCAAACGGTCTGATTTTAGAGGGGGGGGAGCGAAAAATTAATTGATTAATGCATACTGGTGGCTACAACTATATCTCTGCAATCCTGGAGTCTACTTGGAACGCTGTTGTTTTCAGGGAGTATTGTTTTGGTTCAATGCCCTTTATGTTGGTCATAATGAAAAACAATAAAAGAAGATGTTGTTCTTCCTTTTTTTTCTGTTTGATATCAGAAGAGTATAATTCTAGAGTTTAGTGTCCTTTAAAGGGCTAACGGTTTAAGGGTTTTAACTTTTTACAGTCGGTATCCTCTCCCTAGCGACCATATCTCATGGAGGATGAGTCTTACTACAGAAGGTTACTTGGTGAGATTCATAACGTAAGCCCAACAGTTCAAAGAACGGAAAAATGAACAAATCCCACATAATATGGGCTTGGTCTAGTCACATTATTTATTATCATTATAAATAAATTTAAAAAAGGGTGGGGCTAGGGATGGGGGCCATAGTCGATACTTGGCCACTATCGATAGTTCGAAACTTACGGTGGAAAACTATTCGATATTGCAGTAAGTTTCCGCTTTCCATGCAAAATACTTTTCAATTCCAATATTATATTATATGATTATTTTTTTAATATTTTTTCATGTACAGGTTAGGTTAGGTTAGGTTTTATGACTCATACCCGGGCTTTAACTACAAGATCATATCGCCTACTACCAGAGCGCTCTTTCGTCACTCTGTTGGATATGAGCCCGACTCTACTATGGGAGTCCTAAATTTTGCCTATACTAAATTTTTATTCACCTAGGGTAGGGGTCTTTAACGAGTACCTGACATCGTACAGGCTCGGGACCATCGCTTAACGTCCCATCCGAAGGACGGCATGCTTAAGTTTATTTTACCTCCCAGATAAAATAAACTAAGGGTCTCGGTCGGGTTTCGAACCCACAATCTTGAGCTCAGAAAACAAGCACGCATACCACTGAGCTACCGGCGCCCTCTTTTTCATGTACATCTGCCATAACACGTACATAAGTAATTGTTCTTTCAAATCGAACTTTTATTTTATGGACTATCGAATCAATATCGAATATTAGCGCAAACGGTCGACTGGTTTTGGTGGGGAAGCGAAATGTTAAGTGATTAATTCGTACATGGCTGGTTATTCCCACTAAGATGTGAAATAATTCACTCATTCTAATGACATTTCTTTATTCTCCTCTAATCTGAATGATCATTTATTCATTGAGCTAATTAGCTATTAGTTCTCACTTTTTGATCCAGGGATCTAATGATATGCTGCACATTAAATAATTGACGTTGTAATGAATCCCATATTTGTTAATGTGTTTGTTGAGTCGAGTTCATGAATTATTTAGTGACCGAGGTGGACAACATCTGTCGAAGGCTGCCTACGCATTTTAAACTTCATCAAATGCAGTATATCTGCATTTTAATGACGAGACCAAAACCGATGAGAGTCTTTGGATCTGATGATGCTGTTTGATGGTCATGTCGACTTCACGATCTGCACTCAAAATTCTGGCTGGGGTTCAGCCAAAAAAGGACAAATATCTTCCTGATGACATAATTAGTCATATGTCGTCAGTGAATCACCTGTAATGTACTTCGCCAGAACGAATTAATCAATTAACTTTTTGCTACCTACTTCGTTTATAGTCACAGTAAATTATGTGTCGATAAATTTATTACATTGACAGTTTTCAGGGTTTTTGAATTGAGCCCCTTCCCTTCAGCTGATATCGCTGAAATTTGACACATTGTGTCCTCATTGCGTTTTGTGTTTAAATATGAAATTTACTGTCGATACATTCATTAGAACGGTAGTTATTAGAGATTTTGTGGAAGGATCTGGAGAGGAATTGAGAATGTCTATAAAAAATCCTAGGATAGGAGTCTTAAAGGACTTCTTTGAGGACTGGAAGTGAAAGAAAACATATATGATGTGGCCATAACAGGACTTTCTTATACCCACCACGTTTTTTCAAATCACTCTCGGAATTACGCTGTACAATGAAACAAGGAAACTTCTGATTCCAACATATTACTTATTACAAAACAATGGCAGTTTGAAATTAATTTGAGAAGAGAAGGGGGGGGGGGGGGGGGCAGTGATCTATAAAAACGTGGTTGGTATAAAAAAGTTCTGTTATAAAAAACGACTAATAATATTCATAAGTGCCTTACACAAAGTGATTATACAACATGAAACATTGAACATACATACAAAAAAAAAAAAAAAAAAAAACATAAGTCTTGATATAGTCGAGCCTTGAGTCTTCTCCCTTGAGTTATTTGTTCAAGACCGTAGACAGCAGCCCCGGAGGTGAACTGGAGTCTGGAGTGGTGGAGGTCCTTCAGTTGCTGGAGATGCTCCCTGATGGGTGGCAGACCCATCTCTTCTTGAATTTGAGAGTTCGGGATACTTTGTTTTGAAATTTCGGGACACCTTGCTCTGAAATTTCTGTATTTTTGTTATAAGTGTTTTGCTAACTGTCATCCAAACGGGGGAGGCGTTTGTTAATATGGGTCTAATGAGTGATTTGTACAGAAGTATCGTGGCTCCATGTTCAAGTGGTGTTTTTCTGTTGATGAGAGAGTAGAGTTGGTTGAGTCTACTGTGTGCTTGTTTGGTGTTTGTAAATGTGTAGTTTCCAGGTGGATCTCGTATCCAAGGTTAGATACTTTACACCCTGGTCCTTAGAATTCCATGGGATAGAGATGTCACCAAGAGCTAAAGTTCTTAATCCTTCCAGCGAGAACCTACGCAAGGTGAATATCTTGCTTTCCGTTCTTTCAGGGTTCAGAGAGAGGTTTCACTTGTTGAACCATTCAGCCAAGACATTTAGTGAGGTCTGAAGGGATTCGATGGCTTCGTTCAGGCTACTCTCCTGGTTAGCGATCATTGTGTCGTCCGCGTATGTTGCAAGTGTTTAGAACAGCGGCACTGGCAGTCGACTAATAATAAAAATAGAGTATAAGATTTAATATTCCTTGCCTTGCTTTACAATTTAAACATCTCTTTGAACTATTCCCTGCAGAAAATTGTGCATTTTTTGGGGCTCCATATTGTCCGTATTGGTCCCAATTCAAATCTGTGGGCATATAGTTTGTTGATATTTTTGTAAGGAACATATTTGGTATGTCTAATTTCTCGATAGAACTAACCGTTTTCGCGTAAATTACGCAAACGTCTAAAAAGATTGATTTCGAGGCTTCATTTTAAGACGCATTTACCGAAGACATGAATCTCTTCTATGACGTAGTAATACAGGCACTGAGTGGGTAGATTTACCACATTATACTATTAACATAAATATCGAATAAAAAATCGAAGTTAGAACTTGAAATATACTTTAAAAACTGGTTTAGGGAGCTTGTAATACTTGATGACTTCAGTTGGACAGAGATGCTTGAATGATAGAAGTTCTTAGTAAACCTGTTACAGCTGTTCCCGCAAGTTCGCTGATCTGGTTTTGGAAGTTATTAGCGAACTTACTAATCATAGGTATCTATTTGGTAAGAAATTATGGTAAAAAAAAAATAAAATGAAAATCGTTATCGGTGAATCACCATATTCATTACATCGGCATTTATTAGGGGTTTTGAATTGAGCCCCCTCCCTTGAACCCCTCTTTCCCTTGAGTCGATATCGCTGAAATTTGACAGGAGCTGTCCTCATTATGTTTTCACTTTAAATATGAAATTTCATGTCGATACATTCATTATATCGGCAGTTATTGGGGTTTTTGAGTTGAGCCCATTTCTGATCCCCCCCTTCCCTTTGGTCGATTTGGCTGAAAATCTATAAGTGTTGTCGTTAGAGGGTTCTGGATTCACATATAAAATTTTGTGTCGACACATGCATTCTATCGGAAGTTTATTGTGTTCACAGGCACACAGATAGACTTTTTTTTTTTTTTCATATTTGTAATCTAGAGGTAAAATGAGGATTCAGAAATGTCTGGTGTCACCTATTGATTTTTAGCCAACACATTCGATTAGTTTTAAAGGGGAGGGCGCCGGTAGATCAGTGGTATGCGTGCTTGTCTTCTGAGCTCAAGAACGTGGGTTCGTAACCCGACCGAGGCCCTTAGGTTATTTTATCTGGGAGGTAAAATAAACTTAAGCACGCCGTCCTTCGGATGGGACGTTAAGCGATGGTCCCCGAGCCTGTACGATGTCAGGTACTCGTTAAAGACCCCTGCCCTAGGTGAATAAAAATTTAGGGTAGGCAAAATTTAGGATTCCCACAGTAGAGTCGGCCTCATGTCCACCAGAGTGATAATACAGCGCTCTGGTAGTAGGCGATATGACCTCGTAGTTAAAGCCCGGGCATGAGTCATAAAATCTAACCTAGTTTTAAAGGGAAACCAAAAACATAATTGATTATCCGTGCTGGGGAAGTTACATTGCCAGTGATTCACCGACGACTTTCCTTCCTGTAACCGTTCGTTCGTTGTGGATTTTCATTGACATGAAGGAAATATCTAAATGACTGCGTAGGAGGGCGGAAGCATAATTATCATAAGAATACACTTCAAATTTATATAACACATAAACCGTTACAGATAAAAAAAAAAAAATAATAAATAAAAATAATGTATTTCAAAATGTTAACTTCCACTTTTGTTCCCAGTCAACGGCCAACACAGAAGTTAATTGGAATATGAAAATAAAATTGGAGACAATAACAATAAAGAGATATAAACTGTCCTTTTTATGTTCCAAGTTAAGAGTTGCCTTTTGTGAAATGGGCAGTCGCCATGTAAGGAGCCGAATTCATTTAATGAATGTTTGTGGCCAGAGTCGCGAATTATGAGGCAGACGGGAACGATGCTGTCCCATTCCGTGGCATAGCGATTTATTCAACTGTGCTTCAGGCATTTCTATTTGCATAATGTATTTTTGGCAACTCTGGCGCTAGAATGTTCAGAAGATTAATGGTACATCTACCTTAGGTATTTAAAAAAAAAACCTATGAAACTGTTATGTATTCGTCTCTTCATAAGGAAGATAAGTTTTCTTCATAAAGGATAGCGAAAAATTCATAATATTCAATAAATTTCTCTGTGTCAAAAAATGTTCAACGCATATTTACTAAATGTTTCCATAGTTTCAGAAAAATGGTCGCGCATTAAAAAAAAAAAAATTATCGGTTAATCGTTGCAATATTTTTGACATGGCAGCGTTTTCACTTTATGATACTTTCTCCCTTTAGGACATCTCTCAGTCTCTATCACTCTTTAAGACAAAGGTAATTAGGATACATCTGTTTCTCGTTGAGACCCTTTCTCTATTTGTCTTTAAGACAGAGAGAGAGTCTTTAAGACACTTCTTTCTCTACGACACTTTGTTCCTCGCTTGAAAACTCCGCTCTTTCTCTTTGAGACCCATATTCCCTCTCTCTTCTCTCTTTCTCTATCTTCCTTTAAGACAGACCGGGAATTACTGCAAAAATGTAGAATTATTTTGACAAAATTTCTAAAAATTAAATTATAAAGAATAGGTTTTATGACTCATGCCCGGTCTTTAACTACGAGATCATATCGCCTACTACCAGAGCGCACTTTCGTCACTCTGGTGGACATGAGCCCGACTCCACTGTAGGAGTCCTAAATTTTGCCTACCCTAAATTTTTATTAACCTAGGATAGGGGTATTTAACGAGTACCTGACATCGTACAGGCTCGGGATCATCGCTTAACGTCCCCATACAAAGGACGGCGTGCTTAAGTTTATTTTACTTCCCAGATAAAATAAACTAAGGGTCAGGTCGGGTTTCGAACCCACGATCTTGCTCAGAAGGCAAACACGCATACCACTGAGCTACCGGCGCCCTCATTATTAAGTTAATTATTATACATAATATAAATATCATCTAGAGTGCCTATGTCTCTGCCAGCTTCTTAGGGCGCCATCTCGAAACTAGTATTATACTCTTCATTTCATTCTTTCCAGTTCAAAAAAAAAAGTTTCAAGAGTTCATTTTGTTTCTTGTGGTGTCTGTGTGAAGGCCTTATAGAAGAAGACATAAGGGTTGCCCCCAAAAAAAAGCTCTGAGGGGCAGTAGCATCATTTTACATCCCCTAATGGGGCATTCCTCTCCCGATAGGGGCTTTGGGAGGGTTTAACTCACCGATAACATCGCTCCCTTCCAACCTTTCTTGCCTGAGTTATTTTCAAATCTTAATTTTTAATTTTTTATACAACCTGTTTATCTTTCACTTTATTATTTCATAAATTCTGAAGATTAAAACTGACATCGCAACAAAAAATGTTACTATAAAACGGGCAGTTACGTTTTGGTGTGTTTTAAATTGAAGACTCCATTTAGAGATATGACAACAATTTATTACTTTAAATTGAAATTTTTTTGAAGAAATTGTTTTGAACTACACAAAAAAGAATGATTAATAGAATCGATATTATCGTTACAATGTTGAGAGAAATCTAGGTTCTGTCATGAAAGGAAGAAACTCAGAATTTGGCCAACACTTTCGTTCACAGGAGAACGATTTGAAAGTGGTGACCACCCAAGCTGAGATGAATTGTGACTAGGTGGCAGGTTCAAGTGGAAGACTGCAACCAACATGGGGGTGGAACCCAGAACTGAGAGGGGGGGGGGGGGGGGGGGGGGAGGGGGAGAGTGGAAACCGGAAGAAGGTGCTCCCATGTGCAACACATCCTGGCCACGCACCCCACACATAGCTCACACTTCGTTTGACAGTTTGGAATTCAGGAAATTTTCAACTGGAGCAAAAAATGATATAGACAAAAGTGACAGAAACCGTCCAGCAACTTGCCACATAATACCTAAAGATAATTTGTTATCTTTTAAAACACCTAAGTAATTTGTTAATTTTATTTCACAGGTTGTAAAATAAGATATAGTCTTTTTATGTGTATTAGCTAGCCGGCTTTCGAGGTTGCCCTCATCATCATCATAACATATTTAAAATATTTTAGTAAATAAAATTTATAATAAAAATAAACTATAAGTTATGTTGTGACTAAGATGGGAGACAGAAATAACTTATCTGTCCCCATCCATGAAATTTTTAATTGTTAATGTTGTTATTTTTTTAGATGGTTTTATTTATTTATAGTTTATTTTTATTATATATTTTATTTTCTAAAATATAATAATTATGTTAATTTCAAAATTTGTTTTATCAGACTGCCTGATGATGAGGGCAACCTCGAAAGCCGGCTAGGGAATACAAATAAAAATCTGTGAGAGGTCAGACTATATCTTATTTGACAACCTTCGTCGTTCTTAGAGGGTTGTAAGAGACACACAGACAGACAAAAATTTTTGTTTTCATTTTCGAAACCAGGGTCGGAAAACATTAAAATCCATTGAAAACTCCACACTAAATTCCTGACCAATTTCACAACTTCCCCTAAACTTCGTATAGCTGGGGAAAAATCTCCTGTCTGTCTGTGTGTTTGTGTGTCTCAGAACGCGATAACTGTTAATAAAATGAATGTATCGAAACGAAATTGTATACATGTATTCGGAACCCCATAAGGAAGATCCCTATGAGATTTCTGACAATTAAGCCAAAGGAAGTGCATAGGGGAGGCTTAACACAAAAACTCCAATAACTGCCGAAGTAATGAATGTATCGACACGACATTCAGCATGAGGTTTCGGAAGTCGCTGTGAAAGTGAACTATTGATTAAAACGGTCAACTGCTGTTAGAGAGCGAAAAATTAGTTAATTCATACTGGGGAAGTTACATTACCGATGATTCACCGTCAATAGTTCCGACTTCTATAAACACAATCTTTGTGATGATGTTTTTCTTTTGTTACGTTTTGTTTTTGCCTCTCATTCTTATCAATAGGCTAATATTTAAATTATTATTATTCAATTATTTTGATGGTACATAATAATCTTTATTATCAAGCATAGAAAGTAGACATTACCATCATTATTATCCAGGTTATCATCACTAATTACAAAATGATTAGCCACTATTTATTATAGATGCTGCCAGTGATATCATCAAGGGCTATTACACATCTAATATCCTATTGTTACATGAAAAGAGGGCGTCGGTAGCTCAGAGGTAGCATGCTTGTCTATAGAGCTTAAGATCGAGTCAGTTTGAAACCTTGAGCACGCCGTCCTTCAGATGGGTCATTAAGCAATTGTTCAGAGCCTGTACGATGTCAGGTACTCGTTAAACACCCCTAATCTAAGTAAAACTGTACCAGAGAGACGGAAGAGCGCTCTGGTAGTAGGCGATGTGACCATGTAGTTAAAACCCAGGTAAGAGTCATAATAACTAAAAAAAAAAAGTATCATCAAATTAACATTCCACCAAAATGCAAATTTTGAAACCATGAAGAGAAACATTTTTCACGCAAATTAATTAAAATGAAGCTTAATGTTATTTTTGGGGGCCATGATGGCCGTGCGGGCTAGAATGTAGGGCATTGGTCGCACGGTAGTGAGTATTATAGTATTATAATACTCCGGGAGTGAGTATTATTTCGTAGATAGAACTCCCACCCGGGGCCATGGATGTCGTAAATAACTACATAATAACACATTGACATGCCTAATATACACCGTACATAAGGCCAAAAAAAATAAATATTATTTTCAATATTTCATAGTAATCATAGTAATACCCATTCAGCTAAACATGAGGTCATATCGCCTACTACCACAGTGCTCTTTCGTCAATCTGGTGGATACTAGCGACTATACTATGGGAGTCTTTAGCCTATACCTGGAGAAAACAAGTAATTGATTCCGCATTCTCAAACTACTTCCTGATGTATACAGTCTAGGCGATAATAACCGTAGACGATAATATAGTATAATATAGCAATTATGGACAAGTTTCAAGTCGCAAATTAAAAAAAAAAATACAATTTTATGAAATAACGCTATTTTTTAAGTCCAACTTCAAGCTATCACTTACTTTGTTTATGATATTCAGTCCAAAACTCTAATGAAAGACCTCTTTCATTCCATACCAAAATTTACATTTGTATGATATTTTTCTATTCAAAGAAACACTGTTGAGTTTTTTACCCAGGAGTTAAGAAAATAAATAAAATAAAATAAAATAGTTTAAAAAATATATGCAGAACACCACTGCGTAAATTAAAAGAATAACATATCTCCAAGGATCAAACCGCTTTGTGGACAGAAGATAATATCCCAGTCTGGTTGGCTTCTTGGACGAGTGCCACAGTCGCTTAGGAAGGTATTAACATGTTACCATTGGTATTGGTAACCCTTGCCAATGGATATGATAATTACCATTGGTTTAGTCAACTCTTTTGTCCTTGGCTCTTACCAACAGCACTCTTTCATATACAAATAGAGAACGCTACGTCGTTATTTAGCATATGTTATGTAAAACATGAATGTCGTTGGCCTTATATACAAAGAAATGTTTTCAAATTCAGTTACTTATTTACTTTCGTTTTTTTTATCTACCGTATTTGGTTTGACGTCAAATCTACCGATCACTTTTTAAGTAACTTCTAATAAATATAGAAGTCTGAAAGTTAGTATATATTCCTCAATCCGGTGATAATGCATTGCATCAACATTTCAGCCAGATCGGTCGAGAGATTCACCGTTGATCCGCTGCATAGCCATAAATTATGTAATTTTTTTTTTTCAAAAACTGGAAAAATTGTCTATTATAATAAATGTTTCTTATGAAATTTCTGACCTTTTGTCAAAGATGTAGCAGCACAGCAACGTGTACAGAGTTATAGAGTCTCAAAAATCGAAGTTCCGTGGAAAAAATATAGATATTATTCGAGGGCGCCGGTAGCTCAGCGGTATGCGTGCTTGTCTTCTGAGCTCAAGATCGTGGGTTCCAAACCTGACGCGAGGCCCTTAGTTTATTTTATCTGGGAGGTAAAATAAACTTAAGCACGCCGTCCTTCGGATCGGACGTAAAGCGATGGTCCCGAGCCTGTACGATGTCAGGAACTCGTTAAAGACCCCTACCCTAGGTGAATAAAAATTTAGGGTAGGCAAAATTTAGGACTCCCAGAGTAGAGTCGGGCTCATGTCCACCAGAGTGACGAAAGAGCGCTCTGGTAGTAGGCGATATGACCTCGAAGTTAAAGCCCGGGCATGAGTCATAAAGCCTAACCTAACCTAGATATTATTCAGCAGCAAACGGTCTGCTAATGTTCCAATCGTTCAATAGTAGACTAAGTTAACAGACCAAATAGTCTGCTAATCCTTTCACACAATGGTCGTGTTTAGTTGTCTAATAGGCCAATGGTCCAATAAACATACCAAACAATCTGTTAATCGTCCAATGGTCCAATGGTAGACTAAGTAGACAGACCAAATAGTCTGGTAATCGTCCAATCGTCAAAGGGTCTAATGAACAGACGAAATAATCTGCTAATCGTCCAATGGAACCAAAACTTTCCATGATATCATTCAGTTTTAGGGACATTTCCATTTCTTTCATGTAATCAAGTTTCAAGGATGAGGGTGCTGGTAGCTCAGTGGTATGCGTGTAAGCTTATTGAGCTCAAGATCGCGGGTTCGAAATCCGGCCGATGCTTTTTTTTATCTGGGAGGTGGAAAAACCATGAGCACACCGTCCTTCGGTCCCGAATCTGTACGATGTCAGGTACTCGTTAAAGACCTCTTACCCTAGGTGAATAAAAATTTAGGATAGGGAAAATATAGGACTCCCACAGTAGAGTCGGGCTCATGTCCACCCGAGTGAGAAAGGAGCGCTCTGGTAGTAGGCGATATGATCTTGTAGTTAAAGCCCGGGAATGAGTTATAATAACTAAATTTCAAAAATATTTTTCTAAAACTTTTCTTTTTTTTTTATTAGGTTTTAAAAGCCTTGCATTGCAGCAACATCTTCCAGTCAACGTTAGAAAAACTCGGCAATCAAGGGGTTACTGAGGGACTGGGATTGGCCATCGGCGGAACTATTGCGCCGATCGTCCCCAGCCCATCTTACATTGCCTATTTTTGCTCCCGACAGGAGCCGACGAAACGGCAGAACATCGGGTAGTCTGTTTCCGTCACCATTTGCCGTAGATCCAGTCCCAAATACAATCTTGTCCCATGAATCAACTCCACACTAGCTTGGTCGTACAGCGGACATTCGAGGACCATATGTTCTGCAGTCTCGATACATTTTTATATACAATACATACTATTTTTCAAAAACCATCATCAAGTTTAAGTGATATTTCTATATCATCAATCTTTATTGATACTTCTATCATAATATCAGCGTCATATCCTGGGGATACTTCTATTAAATAATCAAATTTTTGGTAAGTAGGTACCTTAATTCCTAATTTTATAAACCCATGGAGAAAGTTTTTAAGTTTTAATGACATTTTTTACCAAAACGGAATTTCGTGCCTTTTATTATATTAATTCACGGAACAACTGAAAACAATACTGGTAATACAATGACATACAATTGATTAGCATTAGAAATTCATTGAATCAAAAACAGTTTACAGTGAGTGGAAGCTTTAATGATTAATTTTACGCGAGTTGTGAATTGTGTAATGCCGTGACATTTCCGTGACATGAGACAAACATCTATTACAACTAAGGTCACGAATTATTGCACCATTCAGCCATTGTCATATAAATTCTTCACAATTATGTATAAATAGTGTACATTTTTCAGCACATTCTACACGGAGAAAAATATATTCTTGCAGCAAGAAAAATATTCTTGCGGCAAAGCAAACTTCTTCTTGCGGCAAAAAAGTTTTATTTTGCATTTTGTATGGTAGGGACACCACACCACTAGGTGATTCTCTCTATGAGAATAGTGTTTTACTACCCAAGCTACACAAAGTATGAGGAATGTTTTAAAATTTAATTCTGTAAGAAGATAATGTCAAGATGATATCTTCTTGCCGCAAGAATATAGTTTTATCCGGGTATATTATGTTTAATTAACACAGAGTAGATAATTCAAATATGAATGTGATCGTACTTTCTCGATTCCTCAGTTACAGGTTGTAGAGATTGATGACTGTATCGCAGAAGCAAACAAACATACAACTATATCCAAACAACATTGTCAGCCTGCCAGCTGATAATTCGATAAGTACAAAACATATAATTGTATTTTATAAATCGTATCTTTGTATATTATAAATCGTATTTATATCCTATATAGGTTAGGTTAGGTTTTATGACTCATGCCCGGGCTTTAACTACGAGGTCATATCGCCTACTACCAGAGCGCTCTTTCGTCACTCTGGTGGACATGAGCCCGACTCTACTGTGGGAGTCTTAAATTTTGCCTACCCTAAATTTTTATTCATCTAGGGTAGGAGGGGTCTTTAACGAGTACCTGACATCGTACAGGCTCGGGACCATCGCTTAACGTCCCATCCGAAGGATGGCGTGCTTACGTTTATTTTACCTCCCAGATAAAATAAACTAAGGGCCTCGGTCGGGTTACGAACCCACGACCTTGAGCTCAGAAGTCAAGCACGCATACCACTGAGCTACCGGCGCCCTCATATCCTATATATAAATAGAAAATAATGTTTTCTATTAATTATATACATATACATATTCGTGCAAAAACTCGAGATCGAGTGCATGTGATTAGAACTTTGTGAGCACGAGATGTCACCTGATCTAAATTAGATTCATTAGATATTGGCCGAAATCGTACGAAAAGTAAGTCCACTTCACTTCGAAGGCAAAGTTCATTATACAAGGGGAGACGGATCTGTGCAATAGTGGTTAGCATGTCCGAGACTAAGATTTAATAACTGTTCAGTTAGTCAGTTATTTCGACTCATGCCCGGGCTTTAACCAGAGCGTTCTTTCGTCGATCTGGTGGTCCGACTCTACCTGTGGGAGTCCTGTATTTCACATACCCAGATTTATCCCCTAGGGTCTTTAACGAGTACCTGACATTGTAAGGGCTCGGGATCCTAGCTTAACGTCCCATTTGAAGGCCGGCGTGCTCAACGTTTTAAATTACCTTGATTTATACATTTTTATGACATACCCTATTTATTATCTTTTTATGGTTTATAATAATGGAAATAAATATTATTATTGAGCTGAGTTTATGTAGCTCTTTCTTAGGCGACTCATGTATTTCGTTGTACTCGTACTCCTCCTAAACCCCTTTACAGATTACATTGAAATTTGCCACGATGGTAGTGGACACGGTGACGATGGTTTACTACTAAAAAAATCTGAAATCGAACATACCATGGAGGAATAATCACCGAAAAACGAAATCCCCATTGAAATCAATTCAAAATTCTCGCGCAAAATAGAATTTTTCGATTTCAAATGTAAAAATCCGGGCGAAGCTTTTTCGGTTTACCATCGGACACAACTTTTTTTGAGCCGTTTTTTTCAGTGTTCTAACGTACAAACTTCGACTTTTTTTCGATAAAAATATTTACAGCTGTTGTTGTCTACAAAAAGGCTAGAAAAAATTCAATTGAAATCCATTTAAATTATTAATATATTCATAAAGAACATACAAGGTGAGAAGTTACTGATAAATATTAAAACATTAACTGAGTTTTTTATACAGATATGCCTGACTAAGCTCAGTTTTTGCAAACAGGAGAATGTATTGCACACCTAGTTTATAAATATTACATCTCCGCAGTATACTTGTACTTTAGAATATGAAGTCTACGGAGACCCGCTGCAGGGCTTGTGTATAAAGACTTTGAAGGGTTCGAGTACCCTGCATTGTTCCGGACCGACACGGGAGTATTCCTCAGGTATCTCGAACTAGAGGTCAAGGAAGAACTCGTTAGAAAATCATTGACCCCCTCCCCACCCGCCACCATCCCTCCATCTCCGGAGCACCCGTACCTTCAAACCTCCAATCAAATTCTTTTTCTTCTTCCACAAATCCTCTCTCTTCGAGTTTTTTTTTTTTTTTCTTGTTCTTTTTATTTCTTTAAATGAGACCCAATTGTTAGGCAGGAGAGACAAGAAATCATTGGTGAATTGTGGTGTTCGTCAGGGTCAAGAGCGCTGTGTCAGCCGTGATTAGTTGACTGACAGTCCACGGATCCCAATCTCCTTGACTTCGGATCCCAGTCAAATCCGTCATTAATCAATCCGCATCCTTCTTTTGAATTTTGTAACCATCTAAGAGGACTGTCATACTGTAAGCCAAATTTGCTTAGTTGTCAGTGTTTGACTAGCAAAAAATAGTAAACAGGACTTTCTTATAACCACCACAATTTTACAAATCCCTCTCTCAAAATCATTTCATACTGGCACAACTGGGTATATTGTACAGCGTCATTCTGAGACATTTTGAAAAGAAGGAGGAGAGTCATCTGTAGGCCAGTGGTTGGTATAAGAAAGTCCTGTTTTGGCCACTTCACACATTTTTTTTTTTGTTTATTTTTTATCCTTTCTAACTACCAGTAATAAAACTGCCGCCGGTAGCTCAGAAGTAGCGTGCAAGATCGCAGGTTCGAAACCCGGCCGAGGCACTTAGATTTTTTATTTGAGAGATAAAAAAGGTTGAGCACGATTCCTTCGATAGGCCCAATCGACCCAATCGATAGGCAAAATTTAGGGCTCCCTAAAGTAAGGTCATGTCCACCAGAGTGACGAAAGAGCACCCTAGTAGTAGGCGACCTCGTAGTTAAAAGCCGGGCATGAATTAATTTTTATTAAATTTAATAACTAATAATAACAATTGCAATTGATAATTAATTAATAACAAGTTTTCTGCATAAATTACAATTATTTATTAATTAATAAATTTTCTGGATAAAACATTTATTTATTTTCACTTCCGCAGCTATACCAAGTAATCGGTAAAATATTCGATGCGGAGAGTTCAACGGAATTTCATGTTTTACGCCCACCAAATTCTAAATATCAAAAAAAAAATTCTGTGTCTGAGGGTCTGTGAACACGATAACTCCCGATAAAATGAACCTAACGATACGAAATTTAATATTTGAATTCAAAACCCCATAAGGACGACAAATATTAATTTTCAGAGGAATTGGTAAAAAGGAAGGTTGGGGTCAACTCCAAAAAAAAAAACAATAACTGCGGATCGTTGCTATGCAATACAATTTAAACATTATTTTGAAAAATCCCTATGAAAATTTGTTTTACATCCTATAACTTTGGTCGTATTGAGCTTGTCACAAATCTCAGGATACATTAGGGACTGGTAATTTAATAAGAATCATTTTTGGTTTGAACGAAGTTTTCGAATGCAACTCGAGCAAACATCTAAAAAATGGGTTTTTAAAATGACATTTCAGGAAGGTTTTCAGCATGTATTTCGCAAACCAAGCAACCTGCGAAAAATTGTATTTCATATAAAATGTAACTCTTTGTATTCTCAACAAATTTTATTTTGAAGAGATTTTTTTAATTTTATTATAAAATGAAGTAAGGTGGTCTTATATTTCTCGGCCAAAATCAAATCAGATCAAAGTTAGCGCATGTGACATCTTCATATCAAACGTCAAATGCATAGGCACAATCGCTTTTGAGTGCTCACAACCATCCAATCCATGAAACGTAAAAATATGTTGAAAATTCTATCTCGGATTTTCGCACGAATACAATTCTTTCTTATATTATAGGTATAATAATATGATAACACTTTATTATACTAATAGGCAAAGTATTGAGAAAAAAAACAGTTTCCGAATAGTGTCTCATCCAACATAAAAAACTTTAATTGAACTTTTTTTTTTTTTGTATTTTATTTAGACAGAAGAAATTGTTGCTAGGGTGCAACAACCAGCATCTAGGATGGTAGGTATGTTGGCGTGAATTGCATGTGAGAGCTAGGCCACCAGTGGTAGGTCCTCGGGACGAAAATTTATATTAATTATTAGGACAAAAGACAGAAAAAAATAATAATAATAAAAAAAATTATAAATAAAAAAGAATTGAAAGACAATTTTGATGGATGGGTAAGAGAGATGATAAAAGTAAAGGAAAACTAATGTAAAAAATGAAAAATATTAAGAACGAATAGGATTTAAGGTGGCTGTAAGTCGCGGTTCCACCTCCTCTTCTTCAACCTTCGTGGGGGGTTTTGTGGTAAGTGTTGTGAAGATAAAGTGCGTATTTCTGGGTTTGTATGTGTGGAAAGTTTTCTAAAAAAACGTATGTAAGTAGTTTGTATTGTGTCGGGTACTGTGTGTATCATAAGATCGTTATGAAGTGTTCTGTTTTTTATGTATGGGGGGGCACTGTGTTATCAGTCTGAGGGTTTTTGACTGAAACGCCTGAATTCGTTTGATGTTGGATGTTTTTGCTGAACCGTATATCTGTGATCCGTATGTCCATAATAGTAAGTAAGTGTAACAGTTCCGTTTTTGTGTCATGTCTAATTTTGAACTTAAAATTTTTTTATTGTATCAATTGCCATATTTTTTTTTTCCGAGATTTCGTTTCGACTGGTTTTGGAGAGAAAAGTTAATAAATTCGTCTGGGGAAGTACATTTTTTTTTTTCTTTTTGACAAAGAATAGAAAAAAAGAAAAAAATGTCAACAAAAAATAAAATAAAAATCAGTAGAATAAAAAAAAACTAAACAATAAAATAAAGGTTGGAGGAACTCGAGATTAAACTAAGCTCCTGGGAGAGCCTATTAAATTAAATATGTCAGAGGGTATTTTACATAGTTTGTTCCTGTTTTTCTTTCGGCCTATTTACACGGAGATCAGGTAAAAAGAGAGCATTCAAACGAGTGCATTTTAAAATATTCACGACGTTCGTGAAAGTAAGTGGCTTGAAAACATGAAAATACTGACATTGCAATAGATAAAAACTATTCAGATTTATTTAGCTTAAAATGGTACGGAAAGCTGAATTGTTTATAGTGTTTATTTAGTTCAACAGTTACTGGTCACTTGAAACTTTTATTTTGTTTTTGTATTTATTTTATAACAGTATGAATGCATAAATTGTTACGTTTCAGTGGAAGCACGCTACTCAGAACAGGACTTAAAAAAATATATATTTAAAAAAAATTGTGTCCCCAGCACGAATTAATCAACTAAGTTGTCACTCGTTATGTATTCTATTTGGCCGATTTGACTGAAAATCAATAGCTGTCGTCCTCATGGGATTATGACTTTAAATATAAAATTAAACATCGATGCATTTATTACGTACACTACATTGATATATCTGTTGAGCCTCAGGTTCCCGTTCCCTTCGGTTGGTTCCGCTGAAAATGAATAAGTGGCGTCTTTATGAGATCTTTATTTACATATGAAATTTTGTGTCGATAGTTAGATAGATATGGCTTTAACTATCGAGGTCATATCGCCTACTACCAAGAGCTCTTTCATGACTCTAGTGGACATGAGGCTGACTCTACAGGGGGATTTCTTCCAGAGGTGTCTTCTTATTCTTTTTTTCCGACAATATTTCGGGACTCATACAAGTACCTACTTCTGGTCACTATGATCATAGTGAAATATTGTCAGTAAAAAGAATAAGACACCTCTGGAAGAAATGCCGGAATTAACCAACAATGTAACATCCCAGAGAACTTTAGGAAACACATCTACAGTGGGAGTCCTTAAATACACCTGCACAGACTCGGGACGATCGCTTAACGTCCCATCTGAAGGACGGCATGCTCAACGTTTTTTCACCTCTCGGAGGTGAACCTAAGGGCCTCGGGCGGATTTCGAACCCGCGATCTTGACCACAGTAGGCTAGCAAACCACCTCTGAGCTACATATCTTCATTACAAAAGCAGTTATTAGAGTTTTTGGGTTAAGCCTCCTCCTAATTCCCCCCTTCCCTTTGGCCAATTTAGCTGAAAATAAGTGTTGTCTTTATGGAGTTAAAAATGGAGTTAAAAATATATTTTCCCTTCTTAGTTCCTACAAAAGCCTCTAGTCCGTGCCCTCCATTCTGCCACACTTCCCTAACGACGGCTTAAGCGTCAATGGCCTTGAGACCTCCTTAGCAGCAGCTGTAACAGTGATTAGTTACAAATGAGAGTTAATTACAAATACGAATCAGTGACTAGGGAGTGTCCCCACTGGGTGATTTCTCCCCTCTTGACACTGCCATTATCTCTCTTTTAGCACATTTGCTTGTTTTATTTATTTTTATACAGCTGTAAATATCTATTTGTAAATAAAATGAAAAAAAAATTAAAAGGCACATATAAAATATCATATCGTTTCTATCGCGTTTTATAGTGTTTTCATTTTTGGAATCAGGGTTCCGGAAATTGTGAAAATCCGGTGAAAAGTCAATTTCGAATTTCGATAACATAACCCTATATTGCATGTAGCTTGGGAAATAAAAAATAGAAATATCAGGATCCATTAAAATATTTAAAAGAAACATGGTTTCATTATAAATAAAAAGATTTTTCAATTCTTTCCACCAATTATTCCACTGTTAAATGGATGCCTTGCCTATCCTCCTTGTCGGACCGAGACACCCGGGGTGCCCATCATACGCATCAGTTACAGAGAGGCCCGCTGAGTCCAACCGCCGCCTCACGATTACCATACAAAATCAGGAGATGTAGAAAATTTTGTTAATAGGTATAGCGACCGCTATTTAATGGATAAGGTTGAGCGGCGAGTAGTTGAGCCTTTTGTAAATAGGTGGCGAGTTGGGCTACCCCAAAGATTTATATCGGCCCAACTTGAATCCATAGACTCGGCCTAAAAGGCGCCTCAATTGTCAATCAGTTGATTTAGTTATTTTTCTGGGCCCTCATAGCTGGCTTAATAACTGCCGTTGTAAAAAATGTATTGACACGAAATTTGATATGTACATTCAAAGCCCTATAAGGACATCCACTATCAATTTTCAGCGGAATCAACCGACGGGGCGGGGGGCTCGACTCAAATACCCTTAATACCTGCCGATGTAATGAATGTATGGACACAGAGCGGTCGATTGGTTTTGAAGAAAGAGCGATAATTGGTTTTCGTGCTGGGGAAAATTGAAAATTCACTGACTTTTTTTTAATTTTTGGAATAGGGGTCGGAATATATGAAATCCCGGTGAAAACTCACAATGAATTTTTGACCACTTACATAGGTTCTCCTGTACTACATTTCAAATGGGTGGGAAGTAAAAATTTCAAGGTCAGAATACCCTTCTGCGACCTATGTCGATATAGTTAGTGGAAAGCTAATAAAATAAATAAAAATAAAGAACTTGTTTAACTTTTATATTAACAAAAATATACACATAATGATGACAATATGTAACCAAAGGACTCATTGAGACAAGTCAAATGAGCCCAAACTTGATGGGCTTGAGAAGTCCCTATGACCACCTCCCTCCTCCATGATCAGACCCACCTGATGACAATATGTAACCAAAGGACTCTTTGAGAAAAGTCAAATGAGCCCAAACTTGATGGGCTTGAGAAGTCTTTATGACCACCTCCCTCCTCCATCATCATACGAGCTCGATGATACCATATTATTGTATTGTCATCAGGATTGCATATGTGTGCTAAGTTTCAAATCGGTACGACAATTAGATATGGGTGAAACTTGAGTTGTAAAATTGACTTACAATGTTAGGAAGTGACAACTAATAAAAGCGTGTTAAAAATTGTTTAACATTTTTTTCGTGCCCAATACTGCAGGTAGATAAGTGTGCACAATTTGAAAATCTATTTTAAAAGCCGTGGGACGATGCAGTTGGGACAAGGACCCTACCGGAGGCTGGCACCAGGCTGTCTGGCCTCTTCACTAATCCTAGCAATTTAGGACGAACAGCCAGCTTTGAGTTATGACCTGAACACTCTTTGGGATAACTATATTGGCAGGTCACTTCTAAGAGACAATTTGCAAAAATATTTTTGACAACTCCTAATTATTTTTGACAGTGCATATCTTAACTGCTACATCCACTCCCCTCGAGTCTGCAGATGTGCTCGAGGGTAGTCAACATTTGGCAATATAACAACGTAGAGAATGCAATTACAAACAGGAATGAAGTGTGACCAGACCAAAGGCAAGGTTTCCGAAGGTAAATTTAAACGAAATTATGCATGTTGCACTGTAGTTATTAACGAAACTTCAGCAATAACGGGGGCCTATTGAATTTATTTCCCCCTACGTTCAATTTCATCGGAATTTCATGTGTTCTGATCCCTAAATCAAAATATGTATGTACTGCTGCTTTCATGGAGTTTATTCCCAATCTCTCATGCTTCTCCTTTTTCACTACATCATTGTAGTCTGAATGGCTCTTATCGTACAAAAAAAACGCATTCCCGCACTAGGGCAATCAATTTTTCCATTTCTTCAGTCATATTTTTTCCTCAATTTTTCCTCGTCCGCCGCCACGAACTTTGTGTAAATTCACAACTACTCATCTGTCCGTCGAGAACTAGACTGGTCCGCTGCCTTCTGTTTAACGAGGACAATGCAATATCAATGAGTACAGAGTTCGCGCGAACTGTCCGAGATTTTAGATTTACATATAAAATTTCATGTCTATACATTTATACCCTCTATACATAATAACTGCCGATGTAATGAATGCATTTAGTATGATGATTCAGAAGATCGGAAAAATCCGTCACGTTTGGCGTGATGTTGGAACAAACCCACAATATATCCGCGTTTCTCAACAAGTATCATGTCTAAGTCCAACAACTTGTCTCAGTCATATGTGTATTTGTAACTTTTTTGCAGATTAAAACCTTTTTGCTGAAAAAAAATAATTTTCCAGACCCCTAACGAACCAGAATCACACAAGAGCGCTACGGGTGATCAATGAACAGAGATTGTCGACCCCTGTTTTACGCAATACAATTTTTCTTATGAGTATTACGAAAGTACACATCTAATGTGAAAGAAGTATCAATGGGTGACGAACACCTTCAGTTTAGTAATACACAATTGAAAAAATAAACATGTTTCTTCGTCGTCTCGATAAGTGTCGTGACTTAACAGGGTGTTGCTAAAATTTTAAAACAACAACAAGATATGAGCAGGTTATTGCCGCACTGTTGTCATAAACAACAACAAAGCCCTTGACATTCAATCATACAAGGCGAGTGGGCATATTTGTACTAGCTACAGAAGGAGACATGTGGATGCTACCTTAGTGGCTCATTGAGACCAGAATAAGGCGTGTCCAGAAGACCCCACCCTGACTTACATAATATGAACACTTCCTTTCTTTGACTAGACCTAACCATGCTGTTCAACACAGTCCCAATGTATCTCTGACATGGTACATTCTCCATGTCTTCTACATAACTGTTCTCCAAGGTCTTAGCTGTTTAAAAATATCTCATGAGACCTGTCCATGAAACTCTATATACAGTGAGTTGCTATAACGCATTGAGATTTATATGACAGTTTTTTTTTTATATAATTCATTGTTGGCATTTAAGGTCATTGTGTATTCCCAAGAGAGATTAGTAAAATATTTAATCCATACTATGGAATCCTTATGGGATCATGATCTGGCTACGAGCCGTAGGTTGGAAGAGAACCAAACGACGAGTGGTAGACAACTAAAAAGATCAATATTACAGAAGCGTAATATCATCGCGACAAAATAAATTTTTGAAAAACTTATAAAAAATACTTATCATTATTTCCTAAGATAATAAGCGTATTGATATTTTTATTAATTGTAATTTTTTATCTGTAGAGTTCGCACTGAAAAGATGGTCAATAAGGTAACTAGTGCTTCCTTTCATCATATAAATATCTACGACATATCCTATTAATAATAATGATATTTTTATTGTTTAAAGGGATCACCCCTATACAATTGAGTCAGTGACCATTACGTTTACAATATTAACACATATAAAACAATAATGACATTTTTAAAGGAACCTTTAACAAACTAAATAAATAACATAAATAAATTTAAAAAAATATATAAATAAAATAAGTAATTACAAATTAATAATAATAATATAACATAGACAGTAAATATGGAGTGGAGATTTAATTATTGAATATTAATATAATATGTAAGTTGAAGTACATTATTCGTTAACAATGAATGCTCCAAGTTTCAGAGCGCTGATCAAATAATGGAAAATGTTTGAGATCTCATTCTTATTATGGGCCAGAAGTAATGTATGAAAGTAATTCCAATTCATTTTTATTGCAGATTGTACAAAGTTCCTGGGGATTAAGGGTGTATACATTATTTTTGCAACTGCTTTAAGATAGTACTTGCCAGAGTTGAGCCAGTGTTTTGATGTGTGAGAAAGGAGCAGACGTATTCTATTACTCTGTTATAGTTTAACGGAAATATATATAATTATTACTATTATTATCTTGATCATTACTCGGAGGAAATTGATAAGTGAGTTGTTTTTTGAGGAATGATTTTACCATCAGTGGAAAAAAAAGAAAAAAAGAGCCAGTCCAGGCATAGTATGGTTGTGAATGGCATGCTGGGAGGGCTTCCTTTCTTCAGAAGGGTTCCCAGACAGCCTGGTGCCTGCAAACCCAATAATACACTGACGGATAGGTATTGACATTGTCAGAAGCCAAAACAATGAGCTCCAGGCACCAGAACTTCTCTCATGAGTTTCCTTCGAAAATGTCCAAAGATTACTGTCAAGGGTGCTCAATGCTCTCACTTTTGAAGGGTTTTGTAGGGTCTATTTTAGGTTTGTCTTATTTTACTTTCGCAGCTATACAAATTTTAGGGGAAGTTATTTAATTAATCAGAAATTTGATGAGTTTTCCCTGGAATTTCATGGATTTTCATTTACCGAACTCCTGATAGAAAATATAAAAAATTTATGTCGACACGAAATTCAAAACCCTACTAAGGATGACACCTGCGATTTTCGAGATAAAAAATACATGGGGAAGTTCTTTAATTGATCCGACGTTGAGTTTTCACCAGTAGACTTACGGACTTGAACTCTGGGCTTCTGCCAAGGCTTCCAATCTCCAGCGCATCCAATCCCTTCAATCCAAAATCCTTCGTACAATAGCCAATGCTCCTTATTACGTCTCCAAAAAAACTCTTCACACTGACCTTAACGTACCTTTCATCACTAAAGTCGCTAAATCCAAATATAAAAAATTATTTTCCCTTCGTAGTTCTCACAATAATCCTCTAGTTTGTGCCCTCCATTCTGCCATACTTCCCCAACGACGGCTTAAGCGTCAATGGTCTAGAGACCTCCTGAGCACAAACAGTGACAGTGATTAGCTATAAACTAGAGAAAAACAGTGACTAGGGAGTGTCACCACTGGGTGATTTCTCTCCTCATGACATTGCCATTATCTCTTTATTAGCACATTTTTTTATTTGTATACAGTTGTAAATAGCTATTAAAAGTGAAAAAAAAAAAAAAAAGTTTTCACCGGAATTTCATATTTACCGACAATGATTCCAAAAATTTTAAAAATGTCATCTGTCTATTACGGAATTTCAAATGTAAATTCAAAATCCCATATTAATTTTCTGTGAAATCGGGAAGGGGGAATCAGAGGAGAGGCCTCAACACAAAAACTCTTATAACTGCCAATATATTGAATATATCGACACGAAATTTCATATGTGAATTCAAAACTCCATAAGAAAGACACTTGTCGACTTTCCGCAAGATTGGTCAAAGGGAAGAGGGGAAACAAAGGAGGTGGATCAATTTAAAAACCTTAATAACTGCAGATGTAATGAATGTATCGACACCATTTTAACCAAACGGTAGTTTTGTTTTAGGAGAGCGAAAATTTAATAGATTAATTCGTGCTGGGGAAGTACATTGTCGGTGATAAACTGACGACTTTACTGTTCGGAAATAAATTGAAGGTACATAAAAAGGTGCGACAGTGACCATACCAGATATATAGATAGATATAGTATATATATTTACTTTATTCTTGTAAAAATACATATTTTGAACGTGCTCGTTCCAATAAAAGAAATAAAGATAAAATGAAAAGTAAATAAATATAGGCGAAAATAAAAAGAGTGGGATATTTATTGTTCGGACTTGGAGCTACGATTTACGGTCTTGTTTACACAATCGGAGGGCTCTCACAGATTTTCTGTAGCCTACATTGACGTCCTTCTTGCAATGTTTTTTTTTTTAAATCTTGGAGTTTGAATTCCGTATTTTTTTTCAAAGCAATAATTCTTAAAAATTAAAAAAAAAATAAAAAAAAAATGAAGTTATGTCGTAGCCAGGATTTCTTCAAGAGAAAAAGGAGGTTTAGACCAATGAGGATCGTATTTTTTTTAAATTCCCTTGCTGTACGTAATACAGGGAAAATAACGTAATCGGTGAAATGTTATATGTTGAGTTTTCACAAAAATTTTATGTTTTTGATGCCTGAATTCAAAAAAAAAAGTGAAGCTTAACTCAAAAAATCTAATAATTAAATATAATATGTAATAGTATATTGAAGTTATTTTGGCTGACGTCTGTACGTGATTGGAGCTTTGAGAGCAGAAACGATTGCAGCTATGAACTTCAAATTCGAAATGAAGATGTTTCGTCAGAATCGGAAGAAAAATATGACGTCATTACCTTGGGACTAAGTAGTATATTATAGAATATACCGCTACTATAATATTTATGAAATAATCAAAAATCTCCTCAAATAAATGTTATAGAGAAAACTGAGGGCGCCGGTAGCTCAGTCCTTCGGCTGGGACGTTAAGCAATGGTCCCGAGCCTGTACCATGTCAGGTACTCGTTAAAGACCCCTGCCCTAGGTGAATAAAAATTTAGGGTAGACAAAATTTAGGACTCACACAGTAGAGTCGGGCTCATGTTCACCAGAGTGACGAAAAAACGCTCTGGTAGTAGGCGATATGAACCTTGTAGTTAAAGCCCGGGCATAGTCATAAAACCTAACCTAACCTAGAGAAAATTGAATGGCACAGTTCGCCCGATTTGCGTGATACATGTCGAAATGCCTTCAGAGTTCAGATAGGACCAATTCGATCAAAGATATAGCACCCCAAGTATGTAAAAATATACTTCGTAGGAGGCAGGCAGATTTTTAACTATAGATTATTAGTATTTTCTCAGCCGGTTCGTCTCAGAACTCATTATGACGGATGTTTGTTTTCAATTGCATTGAACGTCAATGAGGCCAGTACCAAAGGGTACGACGTGAAAGGTACGTACATAAATGTAGTGGTACGTGCTTGGGTCGCACACCCGGCAGATTCCAGCCCAACCAAAGTTATGGAAAGTCAGTTCCAACCATTTCCAGGAGTTTTCCAATTCAAACCCAAAAGACCATTCGTGTGACTCCCTTCACTCCCAGTATGGTGCACCAAAAAGGATATTTAGACTATTTAACAATCAAAATACGGGAGGGCTGACTTTTTGGGATGAACTAGTTCCAGAAGTCTCTTTCAGTCAAAAAAACTGCCATTCGAAAATCGTCTCTCAATAAACCCGTTTTCGCGTTTTACTTCCTTTATTGAGCCGGTAGCTCAGAGGTATGCATGCTTTACGCCTCTACACTCGTTAAAGACCCCTGCCCTAGGTGAATAAAAATTTAGGGTAGGCAAAATTTAGGACTCCCACAGTAGAGTCGGGCTCATGTCCACCAGAGCGCTCTGGTAGTAGGCGATATGACCTCGTAGTTAAGCCCGGGCATGAGTCATAAAACCTAACCTAACCTAAATATTAAAGTATAGGGGAAGGTATAAAATCTGTCAACAATTCGATGCGCAGTTTTCAACTTCATGTTTTGCGACCTCCAGATTCAAAGTATGAAAACGAAGAAATGTCTATACGTCTGTTCGTCTGTGTGTGTATCTGTGAACACAAAATTTCACATGTGAATTCAAAATCTAATTTTCAGCGGAATGGGCAGAAGGGAGGGGGGACCAGAGAGGGCTTAATTTTTAAAAAAACACAATAATTGCAGATGTAATGAATTTATCGATACAAAAATTACTATGAGGATTTAGAAGCCCATATCAACTGTTGAATATTAGCGAAAACGGTCGACTGATTTTGGAAGAGAAGCAAAAATTAATTGATAAATTCGTTCTGGGGAAGTACATTGCACTGACTACAATTTTTTATATTGTATATAGTCCCATCTAACTATTGTATATATTGTAAAAATTGTAGATTAATTTGAAAAATAAAAAAGTTCAAATATATAATAGAAAGTCTTTAAGTGCGTCTAATATGCGCTAATGTTGTTTGTTGAAGATCAGATGACCCGAGGGTCTTGGCTAGACGAGGCGAAGGCTGCTCAATAAGCAGGCAGTAGTTACATAACCTACTATGACGACCTCTTCCTTCTGATAGATATCTCGCCTAGTTGGAGGTGTTTAGGATCCACACACACGGGGCTCGAGGTCAGCACCAACACGACCTTCCATCTCTATCTCCACTCTTTATAATATACCTAATAAGAGTTTATAGCCAACTCCAAGGACCTGACATAGTCCCGAAGAGGCTCTGCAATAAATCTTCGCACAAGTGTTTCTCAAATTGGCAAATGGATTTGTTGACATTTATCAACCTCAAAATTGAATAACGATCAACGAAGCCAATTCTGTATTGAGGAATGGTCCATCATTCAGAAGAGGCCAAGATGGAAAAGTTAATGATTAGCACAAATCAACGTAGAAAGCTCTTCTGGTTAACGATTTCCAACGGTGTGTGGCACATGGCGATCTTCAAAACCTTTTTAAGTCGACCAGCATGTGTTCACGTTGCCTTCCACCTCTTCCCATTATTCTAATAAGAGTTAATGGCCAATTCCAAAGACTGACATATTGCCGAGGAGGGTCGATAATAAATTTCCGCACAAATGTTTCTCAAATTGGCAACTTCATTTGTTGATGTTTACCAACCTGCAGGAAAAACGTAATGAAGAGTCGTCAACCACTTAGGAGGACCCCAAACGATTTACACAATTCAACGACATTCTCCCAGACGAGAAGCATTTAAAAGTATGTACCGTATGGCAATTCTAGGCAACTTTTTGCTGGGCGAGAAATTATTAACATTCAAATTCCCATTCAAAGGAGTTAACTGTGAGCTACGTTGTTGGGGCCGATGTAGACTTACGAAACAAGACCAATATTTGATAATATCAGGGAAATCCTGTTAGAAACTATTTAAAAAGACGCCTTGCAAGAAGTCAAATACAAAAAATAATAGTCTTTATAAGCACCTAAATTATAATATAAATGATATTCTTTCGATACTGCAAAAATGCTCTCCTAGTGTAAATCTCGTCAGAATGAGAAAAACGTACCATTTCACAGAGTGCTGACCAATCTTGAAGGAGTTTCGGATCAGATCGATCAAAGTTGTCCGTCTCAGAACTTGAAAGTTCATCACATGTGAATCCAGAATCCTCTAAGGATGAAACCTATTAATTTTCAGGAAATTCAGACAAAAGAAAGGGGGGGGGGGGGGGGGGAGAGGGGATCAGAGCGTTTTGTTAACACAAAAACTCTAATGTTCGAATGAATGTATTAACACGAAATTTCTTATGGAAATTCAAAGTCCTATAAGGCGGACAGCTATTATTTTCAGAGGAATCAGCTAAAGGGAAGAGGAGATCAGAGAGAGCCTCAAAAATCCCAATAACTGCCGATGTAATGAATGTATTGACACAAATAGTAAATGCTGATTCAGAAGCCTCCATATAAGTCAAATATCGATTTTTAGCCCAAAGGATCGATTGACTATGGAGGGAGAACGACATATCCGATGATTCACGGACGACTTTTTTTTATATTATGTAGAGTGGAATTTTGATATTGACAGGAAATGTCACCGCCCCCACTTTAACAGATACCATGGAGTTCTTCTACACTACAATACAAAATAAATGGAAAAAGCTTGTCTTATATATATATATATATTTTTTTTTGCAATATTATTTTTCCATTCTGGGCTGAATGTTGCAGGTTCGATTCCAAGACTGTTATTATAGATTGCGTAAGGAGTAGATTTAATTAGTTGCTCCTTGAAGATGGCCCTATCTACGTGCAGACTTCTACCCTCTCATTAGTGACTAGCCCCGCTCAACTAGGTCCCTGTCCCTTCATAAAATTATATTTAATAACGTCTGGGCTATCTGCCGTCTCAGCAACACAATCTTTTCTTTTAATAGTGGTCATCACAAACTGTCTACTTTCAGTTTTATTATATAAAGATTCCATTTAGTTTATGTTTTATTTTTGTTGGGAGGTACAAAAGAATTTGTGAATTTCCTCTTATTAATTACCATCATTTGACTTAATACTTATTACTAGAACTGAAAAAAACACATTAATGACATGTTAGTGCGAGGAATACTCAGCAGGATCCACACAGGATGAGGACGTTTGGCGCAACCAGGAGTTGTACGCTCTCTATGCCGAGCCAAAATTGTCGCATTGGATGCAGACTCTGAGAGTTGGGCTGGACACGTAAGACGGATGAACGAGGTCCTTATACCAAGGAAACTCGTGAATGTTAGGCCCTCCGCACACGGTGCAACTGTTTTGCAACTCGAGTTGCAAACCAGTTGCACCATTGTCACAAGCACAACCAGTCTGCAACCAGAATGCAACCTCTGTCCGCACACGAGCGCGACTGATTCTGGATCAGTCGGTGTTCTCTGTTCACATAGTTTATAGTCAGGAAGCTAGTTTTGGCAATAATAATATAGTGTGACTGCAGAAGAAAAAAAATATTAATAACACTGAGGTAAGCTTTATTTATTGTTATTATTATTTATTATTGTTTTCGCCCAAATACAAAATTAAAAAACTACAATGTAAAGAACTGAAAGTACTCGAAAGAAGATACAAAATTATAAAACTCCAATTTAAAGAAATAAAAAATACATAGAAAAAACCTTAAAATTCTTGTCCATCATAATCGCTAAAGAAGTTCATAATTGTACTCCATGTTCCTCCACCACTCCAACAAATGTTATATTAATTTGTTGATCACTCATCATTTCAAACAAATGTGATTTTTCACTTGCAACCATGCAACTGAAACCGTTTTGCAACTGGGAAGCACGATCGCACGCAACCAGTTGGCAACTGATTTCAAATCGGTCTCATTTGGTCGCCCCGTGTGCGGACCCCCACTACCTTACATGGGCAAGGTCGCAAAACAGTTGCAGGCGCAACTGGTTTGCAACTCGAGTTGCAAAACAGTTGCACCGTGTGCGGACGGCCTTACACCAGAGGGTAGGAGAAGAGTGGGACGACCCAGAAGAAGATGGCTGGAGACTGTGAACAGAGACGGTGGGCTGGTATAGACTGGCCCAGGACAGAGCTGCATGGGGACATTTCCTGGAGGCGGCCAAAACTCCTGATGGGCTGTAGCGACTATGATGATAATGAAGTCCGAGTAAGGTTCCAGTCATCATGATATTATCATTCTTCATGACATGATATTGTGACTCATTCCCGGGCTTTAATTACGAGGTCATATCGCCTACTACCAGAGCACTCTTTCGTCACTCTAGTGAAAATGAACCCGACTCTACTGTGGGAGTCCTAAATTTTGCCTATCCTAAATTTTTATTCACCTAGGGCAAGGGGTATTTAACGAGTACCTGACATCGTACAGGCTCGGGACCATCGCTTAACGTCCCATCTGAAGAACGGCGTGCTCAAGTTTAATTTACCTCCCAGATAAAATAAACTAAGGGCCTCGGTCGGGTTTCGAACCCACGTTCTTGAGCTCAGAAGGCAAGCACGCATACCAATGAGCTACCGGCGCCCTCCTTTCTAACTTTATTCATTAAGGGGGGGGGGGGGGGGGGGGGGGGGGGGGTAACAATATGTTTAAGTGGGGTATCAAATGAAAGGTAATGAAGAATAGAATGAGAATATATTTTTGTGTTTAGTTTTGAAATTGTGGCGTGAGGGGTAAATTTGCTAATGGTTCCTCACATCAAATTCAATCAATATTATTGAGAAAAATTTTGACAATTGATAACATTTTGTGCAAAGATATATTGTGAAACACAAATAAAATATATATATGTATATATATACTTGTTGAACTTCCACTTCCAGTATTTGTTAAGTCATAGCAATACCGAAAGGACACCCATATATTATAAATATTTTGTGAAATAGAAAATATTTAAAAAAACATAATTTTTTACGTTTTTTTTTGTGAATTGTCTCATAGAACTTTGAAATAAAAATGATTCGGAAGAAATCGAAATAGTTTTGTGAGGACAGGACGATTGTTGCCCCTTCTCTAATATCCCCTTCCCTTCGACCGATTTCAAGAGAAATTAATAGGTGCTATACTAATGTGGTTTTGAATTTAAATATCAAATTTCATGTCGATATATTCATAACATCGACAGTTAAAGAGATTTTCGTTGAGCCCCCTCTGATCCCCCCAACTTTGATTCCCTGAAAACTAATAGGTGTCATCCTAATCCGGCTTCGAAATTTAGTGTCATATTTCTCATTCTCTTTGGCCGATTTGGCTGAAAATCGATGTCTTGTACTTATGGGATGGATACTATATTATATTAAATTTCGTGTCGATACATTCATTCTATCCGGAGTTATCGTGTTCACAGACATATTTTTTTTTCATTTTTTGAATCAGGAGGCCGGAAACAAGAAATTCCAGCTTTGAATTATGGCTGATTACATAACTTCCCCTATAAGTAGAAGTAAAAGCAAACAAAAACTCAAAAAAGCGTAAGTTACGATCAAAGCCGCTAGAAGAGCCACTGATCAAGTTTTACCGTAGTTTCATCAGCTCCCAACAGATAGAGCTAGTTTAGACATTAATCAGGAAAAAGGAACTTTTCAACAAATGGGCTCGAATCTTTTATTCTAATATAAAAATATCATTGTCTTCATATTTATTCATTAATTAGAATAACATTTGTGACTGGGTAGAATTCAGCTCATTATTTATGCTCAAATGTAAAAAAATAAAAATAAAGAAAAATAAGCAGAATGAATGCTTTTAATATTTCATGATTTGTAAACTTTGAATTAAATGTATTTTGTTATTCAAGAAATAATATATTAAATGGAATGGCTGTAATCTGCTGACAATACAATAACATGCAATAAAAAATAAATAAATTAACTCACTCCCTCAAGGATGACCAAGTAAAGAAGATTCAACGAACTCACCTGAAATAAAATAAGATAAATAAAGTTAGCTCATAAATAAATGTAAAAAGTACATAAGATAAATGATATGGACCGTATACAGAGTGTAGTAAAATAGACAATAAATCAAGAAGGCTGTGGAGGTTCTATTAGTAGTGAGGTGGCTGCGCGGACGCTGCCCTACATGTTCAAATCTATTAACCAGTTTCTTTTTTGTTCGTTTTTATTTATTTTATTTTATTTTATTTTTATTTTTTAATTTCCCAGCGATATTTATTATACGATTTATACGAAAAGTTACGCAATTCACCAAAAATTCAACGCATCAACCCGTATTTCATCACAGACTCGCTGAACCAAAAAATGAAAAAAATTAGTTGAATCACCCGCAATGTACTTCCCCAGCACGAATTAATCATTTAAGTTTTCGCTCGCCCTCTACAACCAATCTACAGTTTGGGCAAAATCCTCACCAAATTTTGAGTTGATACATTCATTATATCGACAGTTACTGTAATTTTTGAGTTGAGTACATTCTGATCATCCCTTTTCAGCCGATTCCACTGAAAATTAATAGGTATTGTCGTTATGAGGTTTTGGATACACATATACAATTTTGTGTCGATACATTCATTCTATCGAGAGTAATTCTGTTCAAAGTCGAATATATCGAAATTATATGTGTATTCAGAACCCTATAAGGAAGACCCTCTATTGATTCTCAGCCAAATTAACCAAATGGAAGGAGAAATTAAGAGAGGAGTGGCTAATCTAGAAATCCAATAATAATAATACAGTAGACTCTCCCTTATCCGGCGTTTCCGGGACCGACGTGACGCCGGATAACGGAAATCATCAATTAATGAGAAAAAATATATCAATTATAGCATAAAAAAAGTGTTTTTAGGTGAGCTAAGGAATAAAACACGTATGTATTTTATTAAATTGACAAATATGTACATACTGATCATTGATTTGTTATATGTACGTACATATGTACATATATTTATTCAAGCATTAAAAAGATATTTTCATATCTGCGTTTAATTACATACATATTTAAAACAAAATCTAAAATTCTAAAAATATTATTTGTTAAAAAAATCGGTATTTTCTTTTGTTTCGCTAACACAACACTGTTCCGTGCTGGATAGTCCCATCACTTCTTTAGTGTTAAGACGTCTGAAAAAGTGGAGGACGATTGTCGTTCAACATAATGAAGTGCTTTCTCTAAGGCTTTACCTTCTTTTTGATAATCTAATAATTGAATTTTAATCTTAGTTTAACAAATTTGATATTATTTTGCGAGCGCCGGATAAGGGAACGCGCCGGTTAACAGAACACCGGATAAGGGAGAGTCTACTGTAATAGAATCCAAAAATTATGGATACATCGACGCGAAAATATATGTGTGAATCCAGGTTAAAGACGACATCTGTCGAATTTCAACGAAATTGACAGAAGGGAAGAGAGGGGTCAGAGAAGGAGACGCTTAGATCAAAACCGAAGTAATTGTCGATGTTACGAATTTATCAACTCGAAATTTAGTATGAGGATCCAGAAGTCCCTGAAGAAGCCCTATTGATTTGCAATCAGTAAATTGGTCTCAGAGAGAAAGTAAATAAAATAAAGACAACAGCAGAAGCAATCAATTTGAACGCTCGTAGCTACTAACAATAAGAGTTGAGGAATGCAACACGAGCGATCTTCTACTTTGAATATGTACATTATACGCAGCAGACACCGCCGAGGGCTACAGACGAGATGAAGACAGAACTCCAGATCTACCTGGTCTGCCTCCAGGCTGTAGCGCTCGCTGCACTTTCTCCAACCATCTGTTCCATCTCATAGTCAATGAAAACACAAACCTTATGGGCGCGGGTCCTTTGAGCAGGTTATAAAGGATATATTACAGAATTGTGATCATTGAAGGGTTCTGTAGATGAATTAAGAAAGAAGGAAAAGTCGTCGGTGAATAATTTCAAATTAACTTAGTTCCGCTCTCCCTCCAAGAGCTCTTTCATCACTCTGGTGGATATGAGTTGGAGTCATAAATGTGGCCTACCTGTTGTAGGGGTCTTTAACGAATACCTGACAGCACAGGCTCGGGACCATCGCTAAACCTCCCATCCGAAGGACGACGGGCTCAATGTTTTCTACCTTCCAGATAAAAAACCTAAGGGCTTCGACCGGGTTTCGAACCCGCGATCTTGAGCTCAGTAAACTAGGACGCTACCGGTGCGTCTCAAAAATCTTATCTGAATTCTCATACAAAATCGTGTAGATATATATATATATTTTTTTTTTTTGATTCGAGAGCCCACAAACAAGTTACAAGTGCAAACTTAACGTAAAAGTACCGATAACGATTTGGTCTTTACCAAGTACTCCGGGATTTTTATGATGTGACGGAAATGTGAAATAGGCCTATCGGAAAGACAGATAGTTGACGTACTGTGAACATCATGGGATCGTTAGGTGATGTGGTACCATCTGCCATCATACCCCGGTTAATGAGGAGTATAGTGTACATATTCTGATTATGATAGTAGTACAAAAAATAAATAAAAGAAAAACTGAAAATCAAATTTTTTCATTAGTTATAATAGTTTTTTTTTTTCATTATTTCTACCATCTTTAATGTAACTTCTTCTCAAAAAAAAAATATATATCATCCATCAGTATGTACATCAATATTTAACAGTATTTTAACAGATGTATAACACGTCTCGCTCGTAATAAAATGCCGTGGAGATGATGTAGATTCAACATGAACTATAATCCATTTTCTGGCTTTAATCTCAATTATCCATCATAATTTTCGATAAAATGTTGTTCCTTTTTAAAAAGTTTCTCTAACAATGTATAAATTAACATAAATACATTATAGTTACTAGTTACACAAAGAGTAAAAGTACCTGCTGGGATTCTTTTACTTATGGCTCACTACATGAAAAGAAAAACATACTGCAGCACGGTTAGTCTACACTAGGATTCGAAGGGGTTTTTGGTCTGAAGGTTTGCCTACATAGACGGCGTTCTGGTGGCGACTAATAATACTGTGTTAGTTTTCGGCAATTAGTTTTGAACAATAAGTTCTGGATAACATAAAACTATGGGCATAATAAAAATAAACTACCCTTTAGTTCAAGTTGAATCTACATTCTCTCCACGGCATTTTATTACGAGCGTGACGTGCTATACATCTGTTAAAATATTGTTAGGATAATAAAATATTGATGTACATACTGATGGAGGATGTATATTTTTTTATGAGAAGAATTTACATTAAAGATGGTAGAAGTAATGAAAAAAAACTATTATAACTAATGAAAAAATTTGATTTTCAGTTTTTCATTTATTTATTTTTTCTACCACTGCTGGTACCATAGCTAAAGTGAAAGATTTTCTTTATACAGTTACATTATGAAGAGATGAACTCACAGAATCCAGGGTTGAGAAATATTCATTCATTAATAGAACCTCCAATTGGAATCCTACTCCAGTTTTTTTCTTCCTATGCATTCTTCTCTTCCTATGAGATGGAAAGTAGTGTCTCAATAATCTTCATTGGATGATTTTGACACTCATTCTTGCATTTCTTGTAACGGTTTTATACATTTTAATTTCACTTTTTGCGAATGGTTTTCTTCATTTGCAGAAATTGTTTCCTTTCAGCTATCTTATTGATTTTAACATTTTTAGTCGGCATAAAAATTCCCTGGTTAAGCCTCAACACCGGTTTATCCGTCCTAGATACCCACCTTGAGGTCTTCCGGGAGGAAATGTCAAATGTCATGCGGTCCAAACTAATGTATATAATGCTGAACATTTTTTATGGATTACAAAAAATAATTATTGTCATTAAAAAATTGAACGATAACCTCAAGCACACATTTAAACAGAACATCTTGATTTATAGTAAAGTATACGCATGATAAAAAGAATATAATTTTTAAGAAGGACCGGTATTCGCAAATTTCAAAATAACGCACAAAAATTAGAATTTTTGAGGCAGTCATTGTAAAATGATAACCAAAAAGGAAACTTAAAAATATTTTTTCACAAATTCAAGAAAAAAAAATCGAAAGCTTAAAGAAGATTACTTAAAAATCCGGGGAGGAGTATTTACAAAAATGTTTTTACATTCTTATGAGTATATACCATCACGAAAAAAAAAAATAGAAAGCCTAATGGAATAGACGAGGATTGAGTTTTGTTACGAAAAGATATATTATATATAGCCCGCATTATTTGGTCAATTTTGACAAGGAACTTTCAACCTTCTTCCTCGGCTAGACACTTTACGTTATCGTCAATTTTGACAAGGAACTTTCAACCTTCTTCCTCGGCTAGACACTTTACGTTATCTCAGTACAACGAATGGCTGACTCTTTATTCATAACATCTCATTGTTCAAAAATAATACAATAACCAAGATATATGTAAAAGTCATGTTTCATATACAAAAACATTATTTCTTACATAGATTTCATTTTTATTTTCTTGGAAGAGTTTCTCCACAGGTTCTCTAATAACGTTTGTTGAATCTACTGTTTATTCAATATTTTCATAACTAATATCATTATATGTCATTATTACTTATATTCTAATTTATGTTATTTCTCATTGTTTTTTAATGTATTATTATGTTTTATTGCCACTTTTTTTTTCTTTTTTATATATCTCGATTTGTGACCTGAGGAAGGGACATAAGAACGTCCCGAAATATCGTCGTGAAAAAGAGCATTTTGGAAGAATTATAAAAAATATTCATCATAATTTAAATATAAATTAAAAACTATATCTACCGTATTTATTAATATTATTAATTATCTATTAATTTATTTCCTAGGATTTATTTATTATTTTCATTTTATTTTTACTACTATTGTTATTACTAATCCATGTGTGTTGTCCCTAAGAGTGCATACTTGTAACTGTTTACTGTTCACGGAAATAAATATAATTATCACTAAATTTATTAGATAAAAAAATTTACTGTTCTGGATGTTTTCGAACTCTAAAAAGTCAAGTATGACTGACATATGGGGCATATCTAGCTCCCGGGCCCAAGTTTGCCCATCCCTGGTCTGTACAATGATAAAATGGAGAGATTTGTGTGTGCATGCTGTTTCGAAAAATATTCACAAGAAAGAGCAAAAGGTAGTAAGAAACAGTTGGAACGTTTTTTAACGTAACGTTGGCCTGTAACAAGTTTCTAACATCAGTTACAACAATCTGACAATAAACGCGGTGTATGTCATGTTACTGGATTACATTATGCAGGCTACTACGTGGAAAACAGGGTGGGGACGTGTCTTGGCAGCAATGCCCGACCAGAAAGACGTTCCGTGCCAACTACCATCATAGAATTAGTAATCTATCTATCATACTACCTCCAGTGACGCAACTATCGAAAAATTTCAATAATCGATAGTCAGTCAATCGAATTCGACTGGGGGTTTAGGGAGGATGCCTAACAAAACAACTCTAATGATAAAATGAATGTACCCCCACGAAATTTTATATGTTTGCCCAAGAAAAAGAGTATCAGAGAGGGGCTCAACTCAAAAAACCCATAACTGCCGCGAAAATGAATGTATCGACATAAAATTGTATATTTAATTTTGTATATTTAAAGTTAAAAATTATAATTTGTAAAGTTAAAAATATAATTTGTATATTTAGAGTTAAAACCCCATGAGGAAAATATATGTTAGACTTCAGCAATAATGACCGAGAAGAAGAGGGTACATGGGTGGGGGCTCAACTCAAAAACCCGAATAACTGCCGATGTATCGACACAAAATTTATGAGAATTCAGGCACCAGTTAAAAAAAATTTTTAAAAACATATGGCATCTTTTTAGAAATCCAAATGCAAAGTTTGTTAATTGAATTTTTTTTAATTTACTTGCACTTTCTTAAAAATTGCACGTCTTGAACTTTTGATACTCTTTTAGGGCCCTTTTCGGAAATTACTGTAGAAATCAAAATTTAGTAAAAGACCAGTTATAAAATTTCTACAGGAAATGTAGTAATTTATTTATATATTTTTGTATTTATTATTTGAATTATATATTTATTTTATTATTTTAATTTTACATAATTCACATTATCACACTCCATACTATTTATATACTCTATGTGATGGAGCTACCCACAAGGATAAATGGATACTATATACTAATTGTGAAATAAGGTTGAAGCAAGGAGATATCAGGAATGAACCTTCACATTCCTAGGAAACTTCAACGGTGGGTCAAGTGTTCTGTAGACATATAGACAACCTTTCTCATATTTCTACAATAACTCCACTATACTTCTCAACCTCAATAAGAAATAATTATTTTCAGTAATTGAAAAGGGGTCGGTGGATCACCGGCTATGTACTTCCCCAAAATAAATTAATCAATTGTGTTTTCGCTCTCCCATCAAGGCCAATGGGGCTTTTAGGCTAAAATCCAATATTTGGCTTACATAGTGGCTTTTCAATCCTCTTAATTTTTTATCGATGCATTCATGACATCCGCAGTTATTAGGGTATTTAAGTCGAGCCCCTCTTCTCAGGCCCCCCTTACCTTCGATCGATTTCGCGGAAAATTAATAAGTGCCATCCATATGGGGTTTTGAATTCAAATATAAAATTTCATGTCGATATATTCAATACATCGGAAGGATTTTCGAGTTGAGCCCCCTCTGATCCCCCCTCCACTTAGGCTGATTCCACTGAAAATTATATATGTCTATTGATTTTACATCTGAAATTTCGCGGTAGTTTTTGTGTTATGCCTACATCCTAATCCCCCCTCCCCTTTGATCGATTTGGCTGAACATCAAGAGGTGTCGTCCGTAGAGGGTTCTGAATACTAAAATAAAATTGCATGAGGATACATTAATCCTGTTAGAAGTTATCGTGTTCAAGACGCACACACAGATAGACAAAGACGGATTTTCTTTTTCAATTTTTGAATCAGGGGGTCAGAAAACATGAATTTCCGTTGAATTTGAATGAATTTGAATATTCGAAACTAAAAATCAATAGCTGACTTAAATAGAGGCATCTGCAAATCCTAATACTAAATATTGTGTCGATACATCAGCAGTTATTAGGGTTTTTGAGTTGATCGCCCTTTTCCGTTCCTTGTGGAAAATTAATAAGTGCCTTTCTTATGGGGTTTTGAATTTAAAAATAAAATTTCATGTCGATACATTCAAGTTTTTATTGTTAAGCCCCCGTCCCCAATCACCCCCTACTTCGTCTTTTCGCTCCGGCTGTTTTGGCTGTAAATCAATAGGTGTCATCCTTATGGTGTTCTGGATACACGAATTTTCGTGTCGATACATTCATTCTTTCGAGAGTTATCGTGTTTACAGACAGACTTTTTTTTTCATATTTGGTATCAGGGGTAAAAACTAATAATAATCGCCAAATTATTTAAAATTATATACATATATTTTTTTACACATCAGATTTGGTCACTCCAAAGCCCCAGGCAGGTGATAAAATCTATCATTAGACGAATTTCAAATTTAGTAGTCTAAAAACTTTTTTTCTAATATAACCGAAAATCACATGAATCTTGTTTTGAAGAACGCACGCCAGCATCCTGAGAGATTGAAACATTGCCCTAGGGTATAAGTTTCAACAACACTTTACACAATGAAAGATCCAATAATGCAACAATTTCTACATCATCTTTAAATTCTGCTATTTCGACTTTGACCTTTTACCTTTGACCGCACATGAAGATACATCATCTTAAATCAGATATTACAATCTTATAAAATAGACCCGTCCATATCAAGAAAAGGTACCTATACAATTATGAACTCATAAGGAATTAAACATTTCTTGCGGAATCTAATATGGCACCAAATATCATACATTTTTTAAATCAGCCTTTGAAGTTGTTCAAAATTCTAAATTCAATCTATAACCCCCACTTTATCGACTTATTATTGGCCTTGTAACATAGATATGGCTCCAATCACTTTTCGTTGTCTCATTGCCAAACTTTGTTTCATAACTCTCCTCCGCCTATCTCACAATGCAGCAGTACAACTTTACCGTAAAGGCAATAAATAGTTTTCAGTAAAATAAATAAATAGTGTTCTGTAATCTAAGTTTATCTAAGACTCATTCATCTATCGGCAGTTATTAGAGTTTTTATGTTTTATGTAGCACTAATTTATTCATTTATTTCTTTGTACACACTGATACTATATTTAATTTTTCCTTTTCTATTCTCTATATGTATTTATTCTTAGGGGACCTCGATCCCAGAATAATAACATTTCATTCTATCGGGAGTTATCGTTTCACAGACATAAAGACAGATAATCAATCTTTAGGTTTCATATTTGGTATCTACAGATCGGGGCACCGGTAGCTCAGTGGTATGCGTGCTTGACTTCTGAGCTCAAGGTCGTGGGTTCGTAACCCGACCGAGGCCCATAGTTTATTTTATCTGGGAGGTAAAATAAACTTAAGCACGACGTCCTTCGGATGGGACGTTAAGCGATGGTCCCGAGCCTGTACGATGTCAGGTACTCGTTAAAGACCCCTACCCTAGGTGAATAAAAAATTTAGGGTAGGCAAAATTTAGGACTCCCACAGTAGAGTCGGGCTTATGTCCACCAGAGTGACGAAAGAGCGCTTTGGTAGTAGGCGATATGACCTCGTTGTTAAAGCCCGGGCATGAGTCATTAAACCTAACCTAACCTCTACAGATCGGAAAACATGAAATTCCGTTGAAAACTCGGCATCGGATTTCTTGCGGGATTACATAACATCCCCTACACTTTTTATGGCTGGGAAATAAAAATTTCTTGCGGAATCGTATTGCATCAGAGTGAGTCTTTGAAATATTCAGGCGACTATACCAGCACAGACAATTTTTATTGTTGTTTATTTAGTAAAACATTCTTTGTTCATTTTGTAATATTTATTATACAGAATGTAATTTTTATTTTGCTGTCTCAACGCTTTACCTAAGACAATGGTACATGATGTGTATTATGTCAGTAGTATTGTTTTATAAACTGGAATAAAGCATATTTGATAAAAGTGACTAATTTTAATAATACTTCCATCGAAAAAAGTCATCGGTGAATCACCGGCTATGTACATCCTCAGCACGAATTAATCAATTACTTTTTCGTTCTTTTTCCAAAAACCAATCGTCCGTTTGGGCTAAAACTCAATATTATCCATATACTAAATTTTGTGTCGATAAATTCAATGCAGCGGCAATTATTAGGATGTTTGAGTCGACCCGCCTCCCCTTCACAGAAAATTAATGAATGCCATCCTTATGAGGGTTTCAAATTCAATATAAAATTTCATGTTGTTACTCTCATGACATCGGAAATTATTGGGATTTTCGAGTTAATCCTCTGATCCCTCCTCCCCTTCCGCTGAAAATTAATAGGTGTCGTTTTTATAAGACACATGAAATTTCGTGTCAATCCATTCATTACAACGGCAGTTATTAGCGTTTTTTAGGTGTCACACGTTAGGTGTCACACTTAGTGGATTCTGGATACAACTATAAAATTCGTGTCAAAATTTTAAGTTGTTAAATTTTTCTTTTTTTATACATGTTTATTTCAATTTTTAAATCTTATTTATTAAAAAATTTTTAATTACATATGTTGTATTTTATTCGACTCCCTGATGATGAGGGCAACCTCGAAAGCCGGCTAGCGAAAATTAATAAAACAACCTGTGAAAAAATGACTTCTCACTACATCAGCATCTTCATATTAAAGAGTGCTCTGGTAGTAGGCGATCTGACCTCGTAAAGCCCGGGCATGAGTCACAATAACTAACTACATTACATAGCTTGATCCTAGTGACATTTGAAGGAACCTCATCCTCAGTGATTACCGTCCGTTCCAGTTGATCTAAAGATAAGTCCAGTTCTAGGTTCAGTGTAACGGCTTGTTGCATGCAATGATAGAAATATTCAACGTGTCAGATCACATTAAGTGTTATTCTGATGTGACCTAACTGGAATCTGATTGAGATGTTGGCTATTGCATATTAATTTCATCGGATAAATATGAAGGGGATTGAGTGAAGCCAGTCTAATCTTCTAAGGTGTCTTTTAACATATTTTCTACCCGTCAATTGATGTCAAGTCAATTTCGCTCTGAAATAGCGTTATTCGGTAATTGTCCATTTCATGAGAAACATTCCTCAAGTGCTTAAAATCAATCAGTTTGGGCCAAAATTTATTGATGAGATAACTATCCGACACACCATCTCCACTCAAGCGAGGGCTTTAAAGCCCTGCAGTTAACTACAAGGTCACATCGCTTACTCATACGCTCTCTTTCGTCGCTAGACTCTACTTGGGTATCTGTGGATGCGACAGTTCCGGATAGAAAGAATATATTGACACGACATTTCGTAAAAGGACAAAGGATAACAACACCTATTGATTTTCAACAAAATCGGACAAAGCAGAGAAGGGGCTTAGAGGGAGAGAGGAAATTTAAATTCGAGTTGGGGATGTACAACTAACTAAGTTCGATGTTGATTTCATCACAAACTTTTCAATTCTCAGATCAGAAATAAAAGAAATCCGGTCTGTGTATATCTGCCAACACGATAAATCCCGATAGAATGAATGTATCAACACGAAATTTCATACTCAAATTCAAAACACCATAAGGACGACATCTATTCTTTTCCCGTGTTATTTACAATTTTCGTAGAGATATTGTGAAACAATAGAAAATATAAAGAAAAACTAATGTTTTTTAAAAAATATTATCTATTTCACAAGATATATAAAATATATGGGAGTACTTTCGGTATTGCTACCATTTTCAGCCACGACTTAACAAATACTAAATGGAAAAACAAATAATAAATGGAAGTTCAACCAGTTTACAATTCAAACTGTCCCCATTTTCAGCCCCCACGGGGTTTTTCCCTGACCCTCATGTACAGTTAAGTCTTAAAAATATTAATTAAAGTTTTCCTTATTTTTAAGACTTAACAATACACGAGGGACAAGGAAAAACCCCATGGGGGCTGAAAAAGGGGACAGTTTAGATTGTAAATTGGTTAAGTATTTGTTAAGTCGTGACTAAAGATGGTGGCAATACAGTACTTCCATATATTTTATATATCTTGTAAAATAGATAATATTATTAAAAAAACATTAGTTTTTCTTTATATTTTCTATTGTTTCATAATATCTCTATGAAAATTCTAAGTAACATGGAAAAAAATAGATGTCGTCCTTAGTGTATTTTCTTTTAATTTGAGTATGGTACATTCTTTCTAACGGGATTTATCGTGTAGGCAGAAATACACAGACCGGATTTCTTTTTTTTTCTTATCTGGGAATTGAAAAGATTGTGATAAAAAAAACATCGAACTTATGACCGATTACATAATTTCTCCTATATTTCGTATAGTTACCGAAAGTACTCCATTATATTTTATATATCTTGTGAAATGGACAATATTTTTTTTTTTTAATATTCGTTTTTCTTTATTTTTTTCCGTCGTCTGGTCTTATCATGTTCTAGATTTTCTTTGAAAAATTCGTTTCAAAACAATCATTATTTCGGATGGTATTGGAGTTTTTGTGTTGAGCCCCTCCCGCAATTCCTCCCTACCAACACGATAACTCCCGATGGAATGAATGAATCAACACGAAATTATCCATGTGAATCCAGAAAACCATAAGGACCAAGTAGATTGGTTCAGAGGGAGAGTAAAAAATTAGTTGCTTAATTCGAGCCGGGGAAGTACATTGCCGATGATTCAAATGCGACTTTTTTTTTATGAATACATCGACTTATGTATGTCGTATGGATACACATCTTACAAATTAATTGTTCTCTTTTATTCCGCTTTATTTAAGGAAACTCTCAAAATTTCCTCTTGCATAAATCTTAAAGGGCCCTCACACTGGCAAAAATTTCGCTCAAAATTTTGAGCACAAATATTGAGCTTAATTTTGTACAAAATATTGAATGGTCGTGGACCCCTCACACTCACAAAAATATTGCACAAAATTTGAGTGTCGACTAAACATTCGTGATGGAAGCAAGGCGCATCGCGTTGAACTCAGCCATAGCCGCATGTTTCTTTGCCCAGGACAAACCCGGAGGTTGAAAGTAGCGTAGATGTATTGTGTGCAGTGTTGAAGGAGTCTTTAAATAATAAGAAGATAAGAGTGGGGGTCAGGAATTATTTGAAGAAGCGACCGGCCCATGGTCATCGTAACCTACTTCGCGAACTGAGCTTGGAACCTACACTTTATCAAAATTTCCTCACACTGCGCTCTCATGCTACAAAATATTGACAGGTCCTCAAAAATTTTCTAAACTTTCAACGCCCCAAACTTTCAAAACTTTTGAACGCCCCACAAAATATTGAATACCCCCTTTTTTGCACAATATTTGTCCTCACACTCAATATTTTTTCACAAAACCGCCATCTTCAAATTTTTGCCAGTGTGAGGGCTCATCTGCTTGTTCCAGCTTTCAGGGAATTAAAGAGCTCAATAAGCAAAAGAGAAGTAAAGAAAAAAAAATCCATTTATTTCTTTTTCTAATTGACTAATTGACTGAGTAGAAAGGTTCAGTGAGACAGCAACAAGTAATTCTGTTTTTTGCCAGTGGCGGAACACTAAACAAGCGTAACGCCAACCGTTACTCCAAGCCAATCTGTTATATTATATGTTCCTACTGGAATCCTACCCTACTCCTACTCCAAACGAAAAGAATTATATACACATTATGTTAGAGGGCGCCGGTATGCATGCATGCCTATTGAGCACAAGTTCGCGGGTTCGAAACCTGGCCGAGGCCCTTAGTTTATTTTATCTGGGAAGTAAAATAAACTTGAGTACCCCGTCCGTTAAGCAATGGTCCCGAGCCTGTACGATGACAGATACTCCCCAGCAGGAATCAATCAATTAAGTTTTCACTCTCCCTCCAAAACTAATTTTCCATTTGACAACACACATTGATTTTCAGTCAAATCGGCCTAAGGAAAGAGAGTAATTAGAGAAGGAGGGGGGTTGTACTCAAAAACTCTTATAACTGCCGTTGTAATGGATGTACTTACACAACATTCATAAGTAAACTTAGAACCCCATAAGGACGATAACTATTAACTATCGGCTGAATCGGCTGAAGGGAAGGCAGAATGGGGGGGGTGTGAGAGTCAAGAGGGAAGAAATCACCCAGTGGTGACACTCCCTAGTCGCTGAGTAACTCTCATTTGTAACTAATCACTGATGAGGAATTTCACATTTGAATTCAAAACACCAAAGGGCCCCTATTAATTTTCCACGAAACTGGCCATAAGAAAGGAAGAATCATTTACATTTTCGCTTCCCCTCCCAAGCCAGTCATCCATTTGCGCTAAAATTCAATATTTGACTTATATAGTAACGTGAATTCTCATATTGAATTTGATGTCGATACATTCATTACATCGGCTGTCATTAGGGTATTTGAGTCGAGTCCCCGTTCTCTGATCCCGCCTTCCCTGCGACCGATTTCGCGAAAAAGTAATATAATAGGATGGATCCTTTATGATTTTGAATTTAAATATAAAATGTTTTGTCGATGCATTCATTATATTGGCATTTATTAGATATTTCAGTCGAGTACGCACTCTGATCCTCCCTCCTTTCGGCTGATTTCCCGTGATAATTAATATGTGTCATGCTCATAGAGTTTTAAATTAACACATGAAATTTCATGTCAATACATTCATTAGAGTTTTTGTGTTAAGCCATCCCCCTAATCTTTCTATTTCCTTTAGCCGATTCAATTGAAAATCAATATGTCCTTAGACTCAAAGACTTAGACACAAAGAAAATTCATGTTTTCCGACTCCGGATTCCAAAAATAAAAACAAAAAAAATCATTCTTTAAGGCTTAGAGAATGATTTTTTTTGTTTTTATTTTTGGAATCCGGAGTCGGAAAACATGAATTTTCTTTGAAAACTCAGTATCGAATTTCTAGCTGATTACATTACTTCCCCTATACCCCTATAGCTGGGGAACCTAATGATTATCAGCCAAATAGACCATAGAGAAAGAATAGTCGTAACAAATAATCAAATAACTAACGATGTAAGAATGTATCAGTATAAAATTTCTTATGAAAATAAAAAACCCATAATGATGACTCCTATGCATTTTCAGTGAAGTCGGCCGAAGTGGAGGTGAGGAATCAGAGAAGAGGGGCTCAAAAAACCCTTATTTATAACTGCCCATGTAATGAATATCTTGACACAAAACTTAGTAAGAAGATTCAGATTGGTTTTGGAGGCCGTTACAACCAAGAAATTGGTGGTGTCGAACTCATAGCAGTACTCAGATACTCGTTATAAGAATTAGTTTAACGAAGACACGAATAACGGAACACAAAAAAAAATTAGTAAAAGTCATTAGAATTCGTCATTACAATTCGTTATTACACGAAACACGACAAACAACCCACTTGTGACAAACAGTTGGAACTTCGTATTCAGGACTGCTCCACAGAACATGCTTCCACTGTAACCTCAACAAATTAAGTAAATCGGGGAGGATGAAGTCCTATTACTTCCTCAGTTATACGAAGTATAGAGGATATTATAGAAATTCGATGTTGAATTTTTACTGGAATTTCATGTTTTCCAAAATAATATAATATGTGGATGTCCAGTACCCCTTAAGGACGACCACTATTATATTTAGGAGAAGGATTAGGGGGGTTTTAACAGAAAAACATTAAAATTCCCGATAAAATTATTGTATCGAAATGAAATTTTATGTTTAAATTCAAAACCTCATAAGGATGATACCTATTAATGTTCTGTCAAATCGACCAAATGAGGAGGGGGCCCAACTCGAAATATAATAACTGTCGATCTGGATATATAGACGATATAAATTTTAAAAGTGTATCCAGGACCCCATAAGGACAACACATTTTCAGTCAAATCCGAAACGTTGGGGGGGAGGATAAGTAAAATCAATAACTGTCAAAGTAATGAATGTATCGAGACTCATTCATTATGAGGATTCAGAAGTCAAAGATTGGTTTTGGAGGGAGAGTAAAAACTTAATTGATTAATTAATACTGGGGAAGTTCATTACCGGTGATTCACAGACGAAAAAAAAAATAAAATTCACCGACGACTTTTTTTTTCATATTTGAAATTATAGGGTCGGAAAACATGAAATTCTGTTGAAATCATAACTTTCCCTTATAATTCGCATAACTGGGGAAGTAAAACTTTATGTTGATAGCTAAATAATGCTGACGAGCCCCGCTTGACGATTCGAAAGGTAAGGCGTCGCATGCGTCAATAACGTTCAATAATACTTATTCCCAGACTCGGGGCGCCGGTAGCTCAGTGGTATGAGTGCTTGTTTTCAGAGCTCAAGATCGTGGATTCGAAACGCGACCGAGGCCCTTAGTTTATTTTATCTGGGAGATAAAATAAACTTAAGCACGCCGCCCTTCGGATGGGAAGTTAAGCGATGGTCCCGAGCCTGTAAGATGTCAGGTACTCCTAGGTGAATAAAAATTTAGGGTAGGCAAAATTTAGGACTCCCACAGTAGAGTCGGGCTCATTTCCACCAGAGTGACGAAAGAGCGCTCTGGTAGTAGGCGATATGACCTCGTAGTTAAAGCCCGGGCATGAGTCATAAAACCTAACCTAACCTTCCCAGACTCAAGTCTTACGTTTTGAAGATGATACAGTTTTCAATGTCGTCGAGGTTGTCCTTTTCCTTATTCATTGCTTATCCGAGTAAAAAATTATTAATGTTAATGACATCGCATACTTATGAATGACATTGGCCTGATTTAAAAACCTCCTTAATCCAGTTACTAAGATTAGAAGGAAATATGTATTCCACGTCCTGTATGTTCTGGTCATGAACATATTCATAAATACATTTACCTTATATTATTCAGGTTACATTAGTATAAGTCGGTCGAATCCTTCCGTGTTTCTGACGTTCATTCACTAGGAGGTAGAGGACTGAGGGCGCCGGTAGCTCAGTGGTATGCGTGCTTGACTTCTGAGCTCAAGGTCGTGGGTTCGTAACCCGACCGAGGCCCTTAGTTTATTTTATCTGGGAGGTAAAATAAACTTAAGCACGCCGTCCTTCGGATGGGACGTTAAGCGATGGTCCCGAGCCTGTACGATGTCAGGTACTCGTTAAAGACCCCTACCCTAAGTGAATAAAAATTTAGGGTAGGCAAAATTTAGGACTCCCACAGTAGAGTCGGACTCATGTCCACCAGAGTGACGAAAGAGCGCTCTGGTAGTAGGCGATATGACCTCGTAGTTAAAGCCTGGGCATGAGTCATAAAACCTAACCTATCTAGGAGGTAGAAGCGGAAAGTGAGGGATTTGATGAATGAATTCGTGCTAGATATTGCTTACAACTTATATGAATGGCCCAAATAAAAGTATCAAATCTAAAGCTGAAAGAATTATGAAGAAAGAGTCAATTACCTATTTACTGCCTAGCCTGGTATGCTTATAATAATAATAATAATTTTTATTGTTTAAAGGGACCACCCCTATACAATGAAGTCAGTGACCATTACATTTACAATATTAACGTAATAATGACACATATAAAAGAATACACATATAAAACAATAATGACATATATGATGGAACCTTTAACAAACTAAATAAATAACATAAATAAATAAAATGAAATAATTAATATAAATTAATAATAATAATGTAACATAGACAGTAAATATGGAGTGGAGATTTAGGTATTGAATATCAATATAATATGTAAGTTGAAGTACATTATTCGTTAACAATGAATGCTCTAAGTTTCAAAGCGCTGATCAAATAATAGAAAATGTTTGAGATATCATTCTTATTATGGGCCAGAAGTAATGTATGAATGTTGGATCGGTCTATACTGACACTGAGGCAGGAAGTGGCTTCTAATGGGGGAGTATATCGGACAGGATATTAACAGGTGGTATAAGTCTTCCAATTCATTTTTATTGCAGATTGTACAAAGTTCCTGGGGATTAAGGGTGTATACATTATATACTGAATGGAAAAACGAACAATAAGAAGGCCACTTCTAAGTTGAAAAATGCGAATATATTATGGAAACAAACTTCTTTTTTACCTTTAGTATAAGGAAATATAATCGTGCGAAAATACGAGGTCGAGTTTTTAGCGGAATTTCATGCTTCAAGGTCTTCTTCCTCATCAGGTTTTGATCATTTTCGCGATGATGTCTGTCCAGTTATTGTGAATCACTAAGGTCATATCGCCTACTACCACCAAAACGTCGAAAGAGCGCTCAGGTGGAACCCAACTCTACTTTAGGAGTCCTAGAGATCTTTAAAAAGTATCTGCTCAGGCTCGAGACCAAATTTTAATGTCCCTTACGAAAGACAGCGTGCACAAAGTTTTTTTCACCTCCAAGATATAAAACTCTAAGGCCCCGGCCGCGTTTCGAACCTGCAATCTTGAGCTCAGTAGACAAACACGCATACATTTTACGTGTTTACTCTCATATTTATGACCAAATCCAAAATCTCTTCAAATAAAAGTTGTAGAGAAAACTGAAGGTCATACTCGTATTTCATTAAGAAATACGATTTTCGCAGGTCTACCCAGTTTGTAAGATACATGCCAAAAACCATCCTAAAATTTCGTTCTGAAAGCCATTTGCTTGACTTACGCGAAAACAGTTAGACCTATCGGAAACACGATTTTTAACAAAAACGTTCCTCATTTTGCAATCGCCCAAATGCCCTAAAAATTGAGATAGGACCAACACGAATATAAAAATATGTTTTTTTTTTTTAATTTTAAATTATTGATAGTTTGGAAAATAATTATATAAATATAATTATATTTGGTGGTGTGGCCATAACAACACTTCCTTATACCAACCACTTTTGTACAGATCACTCTCCCTTCTCCTTCCCCTCTCAAATTAATTTCATACTTCCATTAATGAATATAAAAAAAATCACTACAAGAATTACGCCACAATAAAACAAAGAAAATTGCTGACGCCTACTCATTAGTTTCGTATATCCAATAATACCAGCATGAAATGAATTTAAGAGGGGGAAGGAGGAGTGATCTGTACAAAAGCGGTTGGTATAAGAAAGTCCTTTAATGGCCACATCACATTTTTCTATATATATATATATAATTTTTTTCAACTGATTTTTAATTAAATAATTTGACATTATTTGATTTTTTTAAAAATATTGTCTATTCCACAAAACATTGTATACAAATAACACCGATTTCGGCATTAAACCACCGTCAGGTTCAGTTTGTTTTATTTATTTAAAAGAAGGACATTTTGTTCAAAACATTTGGCAAATTTTCAAACTTTTTTTTAAACAAAAAAGTACAAATCATTACCGTTAAAAGATTTCAATATACGAACAAAAAATGTCCATTATTAAATTTCGTCCCATAAAACGGCTCTCAGATTTGGGATAGGATTCACAAATACGTACAGAATTATAGCGCCCCCAAGGAATATACACTGCTGTAGGATAATTCCGAATAATTTTTAAATTGTAACGAATAGCGAAAATTGTAAAATAGGTTTTTGTTTTTATTATCAAGATCTTTACAAAATATTTAACTAATTTCATATCATATATATTATCACTAGGAGTTATATATATTGGTCAATAAAAGTAGCTTAAATTGATTCTATATGGGCCAAAACGTAAAGATGGTGTTGAAACAAGATGCTAAAGTTAATGGAGAAACATATGTAAATTACAGGCCCTAGTGCAACTCAATGCCTTAAGCCTAGTCCGCGCTAGTAGACATGTTGCGCGATTTTGGTCTGTGAGACGTGTCTCAGGTTGTCTACGAGACATGTCTATAGACCAATCCCCGTCGACGGGCCTGTTGCGAGACCAAAAATCGCAGGTCTAAAGTCTCCCGATCGGAATGGGAGACCGCATGCAACGTTAGACATATTGCGCAACATTTTGACAGTGTGGACGTCTCTCGGCAAGAGACGAGACACGTACCAGTCTGTCTCCAACTTCCGAGTGGTGTGGTTTGGCTCTTTACAGTTATTTTCGAAAATTTTAGTTCTTTTGAAAACATGTGGTCTAACGAGAAAGTTTTAAAACTAATTGAAGATTACCATGCGTCTTATTGTTTGTGGGATGTTACGTCTACAAAAACCGGGTAAAAAGAAAAGTGGCCCTGGAATCTCTGGCTGCCTAGGTCCTTCTGCGAGCACTTCGCGCGTACACCATCGTTTAATTACGTTTTCGCGTTCTTTCACTTGTAATTAGCACTAAGCAGGAGCTCATTCCACACAAAACCATGTCCTCCACGGTGGACTGCGAAGATGAGACTATGAAATTCACATGGTAGTGTGGACGCTAGACGAGACAAAGAACGGTGTCTCTAGACGGTCTATAGACCGTGTCTCTAGGCCGCCTATAGACAAATCGCCCAACATGGTCTACTAGTGTGTACTAGGCTTAAGGAGTGTCACCACTGACGATTTCTCCCCTCTTGACATTTTGACATTGCTAATTTCTACTCCCATAGCACATTTGCTTGATGTATATATTCTTTATACAATTGTAAATATCTCTTTGTAAATAAGAAATAAAAAAAAAACATTAGTTTGAGCGAGAGAGCAATAACTTAGTGGATACATTCTGGGGAAGTATATTGCCGGTGATTCGACGACTTTCTTTAATTTATTTCATATATATTATATTTATGTATTATTTTATTATATACTCCTGATAGGCACAGAACCTCAGGTCTGTATCTACTGGTACGGAAGGGTGACGGAAGACTGAGTGACCTACAAGTCCACCTCTAGATGACACACTTCCTACATGATAACGGTCCTCACTCCGCCTCCTGTCCCCCACACACTCAATTTTTTTAGATCGTATATATACCTAGATTCATAAGTATATACGAATATAAATTATATACATTAATGCTAATATACTGTAAAAAAAAAAGTATGAGTTAAATTAGTAAGTATTCTCATAGTTGTGTGTAAACACCATGTATGTGTGTGTGTGTGTGTTCGCTGGAAAAGGAGGGAGAAACAATTAAAAAAGCAAAAAAACATTTTGAATGTAACAATATTTTTATTACTCATAGAAATGAAAGACTTTTGGCACACAATACGGGTGATGTGCCACTGACGATGACGCAGTTGCGTTGAAAATCGATTCTGAAGAGAAATAAAATAGTTGGTAGACAACGTCTTTGACTACTTCAATGTCAAATATCGTCCCACATCTATCAATATGAGAATTTTATTTGGTCAATTCATAATTTGGTAAAATTGATGCAATATATGATAATTAAAATAAGATGCATTATAGTTAGTTAGTTAATATGACTCATGCCCGGGCTTTAATTATGAGGTCATATCGCCTATAAACAGAGCTCTCTTTCATCGCTCTGGAGGATCTGAGCCCGACTCTACTGTCGGCGTCCTAAATTTTTATTCGCTTAGATAGGGGGTATTTAACGATTGACATCGAACAGGCACGCGTTCATCGCTTAACTTCCCACCCGAACCCGCGATCTTAAGCTCAGTCAAGCACTGCTACCTTTGAGCTACCGGCGCCTTTATAGACAATTTTTATATTAATTAATTTTTTCAGCAACTTATGTACACCCTGTTTATTCCCTGTATATTATTAGTCAGTGCTAAACTTATAAACGACCCCTTTATCCTTAACTAAACGTGATGGCAAAATTTAGGATTCCCACAGTAGAGCTTCAAGGGAGAGGATAAAAGCTTTGAGTACTTAGGTTCCTAGGTAGCCAACACACCAGCTTACTTTTGCCTTGTTCCATGAATGAGACAAATCTGTTTATTAAATGATGAGGTTATAACATAAAAAAACTAATTATCGGAATGAGATCGAATGTCAAGGATTATTTTCACATTCAACCAGCCTCTACGCCGCAAAAATTGAGAAAAATGTTTCCGCCCATATAAGTAAATGCCACCCTCATATTTTTATGTCCATAAAAATATATCATCAAAAAGTAAAAAAAAAAATAACCATAATTTTAAAGTCGTGTTTCGTATATAAAGCTTTAATTCTTGCTTTCATTTTTATTTTCTTGGCACAGGTCCTCGACCAGTATTCTATCATTTCTTTCGCAATTACTTTTGTTTATTATTATCACTTATTTTTATAATAGTTATTTACTATTTCCTTTATTGATATTCGCTAATTTATATATATATTTGTATATTTCGCACTCTTTTCTCTTTTTTTTTTAAATATTTCGACCGTTGTGACCTGAGGAAGGGGGCCGCGATAGCTCCGGAATGTCGTCCTGATAGAAAACATCATAAATAAATATAAATCTAAAATCTAAATAGTAACTATTAGGAATTTTATATTCATTTATCTTCTATTATTTATTTATATTAAAAAAAATATTATTTATTTCATAAGTGTTTATATTCTAAGAATTAAGATTGTTTTGGTTGACGTATATAATTTATAAGCTATTTTAAGTACAATATTGTATGACGTAACCAATTACTATGTTATGGTTCAACGGAAATAAATATTATTATTATCAAAACTCCAAGTGGTTGTAGTTAGTTATTGTGACTCATGACCGGGCTTTCACTATGAGGTCATATAGCCAACTACCAGAGTTTTCTTTCGAGACTCTGTTGGACATGAGCTCGACAATGTTGCCTGCCTACATTTAATCTCTTAGGATAAGGATCTTTAACGAGTACCTGGCATCATACAGGCTCGGGACCATCGCTTAACGTTCCATCCGAAGGACGGCGTGCTTAAGTTTTATTTTCAAACCCGCAATCTTGAGCTCAGTAAGCAATCACGCTACTGGCGCCCTCCAAAGTGGTTGTAGATAAGTTCTCCAAAAGAGTTCTGGGTTGCATAGTTTTGACATTTAAAGCCGGCAGTCACGTATTCACATTTCCCTCCTCCTGATCCTCTGATATGTTCAACCACCGTTATTTCTAACGAACGACGTTTTAGCTCATCCTTAGTTGGTTCATTTTATTTACATTTATTTCTTCATTCGGAACATAAGAATCTCCTTTCATCTACATTCAAGAGATGAGGTACGAAAAGAGAAAAATGTTTTCATGGGTGTTCTCTAATCTCCGGGGAAGGAACATGAGTCGAGAGTAAACTGAGAAACGCAAACATATTATGGAAAATTATATAAAATAAGTAGAAATTAATAATATTACAATAGCTAATAGTCCTACAAAAATACTTGATAATACCAAAAAATAACCTGAGTTTTCTCTATTTTCTTTGACAAACGTTTTGATTTGAGTCACAAGTTTTTACTGAAATATATTATGTAGTCCAGTAGGAGCTCAACATTTACATAGGTCACACAAAAATATACGTTCACGATTTTAAATTATAATCTCTGTTTTTGAACTTTATTAATTTATTTTCTATTCTTTTCAATTACTTTGTATTTGTTTTTTTTTTGTTTTTTTTTTCTTCAAGTGATTTTTTAAATTAACTTTTAAGCAGTAGCATTGTTTTTAATTTAACTGATTATTTTTGATTTGTATTTAGTGTATAAGGGTAATGGTTAAGGAACCTTATTGTATAATTGTACCTCTGTAAATGCGACTGTTATAATAAACTCTTCTTCTTATAATAGATGTTTAGGTAAAGTAAAGAAAAAATATAGAACCATTGACTTTATTGTAAACAGTTAAAAAAATCTGTAAGCAATACTCGTAAAATGAGAAAAAATACCAGACTTGTGAATGATGCTTCAAATAAAACAGTTTTAAGAAAAGAAAACAAAAAGAAATATGCAAATTTATTTGTTGCAACAAGGAAGAGAATTGCACTTCAATGGTATTGTTCACACAAATGCACTTCACATTTAGGATGGAAGTCACTTTTGAACTTGGTGCTGACGATGGCGTAAGCCGAGACCGGTTCACTTTATTTATATATTTTTGTGGAATTAGACAATATAAAAGTTGAACAAGTTCTTTGCTTTTATTTATTTCATTAGCTTTCTAATAAATCGACAAAAATCGAAGAAATGTAATCGGACATATTCCGTTATATTTTGCCGGGTTAGATTTGGGAATCCTGTATAATTCCTAGGAAATGTAAACCCTTTCAATTTCAAACTTTGCCGTCAGATTTTAAGCATTCTGTACAAACAATAGATATTTCATACAATAAAAATGAAAGTGGGCGCCCGTAGCTCAGTGGTATGCGTGCTTGCCTTCTGAGCTTAAGAAAGTGAGTTCGAAACCCGACCGAGGCCCTTAGTTTATTTTATCTGGGAGGTAAAATAAACTTAAGCACGCCGTTCTTTGGATGGTACGTTAAGCGATGGTCCCGAGCCTGTACGATGTCAGGTACTCGTTAAAGATCCCTGCTCTAAATTTAGGACTCCCACAGTAGAGTCGGTCTCATGTAGTTAAGTTAAAGCCCGGGCATGAGTCATAAAACCTAACCTAACCTAAAAATGAAAAAAAATCTTTATTCTGGGACATAAGAAATAAACAAAATAATGCAAACATCAACCAATTGAGACAGAATAAAGCAAAAAAAAGAGGTCTCTAGGAATTAATTAAAGTAATATTAAATGTTAATGACAGGCAATAATTAAAACAATAAAAGTAAACTAGTAAAAAGGAAAAAAATGAAAATAATAATATAAAAAATAATAACAATAATGAGTTTAGAAAATCAGAGGTTGGAGAGAAAATATATCTGTGCTGTTTGGGTAAAGGGGTATATGTCAATTTTTTGTGAAAATGGGTAACACCTATCTAAAGCAAGTCATAACTTGCTTTAGATAGGTGATCTCTATGTTGGGGTAAAGAGAAATAAGTCAGAATCTTATGACATCATTGAAAAAAAAGGAAGTGAAAAGGGGGACAACAGAGAAACATGGGAGTTCTCTGAAAACTGAAAACAGAAAAACTGACATATACCCCTTTACTCCAACACCACATATATATATATATATATATATATATATATATATATATATATATATAAAATGAATTGTACTATCATCACTAGGAAACAAAGATTTGCTTAAACTCAAATGAAAGATGAGTAGGAGCATGGCGCTTCTGGAGAGTGGGAGAGAGTGTTCCAGAGGGAGTTAGTCTGGATAAGGAAGGAGTGGTAGGTTGTTGTCCTATGGGAAGGGAGTGAGTCTAAATTGGAGCATTTGGAAGATGTAGGAGGGCTTTTGGGAAGATATGGTTTGGTAGAGGAAGGAGCCTAGGAATTATTGTCGACGAGAGGATGGGAAGAGCCATTTTAGGTCTGTTTAAGAACTAGTAATATATAAGAGTGTCTGGAAAGCCCGAAGATGAATCTTAGAAAGGAATTCATGCTTTAGTTTCATGTCGAGAGTCCTCCATATTCTAGGAAAGCATAATCAAAACTGATGTTTTAGTGGGGAGGAGATGACGAAGACGTTTGATGAAGTAGAGGTTTCTGAAGGAGTGGCGACTGCATTCATGCAATAACTCTGACTTATACAAGTACTACCGGTTTCGACATTACACAATCATATTAAAACATTTTTCCTCATGATTGACGTTTCTCCGGAAACGACCCCTGGAAACATTTTTCCATTTGCGAAACTCATCGTCAGAAATAGTTATAAACTGATTATAACCAAACCAGACGATGAATATTGCAGAACTTTGCAGGTGATTCACGAAATAGATACAACAGTTCATCTACTTCACAATGAAATAACAACTGAAAATTTCCACTGTATTTTTAGTTATACAATATATTCATTTTGGAAATTCTATTTCATTTATTTTCTGAATTAAAATGGGATGTTCTTAATTAATGAGATATTCCAAGAATCTAAATTTTCACAGAGAACACCATTTCTTCTCTATCAAGATGATGTGGTACTCGAACGGTACCTGTACCTAGTTCCGATTTGTCTTTTGTCACAATAAGACATTTGTTCAAAGCCTCGTTCACACGTTATAAATCTCACTCCATTCAACATTCATTCCATTCAACCATCACCTCATAAATTACTGTAATACATTGTAAGAGACTTCAACTGTATTTCTTTACATTTGCCAAACATTACTTTCTAGGAATTTCACGTTTTAAGTTCCCTACAATATATTTTGAAACATTTTCGCGATGGTGTCTGTTTGTACATATGTGATTCGTACATCATGAGCGCTCTAACGCAAAAACAATTGTAGTTATGAACTTGAAATTTTAAATTAAGATGTCACATGAACTACCTGAGATCTAATCAGATTTTGGTCGAAATAGGGCAAAAAGTAATACCACTTTATTTCAAAACTGAATTACATTTTACAAGATATGCTACTTATATTTATGCCCTACATTTTGACTTTAGCCAAAAAAACCGAGAGCGATTGACAGACAATTTCCCTTATTTCTTTTATTATTTATTTACTTTATTACTTTCTTATATCAATAAGGAAATATTGTAATAAAAAAATCGAGTTTGAGGTTTCAACGGATTTTCGCGATTCAAGGTCCCCTGAAGGGGCCAAGGAGTTGGGCAGTGGTAGTACCTTTGTTTTGGTTGACACAACACTGGTCCACCCCCAACCCCAGGGGAGTAGCTGAGGAGACGAGTGGGAATATCTCCCAGGAAGCTTCTCCCAGGACCGTCCGTGCGCGGTGAAGAACCTCATCCTGCCAGAGGTGGCCCTGCTTTCGACAGAACACGGCGGATCTAGACCGGGAGGTCGACAAATGTCCCTGGTGGTGGGCAGCAGCAACCACCAGTACGGGCGTGGAGTCGAAGACGGGAGGTCAGCGGGTCCATGGCTAGAGATCACCGGGCCGTGCTAGAATCGAGCTGTACGGCGGTGAACTGCGAGGGCGAATGAAGCTCTACAGCCGTGGTGAAGGCAACTCATTTAGGGGCAGGGTACCCCGAAATTAACACCCCTGGTCCTCCAGGTTGGGGCGTTGGGCGGGGGGCTAACAACCCCACCCTGTAAAAAAAGCAATGTTTCGAAACCACAACAATCAAGAAAAGCCGGACGGATTAATGGTAATGACAATGGAACTTGGAAACGGACTAAACAAATTAATATTGCAACGGGTGTGAGAAGATGGAGACGGGAGGCCGAGGATAGAGTAGAATGGCGGAAGATTGTTGCGGAGGCCCAGGTTCTACAAGGACCATAGCGCCAGGGAAAGTAAGGTCCCCTGAATACATTTTGACCATTATCGCGATGATGTCTGATGTGGGTGTGTATGTGATTGAAAAGTTCTGAGCACTCTACCGCGAAAACGAACTATGTACTTAAAAATTGAAATGGTAGGTAGTTTTTATGAAAAATTATTCATTTATGTACATTGTATATTTTTATTTAGAATAAACAACTTTATCTACCTATTTATGAGCCTGCATTAGTGCTCTCAGAATTACGCTATACAATGCAAGAAAGGCCTTTTATGATCACATTCATTAGTTATTTTTATTTTCATTTAGAAATCTCTTCATCCTTTGCTTACACTGCACATGGGCGAGGACTTAATAATTCAAAATACATATCTGAAGGGAGGGCGATGGTAGCTGAAAGGTAGGCCACGGATCTCGAGATCGGAGGTTTGATACCCGACCAAGACTTAGGTTTTTATCTGGGAAGGGAAAAAACCTTGGACGTTAACCGATGGTTCCGAGCCTGTACGATGTTAGGTATTCGTTAAAGACCCCTAACTTAGATAACTAAACCAGAATAGGCAAAATTTAAAACTCCCGTAGTAAGGGAATCTCATATTCATCAGAATGACGAAAAAGGGCTTTGGTAGTACGCGATATGACCTCGGAAGTTAAAGCCCGGGCATGAGCCACAATAACTAACTATATCTGAAATCATTAAAAACAGAGTTTACACAGTACTAATCAGTGGTCAATAACTAGTGATGAGCAAACGCAAGACCAGGTCCGTAGCAATCTTAGTCTTGTTTTTGTAGATGTCTTGGTCTTGGTCTTGTTAAATTGGGTCTTGGTCTTGCAAGACGTGGTATTTCCCATCAGAAATAAAAGTAACTGAGTCATTTGACGGGGAAAAAATCAAATAAAATAAATTTCTTATTTAATAAAAAAACTAATATAGATTTTTTTTTTAAATATTTTTTATATTATTTTATCTTTTTTTTTTTTTTTTTTATTGCCACAAGAAATAGAGGTTTTAGTTGGAAAATTAAAAAAAAAAATAAGAATTATCAAAATAAACAATTATTAAGTTTTAATTATTAATTTTTCTTAAATATGGTGCCACAAAAAAAGTAAAAAACAAAAGTAGAATTTCTTTCCAGCCCAAGAATTGATACACAATAAACCAACCCTCGAGCAGATTCATTATTTAATCTATTACGATATTTGAGGGCGCCGGTAGCTCAGTGGTATGCGTGCTTGACTTCTGAGCTCAAGAACGTAGGTTCGAAACCCGACCGAGGCCCTTAGTTTATTTTATCTGGGAGGTAAAATAAACTTAAGCACGCCGTCCTTCGGATGGGACGTTAAGCGATGGTCCCGAGCCTGTAAGATGTCAGGTACTCGTTAAAAACCCCTACCCTAGATGAATAAAAATTTAGGGTAGGCAAAATTTAGAATTCCCATAGTAGAGTCGGGCTCATGTCCACCAGAGTGACGAAAGAGCGCTCTGGTAGTAGGCGATATGACCTCGTAGTTAAAGCCCGGGCATGAGTCATAAAACCTAACCTCTATTACGATATTTACGAATAACTAATGATGCTCTTGAAAAAAAACTTTCATGGATTATTTGAAATTTACCCAATCGAATCTTTAACACATGACGCTCAATCTCTTCAAAAAATCGAATAATTCGACTATTTCGTTTAGGAGATATTAAATTTTAAAATTTGTTCTCCAGCCTCGCTGATTAGGTCTTGCTCTTGCTCATTTAGTCTTCATCTTGGTCTTGGTCTCGCGCTCTTAATCTTGATCTTATAATCATATACTACGTGAAACAGCCGTTGCACCCATCTTTTTGGAATATAGGTAAATTAGTTGAGTTTCAGACAGATATAGCTACAGTTATACAGACCCATTTACCTAAATAAGGCCCAAAGAGTGGGCACTGCAGCACGTTAAACACTCACCTACATTCCTTCCCGTAACTATAAACATCCTTTATGAGCCACCGTTGACGCTTGAAAAAAAAAATAAAAAAAATACTTAAAACTGCACTTGTTTAAAATTAGGTACCGTGGTTTGTTTCCCGTATACCTCGAATATTCGCATAAAACAGTCAGAATTATTTTGTTTATTCCCTACAGTGCACGTGTAATCTCCCTACTAACATAAGATGTTATCAAGAAGGCACTTTGTTTATTTTTTCTTTCTATGTCTGGGTTTTTATTTATTTATATTTTTACAGACATTGGGTTTGTTTATTATTTTTATTCGTTTTTAAGTACGTCTATTCCTGGTTTCAGTCTTCCAAATGTAAATGAATGTAAAATAGTCAAGACTTGACTTTCTCCCAGTAGGTAAATCCATGAAAATTTCAAAATTATGAGCCTGGAGTCATAGTTTCGATTTATAACTTCATATCCACTCATATCATTTTTGTAGGCTTCGGTGTAAACGAAGTTGGAAGTTCTACCTTCGGATGCATTCATTTTGTAATTCTCCATCGGTTATTTTTACTGTCTTTGATATTTCAATATTTTTAATCAACAAATATTTATCGATTTTTTTTACGAAACTATAACACTCAACAGGTGGTTCATCAATTCTAATTTGACTATCCTCGATCTGCCACCACTGCGGATAGACCGAGATGGCACGGAGTGATCATTCGGGCAGCCGTGGTCTCCTCTAACTCCTCTGAGTTCGAGGAATGAGGATGTTCTCATCGTGGTGGACTTTCGAGGGATCTCGAGCTGAATTTATTTATATTTTGTATTTTTTTTTTTTAACTTCGCCAGCTACACGAAGTATAGAGTAAGTTATACAGTGTATCGGAAATCCGATGTTGAGATTTTTTTTTAAATGAGAGAAGGGCGCTCGACATTTTTTACTTCCCCAGCTAAACGAAGTATAGAGGAAGTTAAGTAACCGGTCAAAAAATTCGATGCGGAATTTCATGTTTTCCGACCTAAAGATTCCAAATATGAAAAAAACAATGTCTGTGTCTGTGAACAGCTGAGGTCTTATGAAAATTCCATCATACAAAATATTCATCATCTTTTTCCGCAAAAAAAAAAAAAAAAAAAAGTAGGAAAAACGTTAAATCGTGTGAGAGTGTGAGGGAGGGGGTTAGAAACGGGAATTGACTCGTTAGCCGAAGCGATGGTCAATAGAAGCGGTGGTTCAGGTTGATCAGGGATAGGAGAAGGTACAGGAGTGTCCGGATATAGGAAGGATTCCTGCTCGTCCTCGAATCTGCACAAAAGACACACGAGGGAGGACGACAAAGAGGTTGTCAGGAGGACGTGTTGAAGAAGACACGCATCACGGTAGAGAGGACACACAGACAATCTGAGCTACCCAATCACAAAACTACAAACTACTACGACTTTATCTCATCTCTACCAACCATCCTACAGGGCAAGTCCATTAGACATTAATCCAGGATTGCCAGAAGCCTCCAGAGTTGATCTCCAGTAACTAATTATTGAAAGGAGAGGAAGTATTTTTGATTTTAGTTTTCGAGTTTAACAGAAATTTCCCCTTCTCTGATCCCCCACTTCACTTCGTTTCATTTCGCGAAAACTTATTAGATGCCATAATTTTGAGGTTTTAAATTTGAATATGAAATTTCATGTCGATAAATTCATTACATGAGTTGAGCCTTCCTCTGTTCTCCCTTCCCTGCGACCGATTTCGGGAAAAATTAATAGGTGTCGTCCTTACAGTGTTTTGAATTCAAATATAAAATTATTTGCATACATTTATTACATTGGCAGTTATTACGGTATTTGAGATGAGTCTCCCTACCTTCAGCTGATTCTGAGAATTAATATGTCGACTTTTTAGCGCTTTGAATTCCCCAACGACGTCTTAAGCGTCAATGGCCTAGAGAGCTCCTTAGCAGCAGCAGTGACAGTGACAGTGATTAGTTATAAATGAGAGTAAATCAGTGACTAGGGAGTATCACCACTGGGTGATTTCTCCCCTCTTGACATTTTGACATTGCCATTATCTCTCTATTAGCACATTTCATTGCTGCATTTATTCTTATACAGTTGTAAATATCTATTTGTAAAAAAAAATGTACATACAAAATTTCGTGTCAATACATTCATTACAACGGCAGTTAGGTTAGGTTTTCTGACTCATGCCCGGGCTTTAACTACGAGGTCATATCGCCTACTACCAGAGCGCTCTTTCGTCACTCGGTGGACATGAGCCCGACCCTACTATGGGAGTCCTAAATTTTGCCTACACTAAATTTTTATTCACCTAGGGCAGGGGTCTTTAACGAGTACCTGACATCGTACAGGCTCGGGACCATCGCTTAACTTCCCATCCGAAGAACGGCGTGCTTAAGTTTATTTTACCTCCCAGATAAAATAAACTAAGGGCCTCGGTCGGGTTACGAACCCACGACCTTGAGGCTCAGAAGACAAGCACGCATACCACTGAGCTACCGGCGCCCTCTACAACGGCAGTTAATAATTATTGAAATTTAATAAGGAATATTTTTTGGGCAGAACAATTTTTCGATAGGACTAACCGTTTACGGGTAATTCAACGAAACGACTACAAAAATGGGTTTTAATACGACATTTCAGAACTGTTTTCGACAATCAAAAACCGAACGACCTACGAAAAATAGTATTCCACATAAAATGTGTCTTTCATTTGTCTCTACAACATGTAAGTTCTCCATTCAAAATTTCAGGTTCATAGCTAAAATCGAGTGAGAAAAATCCGTTGAAAACTCGATCTCAGATTTTTACACTATTACAACACTTTCTTATTGGTATAAGAAAATAATAAATTTTGTGGGGCCTCTATGTTCGGTTTGGAGGACGAACAGAGATCTCTATGTCTACAGGCACAAATCAACATGAAGGTCCTTTCTTCTTCTTCGTATTGAAGAGACTGTACAGAGACGACCAGAGGTAGGATGGAAGAAGGACTATCTGTTGGACTAGAGTTATGAAGCTCGTTACCCACAACGCTAGACTAACTACTCCAGCTCTACCACATGTAACAGATCCACCGACCACACTATTTGTCCTTCCAGCCAGCAATAAAACCCTTATACCCATAATACGTACCAACTATTTCCTTTTACTTCAAGTGCAGTGTAATTTCTACTACGTTACAACTAGGAGACACAAATTATATACAATTGTTTCCAGACATATAGCGCCGACTCCTCAGCTAGATCAAATACATAATATATTATACTAGCAGTAATACCCGGCGTTGCCCGGGGAACTTTGACTTTTCTCCCAATATCTCCTATAAGCCTATTCAGTTCCTCGACAGTACATTCATGATGTTATAATTTTCAATTATTCATACGGAATAAGGCTTATAGTCCTTCAACTGTAGTAACGCTAGCTTTGGAGCTAAAACTAATTTATTCAAAAAGATTTCTCATTAATCGTTGCAATGGTTTTCGAGTTACAAAGATTGCATGAGTGGATGCTGGGATGGACCAGGGGTTGATTAAAAAATAGACCTTAACCTTCCGGTAGATAAAACTTATCCATTCAAAAAGATTCCTCATTAATCATTGCAGTGGTTTTTGAGTTACAAAGATTGCGTGGGTGGATGCTGGGATGGACCAGATATTGAGGTACTAATACGCGTATAACCTTCCACAGGCGATGACGAACAAATTTAAAAAAAAATTAATCAAATCCATCAAGCCGTTCGTGAAGTATAGCGGTACAACGCACAGACATTTTCAGCTTTATATATATGATTATATATATTGTAACGGTCTGTATTTAAGAATACCTAGATAACAGGAAATAAATTTTACAAAAATTAAAGAATAAATTGAAAATATTTGGAAGGATGGGGAAAAAGTCGGTCTACGTGGCTGGAGCGATGTATGGAGGCCTCGCTCTATCCCCAGGTCCCCGTTTGGCGTCAAGTCATGGTGATCTGTTCATGTCTGTCCCCGTTTGGCTGTCTTTCCCCAATTTCTGCGATATATTCAACCTGATCTAAGGAGAAGCAAGGAAGAAATAGAAAAGAGGACAGCCCAATAACAAGTAAAATATTTCCCTATGGTTCAAAGGAATATAATATATAAAAAATCTTAGTGAGTGCTTGGAACACACGCCAGAAGCGAAACTTCTTTCGCGATTTTTTAAAAAATTGTAGGTCCCTAAATACTATTTTTTTGTTGTATGGGATTTCTTAATTAACTCAATTTTTTAGGTGCAACCAGTTTTATTCATTTGTTGAATCAACATTATTTTCGTTGTTAGGAACATCAGAAATCACTAAATTTGATTCAAAAGTAGAGACAATCTATGGTAAGAGGAACCTACACAGGAAATGTAGGTTTTTGAATGCGAGAGAATAGAGAATGAGAATTGAGAAAGAAAAAGAGACGCTGTTTATGACGCCAGCAACGCCAAGCAGGCGTACACTCACCTTTGTGATTCATTATCAGTAGATTGGGTATTAATATGAAAACGTTGTTCCTCCAGACGTGATCCAACAATTGTAATTTTTGAACTTAATTTCCTCTTTTTGGACAACGAACTCATTTTCAGAGTCTGTATCACTACTGCCTGTCATGATTTTAGGGTTCACCAATGGGGTGAGTGACGTGAGAAGAGAGGCGCCTCGGGCTGCTCCCTCGAGGCGGGGTGGGGAGCGCTCCACTCTACCAAGCCGCCCAACGATCCCCAACTGCCACTCTCAAAATTCAAAAAAATGAATTGCTTTCACTCACCCCTGTGCGCAAACCACTAGTTCGATTTCGTCCAAATTTATGTAGGGTCTTTAATTGGTGCCCTCACAGATTATACACTTTCTTTTCAAAAAAGGATACTTTAAACGACTTTTTTGGGGGACGAACTAAAACACTGGTGTGGAGTTTGTCTGGAAGGTGTTCAGAGCGTCACATAATTTCGTAACTCATTTCCCTAGTAACCCCAATTTACAAACCTTGCTATCCCACCCCTTTGAACTTTGCCAGTATTCATTTAGCCTCTGCACTGTACGGGTGGTGTAAGTAAATATTTTATTTTATTTTTTATTTTGTTGCACTATACCTGATGCTTTAGGACTTCGCTAATTAACTTTCATTATTTATATTTTATATGTTTTCATTCATAGATGTGCCACTGATAATGAAGCTGTTGAAAACCGGTACTCATAAAACAGTGGGAAGACAACGTATTTTATTTACATGAGAAATAATGATAAACAACATATATCTTCTTTGGAGTAATGAACCGAGGCATAAAAAAATAATGAAACATTTCAATTACAATCAATTTGAAAAAAATTACCTATAAATGGCTTTTAGATACGAGGATTGAAGCTTTCTTTTCTATTTTTTATTTCTAAAAAAAGTATTCATTATTATAATGTTTTTGTTTTTCAAATTATTAACATTACATTTTTTTTTATTCTAAAGAAAATGTGGTCTCCAGTTAACAAGCCTTCCTTATTAACTTCTAAATTAGAGGCAAAAAAAAGTTAAATATATAAAAAATAAAAAACTTTAAAGAGAAAATTGCTTAGAAAAATATAATAGAAGATAATTTTGAACAGGCGATTTAAATTAATAACAGAAAATTGTTACTATTAGCAATTATGTTTACACTTTTAACAAATAGCTTACTTTGTTATTAAATAAAACATAATAATGAAGAGCATACAACAGAAGTCGGTGAATCACCTTGCTATATACTTCCCCACCATGAATTAATCAATCAAATTTCCTCTCCCTCCAAAACCAATGGACCGTTTAAGCTAAAAATCGATAGTTGACTTATAAAAGAACTTCTGAATCCTCATACAAAATTTTTCCTCACCTCCCTCGTTCTTTGAGACGCTATAAATACGTTCGTATTGGTCCTATCTTAAATCTGAGGTCATTTCGTTAATTGGACGTAATTTAAGGTATTTTTAGTAAGAACCAATTTTTCATTAGGACTAACCATTTTTGCGTAAATCAACATTTAAGGACGGTTTTCGATATTTATCTCGCAAACCGGGCGACCTGCGAAAAAAATATATCTTATAAAGTGTCACTTTTAGTTTTCTTACTTGATGCGATTTTTGATTAGGTCATAAATATAAGGGGTACATAAATTTATGTGCAAACTTATTATTTATGCATATTAATATTTTTTAAATTATCTCAATAAAATAAATTACAAAATATTTGTGAAGAAGTTTTGAGGTATTATGAATATTACACAATATTATTTTTTAAATATACATTATCGCAAGTGTTTTTTAAATGCGCATAAATTTATGTATTTAGTCATAATAACGATATATAATGAATAATATAACGATATGAATAACGATTGAACCTGCTTTATTTTAAATCCATTTTTTCCAAATTTTTTCATCATCTACATACTTTTTTCGATATTTTGGATATGTTGCGTTAAAAAAGCGGTGGCTCATCCTTTTCAGCTTGTTTTGACCTTTCAATTCCGCCCTTTAAGTTTACTGTACCATATGATCTCTATAGAAAGAAATTTTTCGCCACTTTTTTAGAAAAACTTTTTTCATTTTTTGCCACCTAGATAAAAAAAATTAAGAGCCTGGCGTGGTTTCGAGTCCGCGATCAAGTTACCGGAACCCTCATTTGAAATGTCACTAAATTTAATGTAGCTGCAATGTCATCAACTGTGGTAAGAACTTTTACAGTGTACTTTTGTAATTACATAACTGGAAAGATTGAGAGTGAGATGAATATTTAGGTTGGAAAGAACTGGTTGACCTTAGGGGCTGACTAGAGATGGGAGCTCGTAAAAATTACAGTGGGGCAGCTGCGACCGCAACAGATGCCTTCTTAATTACAACAGAATTCAAAGGCAACAAAAAAAGAATAGACCAGACTATAATCTCAAGTGACCACCAGACCACCCTTTTATATTCTCTTATATTCTTTATATTCCTATATAATATATTTTTTAAATTAATTTTTTCATCAATTTTTCTTTTCAGGTTGTAGAATATTCACTGATATAATTCAACAGCCCTACTGAACCCCTCGTACTCTTTGTTTTCAATATTCACGATATTAAATCCATCCCGACTCTCAAATCCGACTTTCTTCAAAAAAAAACTTAGTCTCTGCTCTAATCCCTTTGACCGATTTGGCTGAAAATCAACAAATGTCATCATTCATCGTTCAGATTCACATATAACATTTCGTCTCGATACATTTATTCTATCGGGAGATAACGTATCGCAGACACAAATACAGTTTTTTTTTTTTCATATTTTGAATCTGGAGGTTGGAAAATATTAAATTTCGTTGAAAACTCCGCATCGATTTTTTGACCGGTTACATAACTTCCTCTATACCTCGTATAGCTGGAGAAGTAAAAATAACAACTTATTATAGCAACCAAATATTCGTTCAACTTTTCAATTTTTCCTGGATATTATTATCTAGAACCGGTTTCGGCTAACACCGTCAGCACAAAGTTCGGGGGGGGGGGGGGGGGGGGGCGGGTCCTACGTTTATTTAACATTTACAAATATTTGGGTTGTCAATAATCTAATAAAAGTTAATAAGTAGATTACATATTATCTGTAAGAAATAAGTACTATATGGCAATATGAAATTACAAGAAGAAAAATAGAAATGTGTACAATCTTTATAATGAAACTACACAATATATTAACTACGTTAAAGGGGTGAGAATTTGAAGTGTCTGGTCGTTCAAACAATAACCATTTTTTATAGCTCTATTTATTTTCAGCTGTTCCAGAGAGTCAATTTGTCCACCTTTTTCCCAAAGATGAAGGTACTTTATTCTCGTTACTTCGTTGAACATATGACCCATATCGTTGAGTTAATTAGCTAGTTATTATGACTTATGCCCGGGCTTTAACTACAAGGTCATCTCGCCTATGACCGGAGCGCTCGTTCGTCACTCCGCTGGACATGAGCTTGACTCTATTATGGAAGTCCTAAATTTTGCCTACCCCAAATTTTTACTTACCTAAGGTAGATAGGAGTCTTTAATCTGACATCGTACTGACTTGGGACCATCGCTTAACCTCCCATCCGAGAGACGGTGTGCTTAAGTTTATTTTACCCCAGCAGAGTTTCAAACCCGAGAAAATTTAGTTCAGTAAGCAAGCACGCATACCACTGTGCTACCGGTGCCCACCCCATATCATTCCGTTTGTACATTTAATTAAAATTAATTTCTTACTATTATATTTTCTTTATTTTTGTATTTTCTTTTTTTTATTAGATTACTGACAACTCAAATATTTTTAAATGTTATGTTAAGGAAGGACTGTGTGTCATGGTCAGGCAATCTGAGAATTGTATAAATATGAAAACTTAAGAAACTTAAATGCCACTTTTGAACTTGGTGCTGACGATGGCTTAGGCCGAAGTCGGTACACTTTATATAATATATAAATATATATAATAATATATATTTATATATTATAATATATTATTATATATATTTGTGAAATTAGACAATATATAAGTTAAACAATTTTTTTGTTTTTATTTATTTTATTAGCTTTCTAATATATCGACACAAATCGCAGAAATGTATTCCAACATTAAAATTGTGTGTATAGAGCAAACATTAGATATCATTTTTAAACAATGTTTTGCTTCCTTTATTATATAGGTCAAACTGGTCCATTCATTGGTGAGAAAACAAAAGGTTTATATTATCTAAAAACAAAACCAAGGTCGTCTGAAAATGAAGAACCTGGTAGAACAGGGTCAGATGTAACATAAGACGGTGTTGTAGAGTTGGAGCTGCTGGGAGCAAGATGGAGGTGTGTAGAACCCGGCAACAATATGAAAACAATGGAGACATGGACAACAAAAGAGTTCCTAGTGCCCTTGTCCTCCAGAACTGAGGAGGTGGCCCCGGTGTGAGACAGTCCAAAACCTCAGCACCAGCATTCTGCTGCGCAAACTGCAAGGATGTACCCCTATATCAGTATAGACGAAGTTTCTCGTTTCTCCACAGATAACCTCTTTAAGGTCTATCGAATCTACGTCTTAATAATTATTTTTTTATTTTTTACATAGTAATTTACTTTATTTCTCTTGTTTTTTTTTTCTTTTATGTATTTTTATCATAATTTTGTTTATTGTTAATTTTTATATAATAATTATTTTATAGGTTAGGTTAGGTTTTATGACTCATGCCCGGGCTTTAACTACGAGGTCATATCGCCTACTACCAGAGCGCTCTTTCGTCACTCTGGTGGACATGAGCCCGACTCTACTGTGGGAGTCCTAAATTTTGCCTACCCTAAATTTTTATTCATCTAGGGTAGGGATCTTTAACGAGTACCTGACATCGTACAGGCTCGGGACCATCGCTTAACGTCCCATCCGAAGGACGGCGTGCTTAAGTTTATTTGACCTCCCAGATAGAATAAACTAAGGGCCTCGGTCGGGTTACGAACCCACGACCTTGAGCTCAGAAGACAAGCACGCATACCACTGAGCTACCGGCGCCCTCTAATTATTTTATATATATATATATATATATATATATATATATATATATATATATATATATATATATATACTTCTATGAAATACGATTTTTGGGTGAAGCTGACTGACTATCTTTGTGTAATTGCGATAAACTTCGGAACCCATGAACAGATTTCGATGCGGTTTTCACCTACATTTAGAATATTTTTCAAGGAAGGCTTTAGGCTTCATGTCATCACGCTTTACTATCCGTGGAGGCGTTTGTAATTTTGCACATTTATTGAACTTTTGATACATTCAATACTTACGGTTTTCAATCCAGATTTTGGTTTATTAATGTGTGATTCGTCACATTTATTGTGCTTTTGGTACATTTAATACTTACGTTCGGTCTTCAATTCAGGTTTTGATTTTGTATTGAAAGATGTAGTACTGATGTAGTACTGAGTCATTTTTCTGAGATTGATACAAAGGTTACAAAATGTCAAAACGTAAAAGTAGGTTAGGTTATGATCTGTTGAGTGCGCGCATGCTTTTGGTTTCTACGAATTTAGCACGTTTACTGACTTTGGGTATATTAATTACTTGCGTTCAGTTTTCTATCCAGATTTGTGATTTGTAAATTTTATTGTGCTTTTGGAACATTTGATACTTGCGTTCAATCTTCAATTCATGTCAAAACGTAAAAGTAGTTTACCTCGCATACCAATGATAACTTCCGATTACCCATTCCGTTTCAAACGGTTGCAGTTTCCAATCAAAATTTGCTTCGCTATAACTATCAATAAGGCCCAGGGACAAACCCTAAAAGGAACTGGTGTAAACAGACTTACGAAATGAATGCTTCTCACATGGACAACTGTACATCGCCTGCTCCCGTAGCAGCCACACCAATCTATTTCTCCACGCACCCGAACGTAGAGAACTTTCAACATCGTTTACACCGAAGGACGACACCTACTAATTTTCAGCCAAATCGGCCTAAGGAAAAGGGGGGATTATGGGGGAGGCTTAACACAAACACTATAATAACTGCCTTTGTAATAAATGTATTGACACGATATATCTCATATTTAAATTCAAAGCACTATAAGATTCAACATCTATTAGTTTTCAGCGGAATCAGCCAAAGGGGAGAGAAAATAGGGAGCTTAACAAAATTGTTTTTTGATATATAGCACACATTACAACTACCTTCGAACCTGTGCAATTTCTGTATGACATCCTAACTCCCACTTCAAGCACATCGTGAGTTCGTTTTCAACACACCACGAGACGTCCCTAAATTGAGAAGAAGCAGATAGAAGACTATTAATAGGGACTCTTCAGATAGTCTGACGAGAGAACCATAGGCTTCCTCCAAATTCGTGAGGGCCGGAGGGCCACCATACGGAATTCCTATATACTTATTTCTTCCTATGGACAAAAATGTGTAAGGCTACACACAGCATTACTGCTAAATAACTCAAAAACGAGCCAAAAATAATAATTTGAGTATTTTTGTGCTCTGAGAATGGGCTGAGACATGTTGCTTATAATGTATTCAAGATCTTGTGGGCTTATGCATTCTCTCACAAATGATTGATACTCTTCTTATCATGATTGCAATCCAAATGCTTCCAAATAGTTATGTCCCTTAAGGCACTTTGATAAATGGCAGCGAGGTCAGCGGAGTTGATGTTTAGCAAGGACTTACTGCAGATCGGGGCAATGGAAGTAACGCTACTTTCTCGCATAGCTAATGCCAATCATATTCATGTTTACCTTCCGGAAATCGTATCCCAGGGAGGCATGAAGTTGTTGCCGATGCGAGGGTGAATGCTGAGATGGAGTCGAGCTTGTTTTATAGAAAAAAATTGATTTCGTCAAGAAGCCTTGCTTTTGTCTTGCCCGGGTCGCGGTCGTGGTTTACCATAGGATAATCACTGTCCAGATGATTAATCTGGATCTTCACAAATAAATTATTTATTGATCGATACTTTCAGCAGTTATTATTATTATATATTAATAACAATATTATATAATAATATATTGAAATATTATATATTATATTTTTTTTTATATTTTACACTGCTATATTATTTTATTTTACCACAAATTTTATATATTGTGACAAAAGCATCTTAACCTAAAAGTTTCTTACCGAAAAATCATTTTATAATAGTAGTTCGTAATATTGATATTTTAGTTAAATTCACTACAACGTAAATATGAACAATAATGTTGTAAAAATACAATAGAAATGCTCAAAACAGCTGACATCACAGATAAAGAAGTGTGTAGTTGTGTGTGTGGACTGCGCGCGCAACCGTCCGACACAAACATTTACGCAGCATGCACATCAACGCTCTGACATAGCTCCTACCGAGAGTTAAGATGTTTACACATAAAAAACAGATATACCTGAGTATTTACATGTTTCGTAAGATTTAGTGTGCCTAAGAAAGTCCAATGTGAAGATGACTGATGTAGTGAGCAGGTTGTAAAATAAAAACGTAGTCTGACCAACTGACCTTCAATCAGAGAGCGTCATGATGAAGGCTAAAATTTCCAACCGTGTTCACTTATCATCGGTTTCCTGTTTTTTTTCTTGATTCCGACAAAAAAAGTTTTGTAATTTAGTGACCTAATTTTAAATTATTTACTTCCGATTTGCCCAGTATATATAATACTGCGAGGACCTACAAACGGCTCATATATCTACATACATTTCAGCTCATATGGTTATCATATTTATGTATGAAAAATAATATGGAAGATGAAGGCAAAACAAGAGTAAATAACTACAAAAAAAAAAAGTGCTGAAACTGTGGTTGTATGGATAGGAGATATTCCAAAGGTCTTCCCGGCACATATCGGGTTTCGTTGTTGAGCTGACAGCCTTACATGAAACCATGTCTATCTTCTCTTATCCTATATCCTATGCAATGACTTTTTTTTTTTTTAATTTTGTTTTTGCTAGACGGTTTTTTCTTGAAACAGTAACATCCTTATGTTTACTAGGACGTGATAGCCACCCGTTTTTCACCAGAGAGCTCCCCTCAATTATATAATAATATTTATTTAAAGTTAAAAATCTACGGATGGTACGTTAAGCGATGGTCCCGAGCCTGCGATGTTTGGTACTAGTTAATGACCCCTAACCCTATGTGGATAAACCTAGGTAGGCAATATTTAGGACTCCCACAGTAGAGTCATTGTTCACCAGAGTGACGAAAGAGCGCTCTGATAGTCTCGTTACTAGCCTGTACCTCCCAGATAAAATAAACTAAGGGCCTCGGTCGGGTTTCGAACCCAGTATCTTGAGCTCAGAAGACAAGCACGCAAACCACTGAGCTACCGGCGCCCTCACATACAAAGATGGACTAGTCGCATTTTGTTTTAATAAAAAATGTGAACAACCGATGAATGAAGAACAAAAGACGACGATCAGCTGTTTTAAAGAGAGAAACAGTCTAAGGAGAGATGTGGAGGTGGACAGTCCACAGAGAAAAGTGTTTTTAGACTTAAGGTTGTAACCATGTAGGAGTAAAATTAACAGTGAAGTAGATGCGTAAAGGTACTTTTATTTATGTATATGTTTATATTCCCCAAAAAAATAACTAATTAGAAAATAACTAACTAGAAAATTGAAGAATGGCCACAATATTTAAAAAGAAAAGTGACTAAAGTAGATGTATAAATTAGTTTGTAAGATTTATTTTTGTAAAATAATTTCATTTTTTTTTTTTACCAATCTTAGTTATTCAATTTATAATGTAGGTTTAGGTAAATAAACCCAATATTTGTTCTCTTATTCTATGCTATTCATTTTCCCTGTTAACCCAGTAAGTTAATTTATACCTTTGGTTTAGAACATTTTTTAAAAAAGAAACAAGATGGCATCTCATTATTATATTTTAAAAAATCCAAATGAAATAATTATCAATTTAATTTTTTTTAAATATGTGAACTTTCCACAAAATTGCACTTCTTGAATTTTCGATATTTTTTTAGGGCCCTTTTCGGAAATTACTGTAGAAATCAGACCAGCTCTACAATTTCTACAGGAAATGTGGTAATATTTTTTATTTCATTATTTATTTATTATTAATTTCATTTATTTTATTTTTCATAATATTCATTATCACAACACACACAGACCCATAGGCAGACAGACAGACATAATCGCGAAAATCAATCGTGAAGGACCTTGAAAAGTGAAAATCCGTTGAAACCTCGAACTCGGATTTTCGTACGATTACAACACTTCCTTGTACTATCTATATAGGTAAGAAAAGTAAAAATGGTGCGTAATTAATGAAATTCAAGTATTTCCAATTCTCGGAATTCAAAATGTCGAAAACCTGCGGCTAAAAAAAAGATTTCGGGTTTAGAAACAGTAGTGTTCACCCATGAGACTTGGATAGACTGAGACCGCGGGGACATCCCCTGAGGTCGTTGTTCTTTGCGTTGCGTTAAGTAATCCTCTCCCCCCCCCCCCCCACGGCTTTTGATCTAGGAAAAGCTTTTGCTTTCTTGAGAGGAGCCTTTGGTTTCGCTATGGTGAGTGAGTTGGACATCTTGATTAAACCATGAAGCGGGAGAGTGGACTGTCCTCCAACGGGAACCGCTTCTCTTTACAACTGTTCACGCAGACACCACTCCACACTCCTACAGGCTGTATATTGTTACAAGGCCCGGATCCTCCGGATTCCACCCGGAGTATTGTCATCTGGGTTAAGGAATGCTACCACAACAGCAAAGTCTAAAAAAAATATAAAAAATTGCTGTAGGGGTCAGATATTGTCACCAAAAGTCTGATTATCCTGACAGTTTTCAGGGGTGCTGTGAGCGTTGGTGTCACAGAAATTTGGGTTATCTTGATAGTTGTAGAGGTGCTGGGAATGATGGGCTTACCAAACGTCGAATTATCTGATAGTACTAGGGATCTAGGAGCATATGATGATAAAATAAAATAAAATAAAATAGCTTTATTGACATTCTTTTAGAACAAAAGCCTCTCCTTTTGGAGGTTTTGAGTCTAGTGCTCTTTCAACAGAAGAGATCAGAAAAGAAATTAACGAATGTTCCAAAATTAAATTAAATTATTTCCTAAGTATAACTGTTACTCATAAACACAAAATAAAACAAAACAAAAGCAAAAAGTAAAATGAGGATTATTTCTTAAATAGTGCTGTAACACATTTGTTGCATCTTTCTCTGTTCCTGCCACTGTGCACCAACCATCCCCTATTCTCTCCACTATCTCGTCCCTCCGCCGCAGTCCTGGTCTTCCTTTTCCTCTTCTTCTGTCTCTAGGAATCCACTCCGTGCAGACTTTAGCCCATCGTCCAGGATCCATCCTTGTCACATGCCCGGCACATCTCCACTTCATCAAGTGTGCTTCCTTCTGGAGGCTTCTTAGCCTCACCTTCCGTAGAACCTCGCTCTTTCTTATCCTGTCACTTATCTTTATTCATATGAGCATATGATGGTTTAAAAAAAAATAAAATACAAAAATATATACCTATATAAATATATATATCCTGTCACCATCAAAGTACTTAGATGCTTATGACCTAGATGTTGAGCACCTATAACCCTAATCCTATTTCATGTCGATGCACTCGTTACATCACCCGTTCGTTAATAGTTAGGTTTTATAGTTAAATCTCCTTCTCTAATGAAATTATGAGATTTTGAATCAAACATTTCGATATTTACCACACTTCCCTTATACCGATTCGACTGAAAATCAGTTCGTGTCGTTCTTATGAGATTTTGAATCAAACATTTTGATCGTTACATTGGTAGTTACTGGAGTGTTTCTAGCTAAGCTCCCCTCCCCTTTCCTTTCGGCAATTTAGCTGAATAGTTGCCTTCATGGGGTTCTGAATACACACATATCGTTATGAGAACATGTCATTTTTTCCTTTTTGAACGATGAGAAAAAAAATTACGTTTCCGAATAGAGGATTTTCTCTAAAATAAAATGTTATAATTAAATGTGCACTATTGGGTAGTCGTTACACCAGTAATCATTAATTTGCTGTTATAAGGATCGTCTCCATGACGTTATATCCATTCTATCGGGAATTATTGTTGGCCATATACATAGATTTGATTTGTTCTCCTTTTCTTTCGTACATGAAATTTTTGTGAAAACTGAATATCGTATTTCTGACCGAATACATAACTTTCCCAATGCAACAGTTGAGGAAGTAAGCTCCCAAGTATGTAGTACCGCACCAAATAGGCTTTTCCATTAAGGATCGGACTCATGAGTTACCCGTCCACTAAAATGTCTAATGGACGAAGAATGCGTGGACTGCCGGTTCTCTGTGAGTCATCATCCCCCACCAGGAACAAAGAGCCATTCCATCTCTCTATACTCAGAGCTTTCGGTCATCAATTTCATTATTTTCACTGAAATGTCAAAGATGTAGTATTTTTACAGAAACATCGAGAAACAATGCGGTTGAGCATTGTCATCAGCATAATTGCGATTTGCTCCGATTTCATGAGCTAAAGGCATTATAATAGGCTCAAGAACCATGTTCAAGTACATCTGGCCAGTCATAGTGGTGTTCCCAAAAACCACGAGCGGGATAGGTTGAAAGGCAGAAATTCCACTCCAAACTGAAATGGAACCACCCTCGTAAGCTTCTTCGCTGGCCATATTAGCCTCATCATAGCGCTCATTTGAGCGTCTCCACACTCTGTTACGTCCATCTGAACTGTGCAAACATACTCGAGTTTCATCGGAGAATATGCAGTTGTTCCACTGGTCAGGAGTCCAATTTGCATGATCATGAGCCCAATGCAGCCGCTTAGATTGTGATCTCGAGTTAGCCTGGGGAAATTCTTGAGCACCCTGGACCTTAAATTGCGCTCGTGAAGTCTCCTGCGTATTGTCTACGTCGAAATCAATGTACCTGTTGCATGAGCAAACATTGAGCGTATTCAGTCTTTCCAATCCAAGGTCTTAAGAAAAACGGCGATTTCCATGTTCTGTGACATTGTTCTTGCTATTGACCTCATCAAGTTCCGTTTCTCTCGTCCCACTCCCATCCAGATGAAGTCTCCCCGAAGAGGAGGCGCTGGACTTTCTTCTATAAGACAACAATATTGAGGGAGTGTCGGGGATGAGCAATACCTCTCCTCATGTACTCCTAGCACCTTCAACTATCTTCTTCTTGGTCTGCCTTCACTGCTGGATAATGGACTTAAAAAGCGAAAATGCGAGGGGGATCACTCAGACCCTGGTGGCCTCCCCTGTTTCCAAGTTTGAAGGAATGGGGATATAGAACCGGGGTGATCCGAAGGGTCTAAGAAAGCTGTAGTTATAAGGTACAAAACTATGCATGTTCCCAAAGCTGCGGATCTGATTGGCACCAAAATCAATAGCTTCAATTCTCACTCTATACACACTTGCACAAAGAAACTTATAATCTAAGCATTTTCTCAGATGAATCTGAAAGCAGTAGCTTATTTATTCTAAGTAGTTTGTACTGTTTCGGGTACTGTGTGTATCATGAGACAGTTATGAAGTGTTCTGTTGTTAATGTCTGAGGATTTTTGACTGATACGCCTGAATTTGTTTTACGCCGGATGTTTTTCCTGAACCGTATATCTGTGATTCATATGTCCATAACTCAGTAAGTAAGTGTAACAGTTCATTTAGTGTCTTGTCTAATTTTGATCGTCTATTTAGAAGTCCGTAGAGTATTTTGAGTAACACATAAGGATTTTTAGCAAACTTTACACAAATACAAACCAAGAAATACGTACATATCTCCATAAAATAATCTCCATAACACTAACCACATAACCCTCCACGAAAGTTGAAGAGAAGATGAAACCTCGACTTACTGCCACCTTGAATCATTTTCGTTATTACTATTTTTCAACATTATTTTCCTTTACTATTATCACCTCTCTTACTACCCGTGCTTCAAAATTGACTATATTTTATTTTTATAAATAGAAGACAAAAAAAAAAAGGTATTTTTAATTTTGTATATGTGTACATATTTTATTGTTTTGTATATAGATCATTTATTTCGTTACACGCTCTGTATATACTCTACTCTTTCTCAATGTAACCGAAATCACATTTATTTACTATGATTATTCAAAATTGTATATATTCAAAATAAACAAATAAAAGTAAAAAAATATAACAATACAAAACTGAGCAAAGTTTCAAAAGACTCTTGGGTTAAATCTTCACGGGATATGGCGCCTTGGCCTGCTTCACAGGCTCAAGGAGCTTCTTCCTCCCTCACACCGTCCGTGAAAGTCCTTTCTTCCCGACCGTCAAGGAGTTGAGAACTCGGGTAGTAGCATTCAGGCGGGAGTACAACATGATAGTCTCCTTGGTGATGTCCTTAAATTGCAAACACTGCTGGTCTTCCTGTCTCAGTGACGAAGTAAGCTATAATACTTTCCAGCAAATCGAACATGAAAATAACATGGAGAAGCACAAAGACTTGATACAGATCGGAGTAAATATAAAGCAGGGAGGTAAATCTATTATCTTCATCGAGCACGTCGTCCTTCGGGTGGAAGTTAAGCGATGGTTCCGATACTCGTTAAATACCCCTACTGTGAAGGTTATTCACATCTCCGATAGAGAATCTTCTACGACCCTTTCCTTAAGCCAGTTAAGTTGAAGAAACCGACTTTGCGCTTCAATAAAGGTGTAGGAGAGTAAACAGTTGATTACTAGTGAGGGGCTGTTATATGGGCCATCAGACTGTGAATAACATGGGTACAAAATCCATCTCTCCAATTATTGGTAGGATAAAAAATCAGTTAAAATTTTGAAAAAAGTATAACTCATAAAGGAATTAATTTCTTCAATGTCCTTCCCCACTTCTTGAAGACAGTAGAAACAACAAGTAAATTTAAACTTCAACTAAAAACGTTTATGTTAGAGGAAACCTTCTTTTCGGAAACGGAATTTTTTTCTCAGTGTTCAAAAATAATAAAATAACCAAAAGAAATCATGTTTCATGTTCAAAAATATTATTTGATTCATAGGTTCCATTTTTTTTTGTTTTTTGCAGAGTGCTTCCATAGATATCCTCTTTAAGGTCTGTCGAATTTACGTTCAACCCTTAATTAATCATTATTTTTTATTATTTATATACTAATTTATTTTTCTTGTTTTTCTCTTTTTTGTATTTTTCTTAGCATTTTATTTTCTTCTTTCATTTATTTATATATATATAAATATTTTATAATTGTTATTGATATTTTGCTTTCTTTCTCTTTTATATATTTCGCATATTGTGACCTGAGGAAGCGACGTGAGAATGTCCTGAAATGTTTGAAAAAGACACTTCCGGAAAACTTAGTCAAAAACTATTATCTTAATTAAAATAAATTTAAAAAAAAAATGTATCTACTGTATTTATGATATACTGTAGAATATTATTATTTTTTTAATCATATTTTCAAGTATTTATTTATTCAATTATTATTACTATTATTTTTATTTTTTTGGCTTTATTTACTGTGCATATTAGCCATGTCAATGTGTTATATATAGTTATTTACGACATCCATGGTCCCGGGAGGGAGTGTTATCTACGAAATAAAACTCATTCGAGTACGATTCGAACCCGCAAACCATGGTGAAACCATGCGACCAAAATCCCTACGCTCTAGCCCGCACGGCCACCATGGCCCCCCCCCCATTATTATTTTTTAATAGTATTGTTAATTCTACTCCATGTGTTTCACGACTCTAAGAGTTAATATCTGTTTAAGTATCTTTTCCTCAATATCTCTTTTCACTTGACCAGCCATACGAAGTATAGGGGAAGTTATGTAATCGGTCAAAAATTGGATGCGGAGTTTTCAACGGAATTTCATGTTTTCCGATCTCCAGATCCCAAAAAATAACTCCCGCAGAGAGGAGGCACAAATATGGCAACATTTAGAACTCCCACAATGCAGTCAAGCTCTTGTCCACCAGAGGGGCAAAATACCCTTTGATAGTAGGCGATATGAAGCGTATCGTATTATATCGATGCCCGGGCATGAGTCACAACAAAACAAACAAACAATACATTTTCATATGTTTATTTGATTTTAAACTAATTCAGATTGCTTTGACAACAAAATCGCATAGAATCAAATATGAGATGAAAAACATTTATACCTATATCCATAATTTTCCAGCTTTTAGTTGCGGACAACCATCTAAGTGCTTCATGGTATTCTCTCTGAAATAAACGACTAGGATCCTTGAGGAATTAGATTTGATGCCTTTTGTGTTGAGTGTCATGGTCTGATAATGGGTGGGCTAATTACCTGTCATTAGTCGAACAAAGGCATGAAGAGGCATTGTCAACTCCGGCCGAGAGTACAGTTAGACCGGGCATCGACACATGGCCGGGCCAACGGGGGCCTCATCACTCTCTAATAGTGTCTTCTTCAGTTATTCAGCCCTCTTGAGGTTCTGACATTAAAAATGGAATTTTATCGATACGTTCATGATATCGCTATTTGTTGTAGCCCATCTTCTCTTCGGCCGATTCCGCTGAAAATTACTAAATGTCCTTATAGGATTTGAATTTACATATGAAATTTTGTGTCGATACATTCATTACAACAACAGTTATAATAACATTTCTGTTAAGTCTCCCCCTTCCCTTTGTCCGATTTGAATAAAAATCAAAGACATACATAAATACTTAGGAGGTTTTTTTTACTTCTCCAGTCTGCAAAAAATAAAGAAGTTACGTAATCGGTCAGAAATTCGATGCGGAGTTTTCAACGGAATTTCATATTTTCTGACCTATCTGTGAACCCGAAAACTCCCGATAAAATGAATATAACGTCATACATCGACGATATATTGTTAAATTAGACAGGCTAATTCTACTTTCCATTACCTTTTAGGGTTCAGAAGTCCCTGTGTAACTCAACTAATGATTTTTAGCCAAAACAGTCAATTGGTTCTAGTGGGAGAGCAACAACTTAATTAATTCACTTGTGCTCAGGAAGTACATTGCCAGTGATTCACCGACAACTTTTTAGAAAACTTGAAATTCCGTTGAAATTCTACATCGAATTTTTGGCCGATTACGTTATTTCTTCTATAAATCATATAGCTAGAAGTTTTTTTTTTTTTTTTTTTTTTTACAAATAGCAATTTACAACTGTATACAAATAAATACAACAAGTAAATGTGCTAATAAAGAGATAATGGCAATGTCAAAATGTCATGAGGGGAGAAATCACCCAGTGGTGACACTCCCTAATCACTGTTTTCCTCTAATTTGGTCTTAAGGTACGTTAAGGTCAGTGTGAAGAGTTTTGCTGGAGATGTAGTAAGAAGCATTGGCTATTGTACGAAGGATTTTGGTTTGAAGGGATTGGATGCGCTGGAGATTGGAAGCCTTGGCAGAACCCCAGAGTTCAAGTCCGTAAGTCCACATAGGTTTGAGTACTGCGTTGTATATAAGTCGTTTTGTTTTCAAAGTTAGTTTGGATCTTTTGTCTAGTAGTCTTGGTAGAAGTTTATAACGTCTGTTCATTTCTTGTCTTTTCAGTCTCGTGTGAGGATTCCAAGTTAGTCGTTTGTCGAGTATGAGGCCTAGATAGCGGACTTCGTTTTTTAAAAGGATGGGATTTTTGATAAGGTACACTGGAGGGCAGTTATATTTTCGACGAAGGGTGAAGACGATGTGAACTGATTAGCTGGAAGTAAAATATAATAAAACTATTCAGAGCTTTAAAGACTATTTGAAATAACGTTCTAATTATCATAATGGTCCACGCGTGAGTACACAAGTTATTCAAGTGTTTATAGAAGGTAATTTTCTATTAGTCCTCAAAAACAGTCGAGTTAAAATAGCTATGATTTGTGTGAGTGGCTAAAGTTTTTGATAAAAAGCACTCAAGATGGATGCTAAACTAATATGATTTGGTAAGTAGACAAAGTAAGCAGTCATTAGGTTAAAGTGGAATAAGGCGATTACGAGAACAAGACAGGAGTTAGTAGTTTGTACAAACGAGGGACGGTACTAACCAGTCCGTCACGATGCTGGGATACCATCATCACGAGACATCAAGAGTTCCAATAGCCAACTATCAAGAATATACCTGTAGACACAATATGCCTTTAGGAGCAGATATTGTAGTGATTGCGACTCATGCCCGGGCTTTAATTATAGGTCATAACAAATAATACAAAGAAAAACGAATTTTTAAAAAAATATATTGTCTATTTCACAAGATATACCTATAAAATATATGGGAGTACTTTCGGTATTGCTACCATCTTCAGCCACGACTTAACTATCCCTATGGAAGTTCAAGGCAAATATCTGACCTAAAAATTTCTTATATATGACATATATCATAGTAAGTAGTAAGAAGTTATTATGTCACAGGCTGCAAAATAAAAATATAGTCTGACGTCTCATAGATTTCATTACTATGTGCTAGCCGGTTTCGAGGTTACCTTCATCGGGATGACTACAAAAAATTTAGTAAAAAGTATAAATTTCTAATGACTAAAATAAACACGTAAAAATATTGTCTATACATCCAAAATTAATGTTTCTAATTAATGTGAAAAAATATATTTTTTTGTTTTTTATGAACCATTAATTTTAGCGCATAATGACAACATATTCATGTATTTTTTTGAGCCATTAGAATTTGATTCTTTTTACTAAATGTTTTCTTGTGTACATCCCGATGATGAAGGTAACCTCTAAACCGGCTACCACATAATAATGAAATCTATGAGAGGTCGGAGTATATTTTTATTTTGCAGCCTGACATAATAACTTCTTACTACTATGACATATGTCATGAGTATAATATAAGACTTTTTAGGTCAAATATTTGCCAAATAATTATTTCGATGCTGACCATAGACCATAACTAAGGCACATTATCGATGAAATCCTTCAGGACAAGAAACAGCGAGGTTCTACGGAAGGTGAGGCTAAGAAGCCTCCAGAAGGAAGCACACTTGATGAAGTGGAGATGGGCCGGGCATGTGACAAGGATGGGTCCTCGACGATGGGCTAAAGTCTGCACGGAGTGGAATCCTAGAGACAGAAGAAGAGGAAAAGGAAGACCAGGACTGCGGTGGAGGGACGAGGTTGTGGAGAGAATAGGGGATGGATGGATGTTCTTATGTCATCTTGTTTTATTTATCTTTATTCAAGAAGGAACAGTTTTACTTAAGAAATAATTTTATTTAGGAAGAATAGTTAAAATTCAATATCAACCAGTTGTCATTTTCCTTTTTTTTTTCATTCATTTTAAATTTCTTTTCTCATTTCCTTTCGGATTTTTTTCGGATTTCTTCTGTTGAAAGAGCAGTAGACTCAAAACCTCCAAAAGGAGAGTATTTTGTTCTAAAAGAATGTCAATAAAGCTACTTTATTATTTTTTATTTTATATATAAGACATATATGAGTATAATATAAGACTTTGTAGGTCAAATATTTGCCAAATAATTATTTCGATGCTGACCATAGACCGTAACTAAGGCACATTATCGATGAAATCCTTCAGGACAATCTACCGCGAAGAAGACAGGGCCTGAAGACAGAAAAAAAACACGGAGAGACATAGCGGGGCAATACGTGACGCCCCAGTTACCGCAGAGCAAGGGGGCGGCGATATCTGGGGCAGTGACCAATAGTCGAGGATTTGGGGCTAGAGCAATACTAGGGAGCCCCAATATCCAGGCCGGGGGCGGAGTCCCTATAGCCTGGGGGATGTCGCCAAGGGAAAGTGGTGGAAGGAATGACCCTGACAAAACAAGTCAGTCAATGTCACTTTCACATTCAAGGACTGCGCAGGTTGAAAAAAAAAGTCGATAGTGTATCGGCTATGTACTTCCCCAGTGCGAATTAATCAACTAAGTTTCCACACTCCCTCTGAATAATGATTTGGTTGAAAATCAGTAGGTGTCGTACTCAGTCTACGGTTTTTCATTAAAATCCCATCATTAAATCCCTTAATTCTCTTCGGACTATTCAGCTGAACATTGAAGGGTATCGATTTACATATAAAAAACCGAACGACAATATTTTTGCTCCCCCACGCCGACATATTGAGTATAAGATTTCCAGAAAACATATATTTGATACCAACTCGCAGTAATTTTTCATATAATATTCTACTCAGGTATCTCTCTTTTTTACTTTTATTTTTACTTACCTAGCTATACGAAGTATAGGGGACGTTATGTAATCGGTCTGAAGTTTTCATGTTTTTCGACCCCTGTTTCCACAAATTTAAAAAGAAAAAAAATATTTGTCTGTATGTTTTTTTATTTTTTTTTTAGGTTTTAAAAGAGGGTGCGCCTTGCATTGCAGCATCACCCAGTCAACGTTAGAAAAGCTCGGGGATCAAGGGGTTACTGAGGGACTGGGATTGGCCATCGGCGGAACTATTGCGCCGATCGTCCCCAGCCCATCTTACATTGCCTGTTTCTGCTCCAATCGGCAGAACATCGGGTAGTCTGTTTACGTCACCACCTGCCGTAGATCCAGTCCCAAATACGATCTTGTCCCATGAATCAACTCCACCCTAGCTTGGTCGTACAGCGGAAATTCGAGAACCACATATTCTGCAGTCTCGATACCGCAGCACGAACAGTTCGGGGTGTTCTTCCTGTGAAAGAAGAACAGCTTGGAGTTTAAATCATCATGAAATGACCTGATAATATTTGAGACGTCCAGCGATTGAAGTCTGTATCTGTGAAATTTCTAGACAGAATGAATGTATTGACACAAAATATTATATGTCAAAAACAAAACCATAAAAGGTCGACACCTAATAATTTTCGGCGGAATCGGCAAAAGGGAAGAAGGGATCAGAGGAGGGGCTCAACACAAAATCCCTAATAACTATAAATGCATCGACATAAAATATAATCCGAGGATTCAGAAGCCGCATATGCATGCATTGATTTTTAGCATAAAAAATTAATGGTTGTTGAGGGAGAGCGAAAACTTAACTGATTAATTCGCTCTGGGGAAGTACATTGCCAGTGATTTTATTTGTTTTTTGTTTTTTTAACATGAAAAACCCTAATTGAAAAAGTAAGTAAATTCTGGTCGCTAGAATGGCGTAAAGGTGGATCCGACCACTTGTTATTGCTATGAAAAGGCAAAATTTCCTCAAGTCTTACTTAGCTGAAGATGTTCAAGGAAGTGAAAACAAATTACCCACAATGAGAAGTAAGAAATGTTTTTATGGCAGTAAGCTACAATCAGAATACAAAGAACTTTCGATTTTCACAACTGAAATTTGGCAAGCCGGTAACAATTTTATTAGAATCCGGAATGGTATTGCACGTCATAGGTCAACATTTCATAGTCAGGTTCACAAGTCGATAGGGCTGATTACAATATTTTCAGTCTGTAACAACTGACCTATAGTTAGTTCTTATACAATACAATAATATTAACTGTTACTTTTGGGTATCGCTGGAACATTTACGATCAATATGATTCCAGACTGGATTATCTTATTCTCACTTGGATGGGGATGAAGCAAGTTATGATCTATCTCAGATTTAGTATTAACTTCAAACGTTTCTCTAAATATGTAGCTGCAGTTCTTTAAAGTTTTCTAAAGAAAAAAAAAAACGACATCGGTGAAACACCAGGAATGCACTTTCCCAGAACGAATTATTTAATTAACCCCCCCTCTAAAACAAGTCGACTGTTTGGGCTAATAATCAATAGTTGACTTACATAGGGGCATATAAAGTTATTGGGGTCTTTGAGTTGAGCCTCCTTCTGATCTCCCCTTCCCATCGGTCGATTACGCTGAAAATTAATAAGTGTCGTCCTTATCAGGTTTTGAATTCACAAACAAAATTTTGTGTCGATACAATCATTACAACGGCAGTTGAGAGGGTTTTTGTGTTAAACCTCTCCACTAGAACCCCTACTACACGGTTACTACACGGTTTTACTACCCCCCTAATTATTGACTCATGCCCGAGCTTTAACTACGAGGTCATATCGCCTACTACCAGAGCGCTCTTTCGTCACTCTGCTGGACATGAGCCCGACTCTACTGTGGGAGTCCTAAATTTTGCCTACCCTAAATTTTATTCACCTGGGGTAGGGGTCTTTAACGAGTACCTGACATCGTACAGGCTCGGGACCATCGCTTAACGTCCCATCCGAAGGACAGCGTGCTTAAGTTTATTTTACCTCTCAGATAAAATAAACTAAGGGCCTCGGTCGGGTTTCGAACCCATGATCTTGAACTCAGAAGACAAGCACGCATACCACTGAGCTACCGGCCCTCTCATTTTTATATATATATATTTTTTTTATTTTTTTTTTTTTTTCTCTCTTGTACTTAGTTATCATTGTACATAAATTGTTCCATTACCTATTGTCGACCAATTTACTTGTCTGTACAGATTGTAAATATGCATAATAAAATAAAATTTTCCTGGCCTATTGAAAAAAATAAGTTACGAATGATAAAAAGTTAATTAGTAAAATAGACAGTGAAAATGCAAAATCAAATTGAAAATATCATACATAAAGACAGAGGCCCTTAGTTTATTTTATCTGGGAGGTAAAATAAACTTAAGCACGCCTTCCTTCGGATGAGACGTTAAGCGATGGTCCCGAGCCTGTACGATGTCAGGTACTCGTTAAAGACCCCTACCCTAGGTGAATAAAAATTTAGGGTAGGCAAAATTTAGGACTCCCATTCAAGAGTCTGGCACATGTCCACCAGAGTGACGAAAGAGCGCTCTGGTAGTAGACGATATGACCTCGTAGTTAAAGCCCGGGCATGAGTCATAAAACCTAACCTAACCTTATACGAAAAATCTACCTTAAAGTAGAGAAGGGGTTAAAGAAATTATATACGCATCTTAGAGTTTAGTTGATATTGACTGATTCAGGGCAAAGCAGATTGTCTCCGCTCACCATAAAGTTCGAGAAGGGAGGAATCATCGAGTTACCGAATTCAAACATAGATCTCTTTTGTTTTTAGTCGAGTGTGTATGAAAAAATATATTGGTGGACTGATACACCTCCATATTACCTACTTATATAAAAAGTAAGTAACTACATAGAGACATTATTTTGTTATAATTTAGATCACAATCCGGTAGGTAACTGAAGAATAACTTCTCAGGTGACTTAATGAAAACACACATCAGTTGACTTCTTACTTGAAGAATGCCTTTGATGTAAACACTGAGAGTATTAGAGTGAGTGGGCGGGTTGGACGGAGGGACAAAGCCGGTTGGACTTGATGCCAGACGGTCCATTGCTGGGACAGACTGAGAGGAGCTGGACTGGAACTGAGGTTGGCTAAGGCTGAAGAGACTGAGGGAGGTGTTTTGGTCGTGGAGCTGTGAGATGTCAGATGAGCAGCAACATTCCGGAGAAAGACCGGTTCCCAGAGAGATGACGCAGAGTTCCCCCCTTGGCACGCTTTATTGTCCACACACACCAGGAGTCCGGACCCGCGCGTCCAACATACCCCTTTTGGATATACTCTCGATACAGTCACAACAAGAGACTAAGAGGAAATACAAGGCATAACAGGCAATGGCGTTAACATACATCTCTCACATCACGCATTGCTGGCAGCGTGACTTAGAATATCAAACTACAGAAAACGTAATAAACAATTTTCAATATTTTGCAAAACATTACTCATTTCCATTCCGGACAAAAACAGTAAATAAAAAAAAAATTGTGAATCACCGGCAATGTACTTACTTCCTCAGAACGAAAAATGTTCACCACGCACCGCGTTCAAAACCAGTACGCGAACCGGGCGTACTTCGGAGAAATGTATTCCAGACATTTCCCGGGCATGAGTCACGATAAGTAACTAATATGAAGATGGCTGATGTAGAGAGAAGTGATTATTTCACAGGATGTCAAATATAAGATAGTCTGACCTCTCACAGATTTTTATTGGTAGTAATAGCTAGCCGGCTTTCGAGGTTTCCCTCATCATCAGGCAGTCTCATAAAAAAAAAATTAAAAATTTTGAATAGAACTAAATAATATAATAAAAATAAATAACAATCTAAAACATTAACAATTTAAAATATCATGGATGGGGACAGACGAGTTATCCCTGTCCACCATCTGAGTCACAACTCTCAGTTTCATTATATCATATATATATTTTTATTATATTATTTAGTTCTATTCAAAATTTTTAATTTTTTTTATCAGACTATCTGATGAGGGAAACCTCGAAAGCCGGCTAGCTATTACTACCAATAAAAATCTGTGAGAGGTCAGACTATCTTATATTTGACATCCTGTGAGATAAGTAACTAACATTCATCATTTTCATGCACTGCACTTCTTATATTAAAAAATGACATCATATATTTGTATTTATCCCATACAAACGTTTTTTGTTTTTTTTATTTCAAGCATATAATAATTCAGAATTAAATTATTATTTAACAATAAAAAAAAAATGATATTACCTGATTTACGGCCCTCCATGCCTCGCCATTGGACAATACTAAAATTATCAAACAGGCCGTGGAGCGGATAATCTGAAAGGCTCAAAGGAGCCTAGCAAATGGGAAACCATATGGTAACCATGGAGTCAATTGTTCCAAGGCAAATGGACCATATTGAAAATTCGGTTGAATCACCAGCTATGTACTTCCCCAACACGAATTGGACATTTAAGTTTTCGCTCTCCCTCCAATGCCAATCGAACGTTTGGGCAAAAACTCAATATTTGACTTACATAGTGGCTCCATGAACTAAATTTGATGTCGATGATCGGCAGGTATTAAGGTATTTGAGTCGAGCCCCCCTTCTCAGGTTCCCCCTCTGATCCCCCACTCCCTTTCGGCTGATTCCGCTGAAAACAATTAGCTGCCATCCTTGTAGGGCTTCATTTGCAATTTGAAATTTCGTGCCAAGAAGTTCACTGCAACGGCACACAGTGTGAAATTTATGAGTTTTGATTTTCAAAATTCGAGCCCCCGCTAAATTTTTGATCATTTTGGATAAAACTAGGTGCAAAATATTTGTGAAAGCTGGCTTTTTATCAGGTAACTGCGGGTTCCACAATCAAGGTATTATATTCCAATTGACAGCTGCCAAAACCCCGCGAAAATTTTAAAAAAGTTTTTGTTAACGGATTTTTACAACTTAAATGAATGTTTTTTGGGTCGCTGATTACAAATTCAACATTTATTTTAGCCAAAAGTAGTCCTAATGTTGTCATTTTGGCCTAAACTGGTCCAAATTCAATATATTGGCTATTTTTGCCACTGGCATATAATACCTTGATTGTGAAACCCGCAGTTATATGATAAAAAGCCAGCTTTCACAAATATTTTGCACCTGGTTTCATCCATATTGATCAAAAATTGAGCGGGGGCTTGAATTTTTTTAATCAAAATTCATAAATTTCACACTGTGCTGCAGTCATTAAAGATTTGGTGTTGAGCCACCCCCTAATCCGGTGAATCACCGAGTTTGTACTTCTCCAGCACACAAATCAATTATCGCTCTCTCTTCAAAATCAATCGACCGTTCTGTGTTCATACATTCATAGGCAGTTATGAGGGTATTTGAGTCGAGCCCCCCTTCTCTGACCCCCTTCCCTTCCGCTGATTCAATAGAAGATGTCCTTGCAGGGCTTTAAATATTCATATCAAATTTCATGTCAATAAATTCATTACAACGGCAGTTTTTTAATAGCCGCCCCCTGATCGCCTCCTTCTCGTCAACCGATATCGCGAAAAATTAATAGGTGCCATCCTCATGGGGTTTTGAATTCAAATATAAAATTTCAGGTCGATGTATGCATTACTATGACTGTTATTAGAGTTTTTGTGTTGTCTCCTCCCTAATGCCCTCTTCCCTTTGACCGATTTGGCTGAAAATCTACAGGTGTTTTCCTTGGAGTGTTCTGGATACACATACACGATTTCGAACACTATTTCTATCGGGAATTATCATGTTCACAGACATACAGACGGAAGTTTTATTTTTTCCATATCTAAAATCAGGTCGGAAAACATGAAATTATGCTGAAAACTTGGCATCGAATTTCTGACCGATTACATAACTTCTCCTATACTTCGTCTATAGCTGTCGAAGTGAAAATGTCAATTGTGGATCATTTCTATAAACTACTGACAGTTTTAGGGAAACTATGTCCATTAGTAGTCAAGATTTGTGGCCAGGAAACATCCGACCCAAAATTATCATCAATTGATAATAATATTATCAATTGAAGATAATTTTGCAATTGTAAATCGTGCAAAAATCTGAGATAGAGTTTTCAACATTGACGTTTTGAGGTCCCCTGAATACTTTTTGACCATTTTCGCGATGATGTCTGTTTGTGGAAGTGAGGGAATTTATGAGCGCTCTAACGATTGGACCAATAGGACCAAAGTTACACATCTTTATTTTTATTTTATTTAAAATGTAATTAATTAATTAAAAATTTCATTATTGGAGTTCCAATTGCTGTTGTGTCCTCAGATTTGTGATAGGACTAAAGTTGCCAAACATCTTCTATGTTTTTATTTAATTTTAGTGTGGCTATTTGTTCTAAGCAATAAATGCCAATTTATTTATATATTATCCTTAAAGTACAAACACAACCTTAAAGTTCCAACCTTAACGTTAAGCTCAGAGCAAAATGATAGAAATAAAATTATGTTCTAATAGACAATTAAATGCATTACGATAACTTATTTCTACATTATACGTAAAGTACCTCAATAAAAAAATAAAAAAAGCATCATGAACCAGATTCAGTTGGCGAAGTAGAACGTAGCTCTAAAACGTTTAATAGACATCATGTCGGAAAAAAATATGTCAAGGTACAAACGATAGTAGTGGAGAATGACATTAAATGTTGACACTTTAATGAACTGTGATTTAAAGGTATCCTTTTATGTCATTAAATCGTAAAAATATTTTATTAAAGACTTAATGAGTAGAGTTAAAAAAAATATGTACCTACCTCAGAGAGAAAAGAGACCTAACCTATTAATGAAACTTTTCAAGGAAAATTATGAATTTTTTACTTTCATAGATATACGAAGTATAAGGGATGTTTGTCAGGACTTTGATGTCGAGTTCTTACTGGATTTCACCCTTTCCCACCCCCTCATTCTAAAAATAAGAAAAAATTTGAATCAAGGGCAATGTATTTCTTCAGCACAAAGTAATTATTAATTTGCTATTTCCCTCGTGTGTATGTCTGTGTTCATTCGAAAGAATGAATGTATCGACACGAAATTTTATTATCTAGTTTATCTTGAAGAAGAAACTGAGTCCGTTTGCTTCTTACTTTGAAATCTTAAAAAGATCGTAAAAGGAAACGTTAACTACTCTAGATTACGCCTATTTCCATTCCATAATCAGTTAAGGTTTAATACATTGGGGATCATGTAGCTCGAGTATTAATATTTTTAGACTTCAAAAAAAAGCATTAAGAATTATAATTATCAGACCTATCTGGACGTATGGCGTTCAGCTAAGCCCTCACACACAAAAAGAATTCAAGCCATTCAAAAAAAAATCATCACACAATGCCCATACTACATATCAAACATAACATTACATCATGACCTGAACATACCATTCTTACACGAAGTTAGACAACAATTATACACAAATTTGCACAACAAGTTCTCGTCACATCCGAATACACTGGTGGAAGCCATGTCGGTCCGGTCCTTGCTGGGCGGGCCTCCTCGGCGACTGAATCGTCGTTGGCCACGTGACCTCCTGCCTGAGGACGACCCCTGAGGAGGCGGTGGTGTTGAGCAGCCGTCTCATCAAGAGACTCAAGTGGTGTTTCTGTTTTTCTTTGTTGTGATTATATTTCCTAGTTGTGATGTTTTTCATAGTTGGAAATTATGTAATAAAGGTGAAGAAAAAAAAAAAAATATATATATATATATATAAACAATATTACTCATAGAACAAGCTGCAGAGAAACATCTAAACAACTTAAAATCCTGCCTTTACCATCGCTGTTTATATTTGAAACATTAATGGTTATTAGGAAAAATACAAATATTTTCCCTCTCAACAATACTAGTCACGATTACGATACCAGGAAGAAAGAAGACTTTCAAATAACTCAACATTGCTCCTCTCTTTTTGAAAAAAATATAACTCATAAAGGAATTAATTTATTTAATGCCCTTCCCCACTTCTTGAAGTCAATAGATACAATAAAAAAAATTTAAATTTCAACTAAAAATGTTTATGTTAGGGGAAACCCTTTACACGAAAACGAAATTTTATTCTCACTGTTTAAAAAGAATAAAATAACCACAATATATATATCTTACACATTGGGACCTGATGATGAGAGGTAAGAACGTCCCGTAACATCGTTAGGATAAAGACACTTCCGACGAGTCTTTTTTTGAAGAATAGTTATCTTTATTTTTATTAAAAAGGAAAATGTCTCCACTTATTATAAACGTATCTTGTATTAATTTGTTTATACACTCATATCTTTTCAAGTATTTATTGTTCAGTTTATATTAATTTCATATTACATTTTTTTAATTTTTCCAAGAGGGAGAGCAACGGTAATTCAGAGGAAACATGCTAGCCTATTGAGCTCAATATCGCGGTTCAAAACCCGGAAAAACCTTGAGCACGCCGACCTTCGTATGGGACGTTAAGCGATAGTCCCGAGCCTGTAAGATAGGATTGAGAACTCCCATTGTACAGTCAGGCTCATGTCCACCAGAGCGACGATAGAGCGCTCCGTTAGTAGGCGTTGTAACCTAGTGGTTAAAGCCCGAAAAAAATCACAATAACTAACTAACTTCGTAACATACTTGAAAATAAACATAATAATACTTAAACTGTAAAATAAAAAAAAAGGTTAAACACACAATTTTTATCCCAATAAAGTTCTTTATTTTAAAAATTATTTGTTATTAAAAACAAATTTTTTTTTATACCTAAATTATTTAGCAAAAGTTCAGAAAGTACAATCATTAAGTAAACCCCGGAAGAACGTTGTCTCGTCGAAAAACATTAACTTAACTGCAGAAAATTACCTTCTAAAATGTAAACCTAAGTGGAGTGTACTTTCAAAAAAAAAGGGGAAAATACATATTAAAACATTTACATTACATTCACTATTACTGTAAAATAATTACTCAATTATAATTACTGTGGAAACTTTCTTCAGTACTGGTCGTTCGAACTATTAGTAAAGAGATTATGAACACATGAAGAAATATGTCAAGCTCTCTAGTAGCATATATTATACATACATAAATGTACATATACTCGTATACATATATAATTTTTTTTATTTAAATCAGTTTTTATTAGTGAAAAATAATTATTAATCTATGTAATAATTACAAGAAGCTCCGCTCCTGCGACCTTCGGCCGCCAACCTCGCCGGGAGGGCATCGCCACCTCCGGACCCCCCGGGTTTCGTATTTGCAGATTCTAGGAGATGTATTAAAAAGAGACAGATGAATTAAATGAGACATTGCAGCGTAAGGTAATCAGTCACATACTCACATTAACGAAGAAATAGACTAAATATTGTGTTCAAGGGACCTAAAAACGTGTAGTTCCGTTGATTTTGTCCATTGGTACATATCCGTTAAAAACATCGCTATAAACTAATTATTATAATACTAAAATACTGTGCAGGCCTAAGTTGATATGTGGAGAAATATAAATACTGTAATCAAGATCGAGGGTTCGAAACCCGGCCAAGGCTTTTAAGTTTTTATCTGGAAGATGAAAAAAAACAAGGACCATGCCGTCCTTTGGATGAGGATGCCAGGTCCTCGTTATAATAATAATATTTAATTCCGTTAAACCATAACATGGTAATAGGATACGTCATAAGAATTTACGACATCCATGGCCCCGGGAGGGAGTTCTATCTACGAATAAAACTCACTCCCGGACGGGATTCGAACCCGCAAACCATGGTGAGACCATGCGAGCAAAGCCCTACGCTCTAGCCCGCACGCAAGAATTAACTCTTAAAGTCTGACTCACATGGATTAGAATTAACAATACTACTAAAAAATAAAATTAAATAAATACTTAGAAATATGAGCACGAAAATAATAATATTCTACAGTAGATAAATAAATTATATAATAAATACAGTAGCTAATTTTTTGTAATTTAATTAAAATTAAGATAATAATTGTTAAGTTTTCAGGAAGTGTCGTTTTCATGACGACATTTCGGGACCTTCCTCAGATCACAATGAGCGTAATATAAAAAGAGAAAGAAAACAGAAATTAGTATAAATAATAAACAACGATTAAACGTATATTCGACACACCTTGAAGAGGATAACTATAGTCCCCTACACCTAAGTAACTAACCATGGATATAAAAAATGTAGGTCTTCGACAGTAGAGACGGACTCATGTTCACCATAGCGACAAAAGAGCGCACGGTAGTAAGCGATAGTCAAAGTCTTGGCATGAGTCATAAAAACAAACAAACATTCTAAAATACTGTATGCTATTCAGTAGTACTGTAACAGTGTTTAAAGGAGTCGAGAGAGGGAAGGCCTGAGCTGGTTTCTGATTACCTGGAGTCTGGGATGGAGCATGAAGTCAACTCTGGAATCCAGGGTTGAGTCACTACACAGGAGATTCCAGTCGAGTACTTTTAGAGTGCTCAGTCAACCCCACCACCACTCTAAATTGCAAATCCAAATCCTTTTCAAACTCCAATAGTCTCTCATAAAATTTGTTATTGTCTTTCTTATGTTTCTCTGGGATAATTGTTGTTACTTTTTCCTCGCATTTCATCCAGAGGTGTCTTGATTTGACAATATTCCAGGAATACTTCCATGTTCTTCGGGACTTAATGAACAAATTCTCCTGAGAAGCCCGCTGTTTTATGGCCTTCTCTCTCCCTTCCAAGAATTAGCCAGACGTGTCTTGGGTAATTATCTGATTGGTTCGCTCAACAACCAATCATAAATTAAGAATTCATCTCTGAAGGTCCCCGTCGACTGTGGCGTCTTACTGTAATGAAGGCCATGCAGTTCTCTGTGGTTTTGTAAGCTCTCGAGGATGATTTGTTCATTATGACTAGAAGAAGGGACATGAAAGTGAAGAATCTGGAAGAAATTCCAGAAAAACGTAACCATCGTTATTATCAAACGTGAAAATACTTCAGTATACCCCAGCTATAAGAAGGACAGGGAAATTGTGTAATCGGTCAGAAATTCGATGATGAGTTTTCCCCGGGATTTCCTTGGCCTCCAGGCCCCCAGATATCCGATGTTTTTCCTCCAGCAGGACTCCCCATCTCTTGTCAGCAGCTGCGCTTATCTGGTGTTCCTCTCAGCAGATCTTTGTAAACCTTGTCAATCTGCTTCTTTGCCGTAGCCAGATTTGTATGCATGGTAGGCTGTTTCATCTGTGATCCTTCTTTAGCCAACCTCTCAGCCTTTTCGTTGCCTGGGATCCCGCAGTGGCTAGGGAGGGATCCATTGCAGTACTATAGTCTTCCCCTTACCAAGAAGGGCACTGAACCTACCTCCCTGGTTTAGTGAAGGACAAAAAGTACACACATTATGAATTTTTTTTTTTTATAAAATTCTTTATTTACCAGATCAACATGAATTTGTTTTGCATTATATAATTACATAATGAAAATCTATGCATTAGTAACATTTGGCAAATGAAAAGTAACTTTTGGGACACATTTACCTCTTAAAGTTTGTTTAAGCAATGAATATTATAAATATTGTTACAATAATTTTCTTTTTAAAAAAGAGAAGCGCCAAAATGTTGAACTTTTTTTATAACAGTGCTAAGAAATCAGGAATTTTTATAAAAACATCAATGCTCTGTTTAAGATATTAGTAATTAATTTTGTAATTATAAATATAAAAAGAATAATTAGAATAGCTTTTATTAAAAGTGAAAAACGACAAAAGACGGTCGAAGCAACAAAAGCCGGCCGTGCCGTATCATATATCATATGGTGGACATCTAGTCATCGAAGAGTGTTAATGGAGAAATTAAGCAAGTGACATCACAGTGATGATAGAGACATGAATGTACATAGTATCAACGAAATTATGACTTGGTATTTTTGTTGATGAACTAATCACAAACAAACTAGTCATCAATATATTGAACAAAATAAGGAATGGTATGTTAATTATTTATGTAATAATTTAATTTTTTTTTAAATTATTACAATACCTTCCAGATAATAAACTGATTAAAGTAACGAATAGTTGATTAAGTAGTAATTGATTACTTACTATAAATACATGAATATTGCACAGCACACGGCCTGGATTTTTGTATTTTGTTGAGATAAAGGTAACTAATAGTTGATTAATGTAAGTTGCAATTGATTACTTACTATAAATATATGAATATTGCACAGCACACGGCCTGGATTTTTGTATTTTGTTGAGATAAAGGTAACTAATAGTTGATTAATGTAAGTTGCAATTGATTACTTACTATAAATATATGAATATTGCACATCACACGGCCTGGATTTTTGTATTTTGTTGAGATTAAGGTAACTAATAGTTGATTAATGTAAGTTGCAATTGATTACTTACTATAAATACATGAATATTGCACAGCACGCGCCACTCACCTGAAAAATAAAGAAAAAGTAAGTTAAAACAAAATAAAATAATGATACTTTTTTCGCAGAGATATTGTGAAACACTTAATAAAATATATGAAGAAAAATGAATGTTTTTTAAAAATATTGTCTATTTCAAAATTTATATGGGAGTACTTTCGGTATTGCTACCATCTTCATGACTTAACAAATACTACTGTAGTATTTTACAGTTTTTTAGTATTTACTGTAACAGTATAGATGGTAGCAATACCAAAAGTACTCCCATATAATTTATATAACTTGTGAAATAAACAATAGGTATGTTTAAAGAACATTTATTTTTCTTCATATTTTTTAAAAGAAATTAAAACAAAACAGAAACATTATGTAAAATTAATAATATTGAAGCTTTCTTTCATTTAGATATATCATACGATGCGAGTAACCTAACCTAACATGTGTTCAAATAAATGAAGGTTGATTAACTGAAAGTGATTTATGCCATTGCCAAGGATCCAGGAGCCGAACTAGGAACATCAGAAGTGGAGGATCAAATCCAAGGAGGAGACATGAAGAGCCGGCCCAAGCACTCCAAGAGATGAAGAGGCAAAGAGACACACGAGTGAGCAGGCCACATCTCAAGGAGCGGGCGGGGAGATCCGTGGAGGTGGTAGAGATCCATGCAGCGGAGGAGTCACTAAAGGTCAGGAAGAAGTATACATGGAGATTCAATTTGAGAACGAGGAAAGGATAGCGGTCTGTAGAGAACTCGTCCAGCGCTAGCTGGAGTACGCAAGGAAGGTCATTCCTTGATTTTGGTGAAAATAATTGAAAAATAAAAAAGTCTTTGGTGAATCACCGGTAATGTACTTCCCTAGAATTAATCAATTAAATTTTCGCTCTCCCTCCAAAAGGAATCGATCGTTTGGCCTTAAAATTAGTTAAATTGCTTCTGTATCTCCATACTATATTTTGTACCGATACACTCATTAGCTCGGCAGTTATTAAAGTTTTTGTGTCGAGTTACCTCTTCTGATCCCCATCATCTTGACTGATTTCGAAAAAATAATCCGTAAATAAATTTAGTGTCGATACATTCATTACATTAGAGTTTTGTGCTGAGCCCCCACCCTCCTTTCCGTTTGGCAGATTTGGCTGAATATCAATAGGTGTCATCCGTATGGAAACACCAACTGTTTTGGATATACGTCAGTTCCGTTTTAAGACTTTCGGGGTTCTGAGACAGTCTTCATCCAGGAGCCCTTGAATTATTTTTTCAATATTATCCTCAACTTTATTTTTAATAATTTTATTTATATACCAGAACAATCTAGAATCTTAAATATGATTAACAACCATTCAAATCTTAATAGTTTTTTTTTTTCTTCAATTTCGAAAATGAATATACATAAAGACGTTAACAACAAGCTGGGTTGTCCATGTACAGAACAAGAAATGAATAGTACTTATATAACAGAGCGAATCTGAAGAATTGGGTCTTTTCCTGAATCTTTATGGGGAACAAATGTGACTTAAGGTACACCGAACTTCAAAGGTACTGTCATGCAATGACGTTGTTCCGAATGAAATACCAGTTTTGTGTTTGGTGTTCTATGAGGTTGCCTCTGATGTCATTTGTAACGGCCACTCTATTTCAATTATATACATATTTTGTTTATACGTACGTGTAATTCATTCTTCTGAACCATTCCTAATTTAGTTATTTATTAAATAAAAAAGTTATTATCATAAATAGATTGTATATGTATGTAATATTATGACCCAACGTGGTCATATCGCCTACTACCAGAGAGCTCTTTCGTCACTCTGGTGGACGTGAGCCCGACTCTACTGTCCTTAATTTTGCCTTGAATTTTTGTTCACCTAGGGTCATTAACGAGTACCTCTTTCGTCACTCTGGTGGACATGTGCCAGACTCTTGAATGGGAGTCCTAAATTTTGCCTACCCTAAATTTTTATTCACCTAGGGTAGGGGTCTTTAACGAGTACCTTACATCGTACAGGCTCGAGACCATCGCTTAACGTCCCATCCGAAGGAAGGCGTGCTTAAGTTTATTTATCCTCCCAGATAACATAAACTAAAAGACTCGGCCGGCTTTCGAACCCGCGAACTTGAGTTCAGTAAGCAAGCACGCATACCGCTGAGCTACCAGTGCCCTCTGCAAAACCATAATGTACGTATCAGCCGAATTTTAATATTTCATATGTTGCTCTATAAACATTTACTACGTTTCTATTTTGAAATATGTATAATAAAAAATCTCGAAAAAAAAAATTCCCTTATATCGTAAATAGATGAACTGTAAACTTTTAGCAGACATTGTCCACCGGAGAGAGGAATTTTCTCGAAACAGAGGCAAATGAATATAAATTGTTTTATTTATTATTAAGGAACAATTTTATTTTATAATTTTGATCCCGATGACCTTTCCTACCCCTAAATTATTATTTTTATTTCGCAATGAATAATTCCAAATACATATACCGAATTTCTGGTAATTGTGCGTTCTTATCCCCCGGCATTGCAAAGAACAGATTGTCCATTTGGGTTTTTTGACCTGATTAGGTTTCTTTGTTTGTTTTCTACAAGCAGTGGGACACAAGTCATGAGACAAAAAAAAAATTCTCACAGATGTCGCTGGTGGTATTAAATAAAAACAATAGAATTTCAGAGTTGTGGGTCGAATGTAGCGGAGAAGAATATAACATAGAATCGAAGGCCTATTTTATGGGTTCTAGGAAAACCTATGTTTTAAAATGAGGCCAGGACAAGAAAATAACTCTTTTACTGTCCCAGTTTTGGTAAATATGAGTTAAGTTACATAATATCGGTCAGAAATTTATGTTGAATTATTATTTGAATTTCAATAGGTTATTATGACTCATGCCCGGCCTTTAACTACGAGGCCATATCGCCTACTACCAGAGCGCTCTTTCGTCGCTCTGATGTACATGACCCCTACTATAACGAGTACCTGACATCGTACAGGCTCGGAACCATCACTTAACGTCCCATCTGAAGACATGTCATTATCTCCCATATAAACTAAGAGCCTCGGCCGGGTTGTGAACTCGCTATCTTTAGTTCAGTAAGCAAGCACGCACACCATTGCGCTACCAGCGCCCTTAATGTCAATAGGTATTATGGGGTTCTGGATACATACATAAAATTTCTTGTCGGTACCTACATTCATTCTATCGGGAGTTATCGTATTCACAGACACACCGACAATTTTTTTTTTTCAATTAGGAATGGGAAATAGAAAAATATGAAATTCCCGTAAAAACTCTTTTTTTTTCTTTTTTTTTAATTTTTCAAATAAATATATATACAACATGCAAATGTGCTAAGAGAGAGTTAATGGAATCAAGAGGGCAGAAATCACCCATTGGTGACACTCACTAGTCACTAAGTTGTTAAGTTGTAACTAATCACTGCTTTAGCTAAAGAGGACTCTGGGAAAGGATTATTGTGGAAACTTAAAGAGGTATAATAATTGTTTATACTTGGATTTAGTAACTTCAGTGACAAATGGTACGTTAAAGGACAGTGAACAGTCTTGTTGGAGACGGATAAAGAGCATTGGCTATTGTACGAAGAATTTTGGATTGAAAGGATTGGATGAGCTAGAGATTGGAAGAACCCCAGAGTTTACGAACTGTCGTTTTGTTTTCAAAAGTTAATTTGGATCTTTCTTATATTGTCTGTTAATTTCTTGTCTTTTCAGCCTCATGTGAGGACTAAGTTATTCGTGAAATCGCAACATCGAAGATCTGAGAGATTATATAAACTCTTCTACGCTTCGTATAGGCCAATACATATATCGCACCCCCGCTTCAGAAGTGACATAACTAAAAATTCGTCAATTTTTGATTTATGTCGCAAATGAAGTAAGAAAAATGATCTCTTTATTCAGGAAAAACGACACTTCTCGAACAGAAACTAGAAAGAAAAACGCACGAGCCCTCAAAAGAGTTATTTCAAATTACAGTAATTTTTCCGTGTCGTTTTACAGGCATTACCCCAGAGTTCAAGTCCGTAAGTACATATAAGTTTACGAACTGTCGTTTTGTTTTCAAAAGTTAATTTGGATCTTTCTTATATTGTCTGTTAATTTCTTGTCTTTTCAGCCTCATGTGAGGACTCTAAGTTAGTCCGTGAAATCGCAACATCGAAGATCTGAGAGATTATATAAACTCTTCTACGCTTCGTATTGGCCAATACATATATCGCACCCCCGCTTCAGAAGTGACATAACAAAAAATTCGTCAATTTTTGATTTATGTCGCAAATAAGGTAAGAAAAATGATCTCTTTATTCAGGAAAAACGACACTTCTCGAACAGAAACTAGAAACTAGAAGGAAAAACGCACGAGCCCTCATTACTTCAAAATAGTTATTTCAAATTACAGTAATTTTTCCGTGTCGTTTTACAGGCATTCATGATTTTTGATTTGTGTCACTTCTGAAGCGGGGGTGCGATATAGTCATTCCCTCACAATTCTATTTATGAGAAGTTAAGAAAAATGACAAATATATTGGCATGTCACTTAAATTCGAACAAGGGAAATACGTTAAATTATTTATGTAGTACATGTGCAGCTATCGATTCGAACATACGGTAGTATTATTATATGTATTCATAACTGGTTGTATGGCATGCAGAAACACGATACATTAAACTGGCAAGCATTCATGCCAATATTTACGGCAACCCCACCACTCTCTATATGGTTGATTTAAAACCTCCTCACTCTCCACGTCGCTGAACCACAAGCCCCAGTGCTAATGAAGCTCAGAGCCTTATAGCGGAACCAGGAATAACAAAACCACAAAATGGTCTAACCAATCACTCAGCCTCATAATATGTATTTACCAACTATCTGAAAACGAATAAACTCACACTATTTTCAATTAGGAAAATAGTTAAACAAAAAAACTAATGTTGAGGATGAATCACTGGCTATGTACTTCCTCATCACAAAATAATTTGTAACTCAGTACTTTGATGCTTCAGTTACTTTTCCTTATTCATATTTTATTTGTATTTATAGATGTGCCACAGATGATGACGCAGTTGTGTTGAAAAAATGGGCTCTGGTCAAAAATAAGACAGTGGGTTATTTTTATGAGGAATCTCGTTTTTATATGTGTAGAACCCTCTAAGGACAGCACTTATCGATTTTTAGCCAAATCGGAAACTAAACACAAAAACTCCCGTTGTAATCAATGTATAGACACAACATTTCAACGTTTCATTCAGGTAGGTCAGTGGTATGCGTGCTTCCTTACTGAGCTCAAGATCATGGGTTAAGCGATGGTCCCGAGCCTGTACGATGTCAGTTACTCGTTAAAGACCCCTATCCTAGGTGAATAAAGTTTAGGATAGGCAAAATTTAGGATTCCCATAGAGTCTGGCACATGTCCACCAGAGTGATCAAAGAGCGCTCTGGTAGTAGGCGATATGATCTTGTAGTTAAAAGTCCGGTCATTTCATAATAACTATATGAAAATTCAAAGCCCTATAAGGCGAGAGCTAACAACTATCAGCGGAATCAGTGTCTGTATGCAGACGACGTGAGAAAATACTCGAAAGTACCAAAAATCAAATATTTTGGATCGATGCACTTTAAAAAAAATAAACCTAGTAAATTTAAGTCATAATACTACCAAACAAATAAAGTTTCACTTTATTTCTTTAGGGTTCTGAATAAACCCTTAAAGGAAGACACCTGTGTGATTTCTAGCCACGTCGGCCCTAGCATGTACATATAGTTAAAAAATCTATGCGGAGTTTTCAACAAAATTTCATGTTTTCCGACCTCCGTATACCAAAAATGAAAAAAAAAAAAAAAAAAAAAAATGAAAAAAAAAATAATAATAATAAATATCATGAAGGTTGTGCTCATCCGAAACAAATTGTGTTGCAAATTGTGGAGATGTGTCTGTTGTTGAGAGACATCTAGAGGAACATCTCCCAAATAGCTAGCCTCGTGTTTATCTCTCTATTCATGACATAGATGGCAGCATATCAGAAAGTGGACCACGTCATCCCGAGAGAATTCATTTTTTAAATATATATGATTTAAGAATCTCCTTACTCAACCCAAAAGTTTCGTGGCTAAATGCATATTTAGTACTTACATCGGATCGGCACACATGAAATGTCCGGGTTTTTTTTTAACAGGAAGTAAATGAAAAAATTGACTAACAAATAAAATATATTCTATTCAAAATATTTTCCATTATTTTCCACACATTTTTGCCAACGACTAACTAGGTTTTATATACCAGTATTTCAGATATTTCATACGTAAAATCAAAGCCCTTTAAGGACAACACCTATTAATTTTCTGCGGATTCAACCGAAGGGGAGAGGGGATCAGGGAGGGTAGTCAACTAAAAACCCCAATAACTGCCGATGTAATGAATGTATCGACATGAAATTTTATATTTAAATTCAAAATCCCAGAGATATTACCTATTATTTTTCGCGAAATGGGTCGAAGAGGTGACCAGAGAAGGGGGTCAAATCAATATGTTTATGTATGAGTATTCAGAAGCCACTATTAAGTCAAATATTGAGTTTTAGCCCAAACTATCAATTAAATTTGGAGGGAGAGCCAACTAGTAATTGATTAATTCGTGATGGGGAAGTACATAGCAGGTGATTCAACGACAACTTTTTTTATTGTAATTTCTAACCAAGTTTGATCGTCACTTATTCCCTTTGACCCGAGTTAGAACCTCCTGTTTTCCGTAACACACAAAGTGGGGAGTTAGCCCCGGCCAGATAGGTAACATGGGGCCTTGGACAATACAGAGGACGGACACTTCCGTAGGAAGTCACGAGTGGATAGCTTTATAGACCATTGACCCATTGCTCTCAAACGTACCAATCCACTTGTCTGATACCTGGTCCACAATATCAATTAACTTTAGATAACGTGATACATTGTTTACATCGCGTGTTTCAATGTTTACAGAATGCGTTACGAGATTACTGATGCAGTGAAGAGTGCATCTTACTTTCACTTTGCCAACAAAAGCCTGGATGTCATCTTTTTTTATATCATCTTCCAACCATTCTCTTCACACTTTTTATTGACCCCGTTATTTATTTTCTTATGTTTCTATTGAGCACGACGTCCTTCGGATTGGATGGTCTCGAGCCTGCACGACCCTTCTCAAGGAGAATAAACCACTGTAGATTCGGGTTCATATCCAACAAAGCGCTCGCACTATGAACTCCTAGTTAAAGTCCGGGTATGACAATAACTAATGATATTTTGCAACATACCATCTCTCATAATTCAAATAACATGGTGTCAGGTAAAATATACAATTTTTTGACATCTTATCAAGTATCTACAGTAGAACCTCTTTAAGTCGAAAACCTCCAAAACTCGAAAAAAAGTTTAGTTCCTTTCCCTTCAAGCCCCAAAACCTCCATTACTCGAAATCTCAACCCTCTATTAATCGAAATAATCAGTGAGTCCCTACAAGCCATTTTGGTACATATTTACCCTCTATAACTCGAAAAAATTAATTGGACCTCTGTATCTCGAACATAGCAATGTTTTATTTCACAACCTTTACAACTCGATTTTTGAAACTTATTACCTCTATAGCTCGAAGAAAAATGAGTTACCAACTTTAAGACTTTGCCGACAATGTACACACACCATTGTTTCTTAGAAAACGATTTAGGAGTATACAATAAATAGGATTACCAATTCTAAGAAATGGTAAAGGATATTATTATTGATTTCATTTGAACTTTAGCGAAGCAAGTCATTTGTTGTCCATTGAAAAATTGTCAGAAGTAGTTTGGTTCAAACTAGCAACTCGGGAGAACAAGAATTTTCTGCTCTTTATACCTTAGACAATGCTATAGATAGAGAACAACCGAATTATCTAAATAAAAAAAAAATTACTGACTTTTTTTAATACCTACATATACATACTACGTATTTTTTATTTTAAGGATGTTTTGAAATAATGTTGATTTATAATAAATATAAATATGTTTGTTACCTCTGTAACTTGAATTTTTATTTATTTCACCTCTCTAACTCAAAATTAGTTAGAATGAATCTTAACCTCTACAAGTCGAATCAAAATCCGCCTAAGTCGAAATCCTCCATAAGTCGAAAACTCTATAACTCGAATTTTTTGGCGTCTCCCTTGATGTTCGACTTATAGAGGTTCTACTGTATTTTCAATCATAGCTGTAGAAAAAGTCGTCGGTGACTCACCGGCAGTGATCTTCCCCAGAACGTTCATCAATTAACTTTTCGCTCCCTCTTCAATCCAGTCGTCCGTTTGCGCTCATATTCAACAACTGAATTGAGCCCCCTCCCCTAACCCACCCATTCCACATTTTGACTTTAAATATACAATTTCATGTCGATACATTCATTACAACGGCAGTTATTGAGGTTAATGATTTGAGCCCCCACTGATCCCCTTTCCTCTTCTGCCGGTTCAGCTGAAATGTGGTCTTTATGGGGTTTTTGAATTCACAACTGCAGTTGCTATTCATGGAGTGTCCAGCCTTCAGCCAATTAAGAAAAAAGAACCTGGTAGAAGCACTAAGGAGCCCACAACCCCACAAGACCCTTTTCAACATTACAAACAAGCAAAACCTCAATAATATCATACTATAAGGGAGCCATGGTGGCCGTGCGGGCTAGAGCGTAGGGCTTTGGTCGCATGGACTCACCATGGTTTGCGGGTTCGAATCCCGTCCGGGAGTGAGTTTTATTTCGTAGATAGAACTCCCTCCCGGGGCCATGGATGTCACAAATATAACTAAATAACACATTGACATGGAAAAAAAAAAAATCATACTATACATAGTAAGGGCGCTAAAAATCAGAGGACATTGAAGTATTTAAATTAAATACCATTTCACTATTTTTTTTAATTTGTTAATCAACAATTAGGTTCTATTTCTTTGTACTTTATTATTATTTTCTATTTTCATTTATTTACTTTTTTTAAACTGAATAATGTATATATCAGGCCGAACCCTGAGCCTAAAAGATGTATTTCCTGAAGGCTAATAAAGAATTGAATTGAATTGAACTGCAGTTGCTAGAGTTTTTGAGTCAATTCCCTCACCCCTTGGCATATTTGGCTGAAAATCGAGGTGTTGTTTTTACGGGGTTTTGGTTACACATATAGCTGTCGGCAGTTATTAGAGCTTTTATTTTAAGCCTCCCCCTAATCCCCTTCTCTCCTTCAGTCGATTTGTCTGAAAAGCAATAGGTGTCGTCGTTAGAGGGTTCTGAATTCACATATAAAATTTCTTGTCGACACATTTATTCTATCGGGAGTTATCGTGTTTTTTTTCCCCATATTTGGAATCTAGAGGTCGGATGAAATTCCGTTGAAAAATTTGTATCTAATTTTCACCGATTACATAACTTCCCCTATACTTCGTATAGCTCCGATGTAACCAAGACATTTTTACGCAAATTGAAGACCTTTGAAAGTATAAACATAATATAGATTTTCTCCTTCTCTTCTCCGTTGATTTTTTGCTCAGATAAGATTACAGCTGAGTATATGACATAAGTAATTCCACATAGTGTTGCTCAATCTTGAAAAGGTCTAGCGTCTACTCGTATTGCCAAACAGTGTCAGGAGTGGAGGATGGGCACGGCTGGAATCTTAACAGATAAAACTGTTTATGAAGACTCATAGCTTTGCAAACAAGAATAGCAAGAAAGCGTTAATTTCTTCTTATTTGTTTTCCCAGTTGGTTTGAATAGAATAGAGCCCACTCTTAGGACATTGTCATATTATTACTAGTGCTAGACAAGAATTGCGCACCCACATATTGCCAGAGGTACAATGGTCATCAGCACCCACACTCGCATTGTTCCACCAAGGATGAGTTCCTCGTCTTTTCCCGGTCAATTAGTCAATAAAACAGATGTTACCTCGTGTTATTTTTTGGGTGTGGAGACGCCAAGAGGAATCTGAGGACTTAAGCAACCGACTAGACAACAAATACTACCATTTTTGAAAATGTACGAAAGTGATAAAGAATTCGCTTCTAATAATAATACCTATGTATTTCTGTTAAACCATAAAATGGTAATTCGATATGTCATACATGTACATCATTATTATTATTAAATCACGTCAATTTAGCGTTTACAATAAATACAACAAATAATATTAAATCTTAGAATACAAACTCAGAGATGTCAGATAAAAAATAATATTCAAATAAATAATGGAAGATACATGAATATCAAATTACTTGTAGTGTAATTAGTATTACTTGCAGTGTAATTAGTAATTATATATTAATTATAAATATTTTATTAATTATATTTTTATAGATGTTTTTGTATAATATTGTTTTCAGATGTTCTTGTATAATATTTTATTAATTATATTTCTAGAGATGTATTGTAATCTAAGATTTAATATAGGTTGTTTTATGTAATATTATTATAAATGGTATTAATATTATAAATGAGATAAAAAATAATATTCTAATAAATAATGGAAGATACATGAATATCAAATTCTTGTAGTACCTATAGGTATTATTATTTTTATTTATTTTTTTTTTTTTTTATCTATGGGCTGATAGTGTCATCGCGGCCAGAGTAGGCCTATTGTGTGCTAGGAACTATTTATATATTAATTATAAATATTTTAGTAATTATATTTCCATAGATGTTTTTGTATAATATTTTATTAATAATATTTCTAGAGATGTATTTGTAATCTAAGATTTAATATAGGTTGTTTTATGTAATATTATTATTAATGGTATTAATATAATCATCTTTCAGAACGATATTTCGCGGAAACACGCCCTTACTCAGGGTAGGAAGTGCAAAATATATAAAAAAAAATATATATAAATAAATTAACAAAAATAATTGCAAAATAACTTATTATTATTATTAATAAAATATAAAACTAAAAAGATTTATGGTAATAATATTAAATAAAAGTGATTAGGGTTATGGAATATTGATGGAAGACCTCTGCCAACAGAATAAAAATTAAAAATTAAAGCAAAAATTAAGGCTTTTATAAAAGTAACATTCATTTATTAAAGTTCAAATTTAATAATAATATTAATTATGGTAATAACCTATAACGTAGTTAGTTATAGGATACGTCATAAAAATGTAGACGTGAAGATAACTTATACATTATCAGTAATTATAATTTACAGAGCATATTTATTGAGTTTGACCTAGTCTTGACTTGGGGTTTGAATAAAGAGGTCGACTCAATAAATATGTCTTGAAAAAAGAAGTTTTTTGAAATTAAAAAAAAAAATTAACATAAAGTATAAATAAATGATCCTGATGATGGATTCGTTCTGGGGAAATACATATCATAGATTGGTTGGTAGCTACTCGCGGGGCACCTCCATCCTCCAAATCCATGAAGACCTAAATGTTGAGCTACTGGACTACATAATAAATTTCAGTAAAAACTTTTTACTTGAGTATGACACAAATCAAACCGTTCTGGTAAAGTAAATAGGGAAAACTCAGGGAGGGAAACACAAAAAAATCCGTTCACGATTTTAAATTATAATCTCTGTTTTTGAATGTTTATCAATTTATTTTCTATTCATTTCAGTTACTTTGTATTTTTTTTTTTTTTTTTCTTTAAGAGTTTTAAAAATTTACTCTTAAGCAGTAGTATTGTTTTTAATTTAACTGATTATTTTTGATTTGTATTTAGTGTACAGGGGGTGTATAGGGTAATGGTTAAGGAACCTTATTGTATAATTGTACCTCTGTAAATGCGACTGTTATTATAAACTTCTTCTACTTTCTAAAGTCAATCAAAACCCTCCCGTAAGTATTAATAACTCTATAAAAGCGCTAAAAAATAAAAATTAAAAACTATTATAATCTATGGATATGATATGAGAGGTATATAAGAGAGAAAGTGAGATGAGGTGAGGGGGGGAGGGGGGAGGGTTGGGGAGGTTCAAGTGAGGTGGGGGATATTGACCCTGAACCTGAGTCTGGTCTCGGATTTGGAGATGAGAAGCCTTTCTCGAACATCAGGAGATTATATGGTGGGATCGTCTGGCGCAACTTTCACAACCGACATAACTAATCCACGCAACACACCTGAGAGGGTTGGTCTCCGAGGGACTAACCTCAGAAGCCGAGAGAGATTCACACTACACCTAGGGATAGTCGATAGTTGGCCACTATCGATAGTATCGATGATACAGTAAGTTGTCGCTTTTCATGCAAAGAGGGCGGCTTGCTTACTGAACTAAATGTCTGGGAGGTAAAATAAATTTGAGCACGCCGTCCTTCGGATGGGACGTTAAGCGATGACCCCGAGCCTGTACGATGTCAGGTACTCGTTAAAGACCTCTAGGTGAATAAAAATTTAGGGTAGGCAAAATTTAGGACTCCCACAGTAGAGTCGGGCTCATGTCCACCAGAGTGATGAAAGAGCGCTCTGTTAGTAGGCGGTATGACCTATTAGTTAGAGCCCGGCCATGAGTCATAATAACTAACTAACTCTTCAAGCAAAATACTTTTCAATTCCAATATTATGATTATTATTATTTTATTTTCTTCATGTACATCTATATAATTTAAATTATTCTATGTTATGGAGAATGAAAGGGGAATACAAATATAAATCGATTAAGTAATTGTTCTTTCAAATCGAATCTTCATTTTAGGCAGTGATCCAGCTTCTGCAGTGGGTTGTTTGGACTTGGGTGCCGGTTTATAAGTTTCTTATAACTGTGGGAGTCCTAAATTTTGCCTACACTAAATTTTTATTCACCTAGGATAGGGGTCTTTAACGAGTACCTGACATCGTACAGGCTCATCTCTTAAGGTCCCATCCGAAGGACGGCGTGCTTAAGTTTAGTTTACCTCCCAGATAAAATAAACTAAGGGCCTCATTTCTTCTTTTTCAGTCACTTGTGAGGAATCCAAGTTAGTCGTTTGTCGACTATGAGGAAAGAAATGGGATTATCGTTAACCTACACTGGAGAGCAGATATATTTTCGAAAGAGGGTGTAGAGTCTGTAGACGTTGTAATTAGATCATTTAAAATAAGTTCTTTGTTTTTACTCGTTTTTCCTTTATAAATATAGGTCGGAAAAGTGTATTCGGACACATAATTTTCTGCTGAGAACAAATTATTGGCCAATACTATACTTTGTACTCCAATGGAAGAAATAATCGTCAATTCATTGTCAAGGACACATAATCTATACCAAAAAAACTTATATCTTAAAGTGAAAATAATATAAATGTTTATTTTTATTTTCCGCTTTCTCGTCATAATGGAATTTGAAAAGTAGTCATAAAACTCAAATACTGTTAAAGTAAAAAATGAAAATAAACAAGTGGAAAACTAAAGAGCTTTAACAACTTTCAAATTTCACTTCCCAATGACCTCCTTATTTTATTTAGAAAGATTTTAATTGTTATAAAAGAAAAAGTTGTCGGTGAATATTTGGCTATGTACTTCCCCAGGACGAAATAATCAATTAATTTTTCGCTCCCCCTCCAACAGTTGGCTTACTTAAGGGCTCCTAAATCCTCATACTAAATTTTGTGTTGATATATTCATTACATCGGTAATTATTAGGGTATTTAATTTGGGTCTCCCTTCTCTAGTATCTCCTTCCTTCGACCGATTTCCCGAAAAATTAACTGGTGTCATCGTTATATTTTTTTTGAAATTAAGTATAAAATTTCATGTCGTTAGATTCATCACATCTGTAGTTGTTGGGATTTTCGTGTTGAGCCCCCCTCTTCGGTGATTTAACTGAAAATTAATGTCGTCCTTATAAAACTCTACTTTTACATATGAAATTTCGTGTCATAACAACGGCAGTTATTATAGTTTTTGTGTTGGGTCTTCCCTTAATCCTCCCCTCCCCTTTGGCTGAAAATGAATAGGTGAAGGGCTTAAAGGGTGTTTCGGATAAACATATAAGATTTCGTGTCGATACATACATTCTATCGGGATTTATCGTGTTCACAGATACAAAGAGTTTTTTTTTTCATTTTTGAAAACATGAAATTCCTTTGAAAAATCGCATCGAATTTTGGACCGATTATGTAACTTTCCCTATACTTCGTATAGCTGGGAAAATAAAACTGGAGTAGATAAGATTTTGTTGTCTAATTAAGAATCTATGACAGTTGATAGATGACCTGAACTCGAGAGATGGTCCTTCTCTTCGGTTGAAACCCTGCGGTCACAATGGACCGATCTGTGGATGATATGTTATTAATGGACAATGGGAAATATTGAAAAATGGAAGGGCCATCCATAGACCATAAATCAAGGGAGGTCGACGGTAGCTCAGTGGTATGCGTGCTTGCTTACTGAACTCAACATCGCGAGTTCGATAACTGGCCGAGGCCCTTAATTAATCTTATCTGGGAGATAAAATAAACTTAAGCACGCCGTCCTTCGGATGGGACGTTGAGCGATGGTCCCGAGCCAGTTTGTGTAGGCAAAAGTTAGGGCTCCCAAATTAGAGTCGGCCTCATGTCCCCCAGAGTGACGAAAGACTGGTAGTAGGCGATTGACCTTGTAGTTACAGCCCGGGCATTCTGGATACACATACACATGCATGTCGATACATTCATTCCATCCAGAGTTATCGTGTTCACACACACTTTTTTTTCCTTATTGGTGTCAAGAGGTCGGAAAAATGAATCCATTGAATTTCTGGCCGATTACTTCCTTCATACGTAATATACTTTAGGATGTACTTAAAACACATAAAAGAATAAACCAAGAGAAATAAAATAAACTAGAATATAAGTAATAAAAAATAATTATTATTACAAAACGTAGTTTCGTCAAAGGGGGATTATCTGTGGAGGAATTCTGCCAAAAAAATAAAAATGAAAGTTATGTATCAAATAATATTTTTGGATATGAAACACATGATAACTTCCCCTAAAGCTGGGGAAGTACAAGGAGCAGATGGAAGTTAGTTATTGTGACTCATGCCCGGGCTTTTAACTTACAAGTCATAACGCCTACTACCAGAGTCGATATGATTTGTCGCTCTGTTGGACATGAGCCCGACTCTATGCAAATCCTAAATTTTGCCTACCCAAAATTTGTATTCACCTAGGGTAGAGTGTCTTTAAAGAGTACCTGACATCGTACAGGCTCGGAGATCCGAAGGATAGCGTGCTCAAGGTTTTTTCACGTCCCAGATAAAAAAGCTCAGTAAGCAAGCACGCATACCACTGTGTTACCGGCGCCCTCTCAGATGGAAGTAGCACAGAATCAAGCTAATTGGGGAGGCTGCCATCCAATCAGAATGAACGTCTTATTCGAAATATAAATCATTTATGGGGATCTAAGGCTTACCTCGTCCTGATTACGCATATGGGTAAGACTATTCTTACTTAAGTGCCCAAGTTCAATGGCGAATAAGGAAAAGATCTGATGTTCCTTTCTAAAGATTTTCGATTAACAGACATACATAGATTCCATGGGGTTCACTCTCTCCATACACGGTCACTCTATCAACTCTGGCAAGTATCTATCAATCTGTCAAAGATCGTGGAACAGACAGTCATGCAGTTTACCAATAAACTCCATGTTCGGATTAGGTCTCTTGGGGAGTACATACCAAATTTGGTTGAGAACCTTTGTTCATTAGAAGAGTTATGCGAGACAGACAATCCGTTACATCCTTAAGGATAAGTGTAAAAAAAAAGGGAAGGACCTATGTAGGATAAATTAAATATTTCTACTAATAACAGCATACACAGATTACTGCAAACATTTTCGCGATGATGAATGTCTGTGCATCTGTATAAGTTGTTGGAACTTTGTGAGCGCACTAATGCAAAAACGTACCTATGGACTTGAAATTTGTAATGAAGAAGTGACATATGCTAACTTAGATCTGACTAGATTTTGGCTGAAATCGGGAGAAAATTGAGAACACTTTACTTCGGGGCCTAAGTACATTTTTCAATATACCACTTATATTTATGATCTTATCAAATATATTTTCAAGTAATAGTTGTAGAGAATATTAAAAGACACATTTTATAAGAAATACGATTTTTCGCAGGACGCCCGGTTGGAGAAAAAACAATCCTGAAACGATGTTTTGAAACTCGATGTTTAAAAAAAAATGTTTCCTTGATTTACCCGAAAACGGTTACTCAGATTAAAGACAGGACCAATACGACCAAGTCACGCCTTCTTATTAAAAATTACAAAAAAAAAATATATAGGTCAGGTTAGGTTTTATGACTCATGCCCGGGCTTTAACTCAGGTCATATCGCCTACTACCAGAGCGCTCTTTCGTCACTTTGGTGGATATGAGCCTGACTCTACTGTGGGTGTCCTAAATTTTGCCTACCCTAAATTTTTATTCATCTAGGATAGGGGGTCTTCAACAAGTACCTGACATTGTACAGGCTCGGGACCATCACTTAACGTCCCATCTGAAGACGGCGTGCTTAAGTTTATTTTACCTCCCAGATAAAATAATCTAAGAGCCTCGGTGGGGTTTCGAACCCATGATCTTGAGCTCAGAAGACAAGCACGCATACCACTGAGCAAAAAAATATATATATATGTGATGTGGCCATTATAGGACTTTCTGTGAAACAAGTCTAAAATTGTGGCAATAGAATGTAGTTCATGGTAGTGTTGTTGCAATGGGGCGCCACAGTCAATCCCAAGATGTACACCGGCCTCCGAGATATCAAAATACCAGCCCTATAGTAGTTTTCTCTACAACTTTTATTGTAAGTGATTTTTGATTTAAATATAAACTGTATAAAGCAGCCATTTTTTTTTTTCAATCGCTCAATTTTGGTTCAAATACGATACGTTAGTTTAGAAGTTATGAATTCTTCCCAATAAATTACCTACATTTAGTAATCTCTTTTGTAATGTCTGATAAAGCCTCACACCTATTATCGTAAACAGCAAACATTTCTACTAAAGTCTTCTAATCTCTAACTTATAAAAGATCTTTTCGCTATTTTCTCTCTCTATTGACCGACTACACTTACAACTATTTCAAAAGGTAATCGATTACCTGTTACAAACAAGGCCGCTAAAAAAAGGAAAGAGAAAGTCACATTTTCCTTAATACCTCGATCCTTATATAAACTAATAGGTCAATAGTTGTAACGAGCACAGATTTCTTGTAAAGTAGAAATTTCAGGACAAGAAGAGAACAGAATAGATCAGCGTCGAAACTAGATCTTTAGATGGAGGATTATTCTTGTAGCCTGGAACACGATCGAGAAACTTTTTTGAGTTGTGTGAGACAATGGGGATATGGAAAGTGAAATGGGTAGGGTTCAAAGAAAGCACCCTTCCCATAGAGAATTGCACATAATGATCAGTGAAGGATCTCCAATTTCGGGGACCCTCAGGCTGTTTCCTTCGACATCCAGAACTTTGTTAAAGAAAAAATGTAGGTGCAGATTAGATGGGGAAGAAGGTACAATTAGACAAATACAGTAGAACCTCTCTAAGTCGAACATCATGGGAGACGCCTAAAAATTCGAGTTATAGCGTTTTCGACTTATGGAGGATTTCGACAGGCGAATTTTGATTCGACTTGTAGAGGTTAAGATTAATTCTAACTAATTTTGAGTTAGAGAGGTGAAATAAATAAAAATTCATGTTACAGAGGTAACAAACATATTTATATTTATTATAAATCAACATTATTTCAAAACATCCTTAAAATAAAAAAAAAATACGTAGTATATGTAGGTAGGTATTAAAAAAAGTCAGTAATTTTTTTTTGCTTTAGCTAATAATTAGCAAACAATTATTGGTAATCCTATTTATTGTATACTCCTAAATTGTTTTCTGAAAAAGTACTTATTTTTCTTCGGGCTAATAAGTTTCAAATAATCGAGTTGTAAAGGTTGTAAAATAAAACATTGCTATGTTGGAGATACAGAGGTCCAATTTATTTTTTCGAGTTATAGAGGGAAAATATGTACCAAAATGGCTTGTAGGGACTCACTGATTATTTCGACTAATAGAGGGTTGAGATTTCGAATAATGGAGGTTTTGGGGCTTGAAGGGAAAGGAACAAAACTTTTGTTCGAGTTTTGGAGGTTTTCGACTTATCGAGGTTCGACTTAAAGAGGTTCTATTGTATTAAACATAAAGTCGTCGGAGAATCACCGGCAATGTACTTCCCCAGCACGAATTAATCAATAATGTTTTCCCAGAGGACAGCCCGAGCTGCTCGTGGGCGGCGTTGAGACTGCAGAACACATAGTTCTCGAATGCCCGCTGTACGACGGGCCTACCTCCAGTGAGAGTGATTATCCAGAGACGGAAGGTAAAGAAGGCAGTATAACGTGGTTCCGAGGATGACCGCTGGGTGGTGTAACATTTTTTTTTTTTTATGAGTGTTCCTGACCCCCCTCCCCCCACCTCTACGAGGCGGACGGATGATGTAGCCCCATAGGGGTCTGGTACACCCAAAAAAAAAAATGTTTTTCCATAGAAACAGAAGACGTCGTCTTCCCACTGTTTTATTTTTGAACGGAATCGGTTTTGAACGCAACAGCGTCATCAGTGGCACATCCCACCCATACAGCGTAGTGGGATATGGAAGACAACGTCTTGTGTTTTTATGCCAAATCTCGTCCCACAACATTTCAAGTCAGAACTAATCAACAAACTGAGTTCCTTGGTCTTATACCAACCACTTTCGTACAAATCACTCTCCTTCCTCCTCTCCACTCTCAGATTCATTTCATACTGTCATTACTGGGTATATTAAAGTAATGTAGATGGCGTCATCAGTTTTCTTTGTTGCCATGTACAGCGTAATTCTGAATGTGACTTTCTTATACCCATTAATTGTAATAAGAAATGAATTTGAGAATGGGGCGGGGAAGGGAGAGTGATCTGGTATAATAAAAAAAAAGCAAATGTGTGAGTGACGCGGTACTGACGAGAATTGATGTGTGAACATCTGCTTTAGATTCAAAAACATGCTGTTTGCACGGATTTTGATTAAAATTTGTTTTATAAGTAAAGTATTAAGAGGAATTGTATCGATGGTAGTTTTCGAATTTATTGTTGAAATGCTTCGATTCGTATTCATTTGTAGATTAAGTTTGTCATTAAAAAATGAAATAAGCTGTTAGGTATCTCCTGAAATGTGTAAAAACATTATATTATTTTTTGTGACAACATGACAACAAATATATTATTTGTCGATCGATATTTTCAGCAGATATTATTATTATATATTAATAACAATATTGTATAATAATATATTGAAATATTATATATTATATTTTTTTAGATTTACACTGCTATATTATTTTCTTTTACCACAAATTTTTTAAGATCATTTTATAGTTCGTAATATTGATATTTTAGTTAAATTCACTAAAACGGTAAAAATAATGTAAAAAAACAATAAATAGAAATGCTCAAAAACTGGTGACATCACAGATAAAGGAGTGTGTAGTTTGTGTGCGCTGCGCGCTCAACCGTCTGACACACACACACACACACACACTTACGCATGCACATCAACGAGACTTACGGTCTGACAAAGCCCCTACCGAGGGCTAAAATGTTTACACATCAATAAAATATTTTTTTGAATACTTCAAGGGTAGGACTGAAATAAGAAAGCCGCAAAATACAACAGATCTTAAGGCAACTGCCTGCCTTCCCAGGAGACTCAAGACTCATTAGGGACTGAGAGAGATATGAAACCTTAGCTAATAGTTGTGTTTTTTTCTACGTCTGACATATAGCCAAGTTGATGGTTGGAAAGTCAGAAGAAGAAAAAAAGTAGAAAAACGGAGTATCCCTAGTGGGGTAGTCATAAGGTCTCAGGTAGAGAAAGTGCCTAGAAGAGGTAGCCAGAGGATCCCAAGTTACATCAGACCTGGGAATTAGGTACCTTTATGGAGTTAACACTTCATCCCAACTCACTTCCTGGCTTTGTTAAGTCAGCATGGATCTTCCTGACTCCATTTTAATATTCATATGGAATTAATATATTTTACAACATATCAAACCATATTAATTTAGTTGAGTGTTTTTTAAGCTTCTCTGGAATGTTATTATGTAGATTTTTTTCGATTTTTTTTAAATTTCCCCAGCTATACAAAGTGTAGGGGAAGGAGGAATTTTCAATGGAATATCATGTTTCCCGAACAACAGTTTCCAAATATGGAAAAAAAAATGTATGAACACGATAACTCTCGATAGAATGAGTGTATCAACAAGAAATTATTAATCATATGTGAATTCTGAACTCCATAAAGACGATACTTATTAATTTTCAGCGGAATTGGCGGAAGGAAAGGGGAGGGATCAGAGGGTCCTGAAGTCAAGAATCCCAATAACTGCAGTAGTAATGAATGTATCGACATGAAATTTCATATTTGAAGTCAAAACCCAATGAGGACAACACTTATTATTTTTCAGCGGAATCGGCGGAAGGAAAGGGGAGGTTCAGAGGGGCTCAACTCAAGAACCCCAATAACTGCTGACGTATCGGACATGAAATTTCATATTTGAAGTAAAAACCCAATGAGGACACAACCTGTCAAATTTTAGCGATATCGGCCACAGGGGAGGGGGCTCAATTCAATGAACCTAATAACTGTCGACGTAATGAATTCATCGACACAAAGTTAGTATGAGGAATTAGGAGCTCCTATGTAAGTCAACTATTGTATATTAGGGCAAACGGTCGACTGGTTTTGGAGAAAGAGCGAAAAGTTAATTGATTAATTCGTTCTGGGGAAGTACGTTGAAAACTCAACAGTTTGATTACATAACTTCCCCTATACTTCGCATAGCTGAGGAAATAAAAAAACGTTACTTTGGTACGTTAACCCTTTCCATTATGTATAAGTCAAATTAGGAATGGACCCGTTCAATTAAACGAAGACGTAGAATTAAAATTAAACAATACTTTTTGTTCAAATAAATAACAAAAAAATTAAATTTACTCAATATTTTGTTCTCTGGAAGCGCAAAAAATTCTACATACTAAATTTTGTGTCGATAAATTCATTACACCGGCAGTTATTGGGATTTTTGAGTTAAGCCCCTCTGGCACCCTCCCCTTCGGCGGATTTTGCTGAAAATCTGACTTTTTTTTTTTTTTAAGCCTCCTTACTAAAATTTCCCCGTTCCCTCTGGCCTTTTTGGCTGAAAATCAATAGATGTAGTCCTTAGAGGGTTCTGAAAACGCGTATAAAATTTTGTGTCGTTGCATTAATTTTATAGGGAGTTATAGTACAGTTTTTTTTGTTGTTTTTACATTTTTGAAATCAGAGGGTTGGAAAAAATGAACTTCCGTTGAAAGACCCATTCAATAAAATGAGAAAAAGTACTTGAACAATACTTTTTGTTGAAATAGAAAAAATTTAGTAAATTTGATACGATGAAATGGGGAAAAATATCGAAACAATAAAGGCGCGGTTGGGTATCAATATCAAACAATCTCTCAACAGGCAATTTTTTACTGAAGATTATTTTCATGGTATTACACAACCCATAAATATCAAGATCGGAATTATTTTTATGGCTTTTTTTAAATTTAAATCGACACAGATCGCCAGATATGATACAAAACCTTTTGTTGTTTTTTTTACAAAAGAAATTAGCATAATAGGTTTTTCAAAAGATTGCTAAATTAAAATTCAAGGACAACAGGATAAATAAAGACCGGTTTTAAGTGTGGAACTTTGAGAATAAAGGAATTTAATGAATGAGTAAAATAAATTGTTTATTATATGATGGGCTTTGTAATGTCGCATCAACTTCTGTGGTTATTTGTGACTCCTACTCCTATAGAGAACTATTCGGCTTTCTGCAGGAGGCTGCCCCCCCTCCCCCCCCCCCCCCCCCCCCCCCACACCCCTTGTGAGACCAAGAGTAAAAGGTCGTCGGTGAATCATCGACAATATTGTAATTTAATGCTTATTATTGTTATTGTCAAATAAAATGTTCTAAAAAAAATGATTCTAATTCTTTCTTACCTTACTTTGGTCGTGGGTCCGCCAAGACTAACAGTTGTGAAAAATCAAAATGACATGAGGTGCAAAATACGTGAAATAAACTTAGACCATTCTGGTTTGATTATCTATATTCTTGATAAAAAAAAAAGAATTGTGAAATACCTACTTAAAACTATTGCTCAGAATCCTTGCTAGATTAATAAAAATTGAAAATATATCCTCTCGAAAATTAATCTCTGGCTTTGTCTTTATAATTGTTTAGAAATAAGGTACCTTGTAGATTTAGTGTTGGTTGTGGTGAGAATTGGGTCCTGGAGTTGAACAATGATCAGCCTCCTCTGTCCGTTTCAATGGTTGATAAAAGCGCCAACGGTTCTCCCTCTGCTGATCTGGTGTTATATCCTGGCTGCTCTGCCCAGTGGGTGGAAAAAGGGGATCCTCTGTCACTGGAGATATCTGATGAACATGTCCGATCCTCTCTCCCTGGCGGCAACTGACGGAGTGGGGCTTGTTCCTACCCCTCAGGTGGCAAAAGTCGAAGAATATTGATCCATATTGGGGTCCGCTCACAGGAACTTTCCCGCCCTCCGGAAATCTCCTGGGTGCCTATTGGTGGCTCAGTCCCCCTCCTTGGTTTCTCCGTACTGTCTTGTCTCTTCTAGGACCGGTTTTCACTCCTTTGTTCCGAACTTATTTGAAACAATAGATGTCCCTAATTTTGGACATTACAATATACTTCCCCAGTACGAATTAATCAAGTAAGTTTCGCTCTCCCTTCAAAACCAACGACCGTTTGGGCTAAAACTCAATATTTGACTTACATAGTGGCTTCTGAATCCTCATACTAAATTTTATGGCAGTGTATATGGTCCCCCGTTCCCTTCAACCGATTTCCCGGAAAATTAATAAGTACCATCCTTATGGAATTTTAAATTTAAATATGAAATTTCATGTCGATACATTCATTACATCCCCCAGTTATTAGGATTTTTGAGTTGAGCTTCTGATCCGCCCTTTCCCTCCGCTGAAAATTGATAGGTGACGTCCTTGTAGGGCTTTGAATTTACTTATGAAATATATATGTTGATTAGCGACTGTAGATTCTAATTGTAGGAATATTGAGGGTCAGTCAAAGATGGAAAAAAACAGGCAACACTATTCAAACGTCAACGTTTCGATATATTTTATATCATCATCAGGGCCTACAAACATGGGGGGGGGGGGGGGGGGGGGGGGAAATCAAGATTAGAATCAAAAATAAACAATTTTTTTTTTTTTTTTTTTTTTTTTTTTTATAAACATTACTGAACGTTAAAAATACATTATAACAAGTTAAAAATTGAAACTGACTTACTATGATTAATTACTAAACATTAAAATTAAATATGAAAACATTACTAAAGATAAACATTAATAATGGAAATAGACAAATAGGTGGAACATAATAAAGAGTAAAAATTAAAATGACTTACTATGAATAAGCAGGGTTGGGGAGAAGGCATGTACACTGGATGGAGTCTTACATTGCAATGAAATGGTACAATAATACAGGGGTGCTGAAGGAAACAGGTACAGGGAGCTCGGAAAACCCCGTCATAACTGTCACATTACAGCAGAAATGTTGAAAGTAATATAAATATGTATTATTAAGGTTCTAAGTTGAGGAACGCGGACATATTGTGGAAACTTGTAATAAATGAATAAAACAAACTTATTTTTTGAAATATTGTCTATTCCACTAAAGATATATATACATATAACTACCGGTTTCGGCTTTATACCATCGTCAGGTCTAGTTATGAACTCATAGTTCATATGAACTATGAGTTCATAACTAGACCTGACGATGGTATAAAGCCGAAACCGGTAGTTATATGTATATATATCTTTAGTGGAATAGACAATATTTCAAAAAATAAGTTTGTTTTATTCATTTATTATTAAGGTTGTTGGAGTCTGTATACTCTAACACATATATATAGATAATTAATAAATAATAAAAAAAATATTATATATATAATACACAAAAAAAATATATATATATATATATATATATATAATACACAAAAAAAAAATATATATATATATATAATACACAAAAAAAAAAAAAATAGATAATTTAGATATTGGAGACAAAACTATGGTTTCATCCAGTGTACATGTCTTCTCCCCAACCCTGCTGCTTATTCATAGTAAGTCATTTTAATGTTTACTCTTTATTATGTTCCACCTATTTGTCTATTTCCATTATTAATGTTTATCTTTAGTAATGTTTTCATATTTAATTTTAATGTTTAGTAATTAATCATAGTAAGTCAGTTTCAATTTTTAACTTGTTATAATGTATTTTTAACGTTCAGTAATGTTTATCAACAAGAAAAAAAAAAATTTTTTTGTTTATTTTTGATTTTAATCTTGATTTCCCCCCCATGTTTGTAGGCCCTGATGATGAAATAAAATATATCGAAACGTTGGCATTTGAATAGTGTTTTTTTTTCCATCTTTGACTGACCCTCAATATTCCCTACAATTTAATTTAATGTTTAGTAATGTATTCATAGTAAGTCAGGTTAATAGTCAATTTTTTAACTTGTTACAATGTCAATTTTAAAGTTCTGTAATGTTTATCAACACACTAATTTTGTTTAATTCTGATTTTAATCTTGTCCCCCCCCCCCCCCCCTCCCCCATGTTTGTAGGCCCTGAAAATATATCGAAACGTTGGCGTTTGAATAGTGTTGCCTGTTTTCTTCCATCTTTGACTGACCCTCAATATTCGTACAAATATGAAATTTAGTGTCAATATTAGAGTTTTTGTGTTGTTTCCTCCCTGAACCCTCCCTTCGTTTGAAAACCAAAAGATGTCGGTCGTCATTAGAGGGTCCTGGATACAAATATACAATTTTGTAACGGAACATTCATTCTATCGGGAGTTATTGTGTTCACAAGCACACACAGACAACATTTTTTTTTTTTTTCATTTTTGGTATCAGGTCAGAAAACATGAAATTCCATTGAAATCTCAACATCGAATTTCTGACTCATTATATATACCTTCCCCTATACTTCGTATAGCTGCGGAAGTAAAATTTGTATCTCTCTGTATATGTGTGTGTCTGTGGACACGATAACTCCCGATAGGATGAATATATCGACACATTTTATACGTGTATCCAGGACTACATAAGGACTACGTTGATTTTGAATAGATTCACATTTTTTTAACCCAAACGGTCCATTGGGTTTGGAGGGAGAGCGGAACTCCGCTAGAATTCCAGAAAATTTACAAGTTTCCTAAATGTACTAGTTGATACTCAGGCAAAGAGTGAATTATCCACTCATCAGTATTATCCCCGAGAAATGACGGGAGAAAATTGTTGGACGAGAACTTCGATCAGAACCATGACTCCCCAACAATTTTTACTGTTTCAATATAATCGGACGCTTAAATGCCACCTTTTAAGTGTTTAAAGAACATCGCAAAATATAATTTTCTCTTTTTTGCTGTTCCTTTTCTTATTTTCTCATCTGGGCACAAGTCGTTCGGACAGATGGTGGGCCGTAAAAGAAACGTATTAAAGACGGAGTGTACCAAGTGCGGGGCTACTGACCTCTGGTTACCAGAGTTCCAGGCTTCCACTTCACTTCCTCCAACTACACTTATTAAACTATGGAAAATAGCCCCCACTTTCAACTATCCACTAGTTTCTGAAAGTTTCCCTACTCCCCACCAGATTTCCAGGCTTCCACTTCACTTCCTCCAAATACACTTATTAAACTATGGAAAATGGCCCCCACTTTCAACTATCCACTAGTTTCTGAAAGTTTACCTACTCCCCCACCAGAGTTCCAGGCTTCCACTTCACTTCCTCCAACTACACTTATTAAACTATGGAAAATAGCCCCCACTTTCAACTGTCCACTAGTTTCTGAAAGTTTCCCCCCTCCCCCACTAGAGTTTCAGGCTTCCACTTCACTTCCTCCAACTACACTTATTAAACTATGGAAAATAGCCCCCACTTTCAACTGTCCACTAGTTTCTGAAAGTTTCCCCCCTCCCCCACTAGAGTTTCAGGCTTCCACTTCACTTCCTCCAACTACACTTATTAAACTATGGAAAATAGCCCCCACTTTCAACTGTCCACTAGTTTCTGAAAGTTTCCCCCCTCCCCCACTAGAGTTTCAGGCTTCCACTTCACTTCCTCCAACTACACTTATTAAACTATGGAAAATAGCCCCCACTTTCAACTGTCCACTAGTTTCTGAAAGTTTCCCCCCTCCCCCACCAGAGTTCCAGGCTTCCACTTCACTTCCTCCAACTACACTTATTAAACTATGGAAAATAGCCCCCACTTTCAACTGTCCACTAGTTTCTGAAAGTTCCCCCCCTCCCCCACTAGAGTTTCAGGCTTCCACTTCACTTCCTCCAACTACACTTATTAAACTATGGAAAATAGCCCCCACTTTCAATTATCCACTAGTTCCTGAAAGTTTTCCCAATCCCCTCCCCGCCTCCACCAGAAAAAATATTATTTTCTAAATTATCTGTGTGTCGTTACATGTTCCAGATTGGATGTCTACATAATAATTTCCAACATTTCATGACTCCTAGCGGTGACATTAGTAAACAGTCCGAGAGAAAAACCTGTTTTGCTTCCCTTGTGAACCACGTTTTCTATCAGCTGAACCGAGAAATAATTGAACTAATATTTTGTAACTTATTCTAAATGCGTCTTTATGACAATGGATTTCTTTTATAAGAAAAGAAAATATATGTGATGTGGCCATTACAGGACTTTCTTATACTATCCACGCTTACAGATCTCTCTCTCACTCCCCCTTCTCAAAACATTTCATGCCGGCATTACTCGATGAACTCATGATTTGGAAATATTTTGTGTTTCATTGTACCGCGTAATCCTGAGAGTTTTTTTTGTTTTTATTTTAAAAATACATAAAAATTATTAGACCCTTTTCTTCGAATCGGCGAAGGGTTATTTTTTTATTTATTTATTTACATATTCACAACGACAACATTTGTCACTAGTGATTGTGATGATGTGCTGTGGCAAGTGTGTCGCTGTACTGCTGAGGTACGTGACTGAAGAGGAGTCCAGGCTAGTCCTGGAGCAGGTCCCTCTGCCATGCCCGCTTTAGACGTCTTGGCGGATTTGTGGGGAGAGTGTTCGTGGATAATTGGAGAATAAGTGGATTGGCGTGATGATGGAGTTTGTCGTGAAAATTTTGATATCGTGTCTTGATAACAGAAGGTATAAATGGGATGTTGAGGTCATTATGTAATGTGAGGTTGGAAACGTAAAATGGGGCATTGGCAATGTGGCGTAGTATGATGGATTGTATTGACTAAAGGCGTTGTATGTTTGATTTTTTGGCTGATCCCCATATCTCGATGCCGTAAGTCCAGATGGGTTTTAGTATAGTGTTGTAAATGTGAAGTTAGTTTTCAAGTGATAATGTCGATCGTCGTCCGATGATTAATTTCAGTCGTCCAAATCGTCTTTTGAGGTCTGTGCGTTTCAGTCTGATATGAGTTGTCCAAGTTAAACGTCTGTCTAAATGAAGTCCTAGATATCGGACAGTGTCTGATGCAGCAATGGGCTCGTGCGAAGGGTTAGAAATATATTCTGAATTCTCACAGATTTATTTTTATATTTATTTATTTTATATTTATTAATTTATTTTATGCCGGAAGTCAGTTAAAACATTCAAAAAAACTTAACAATTGCAAAATTTCGTCGGTGAATCCCAGCTGTGTACTTCCCCAGCAATAATTGATCAATTACGTTTCGCTCTCCCTCCAAAGCCAACCCACCGTCAGGGCTAAAACACAATATTTGACTTATTTAGTTGCTTCTAAATCCTCATACTAAATGTTAAAGGCTATACATCGGCAGCATCCTTATGAGGTTTTGAATTTAAATATAAAATTTAATGTCGATAAATTATATTACATCTGCAGTTATTGGGATTTATGAGTTGAGCTCCCTCTGATCCCTTTCGGCAGATTCTGCTCAAAGTCAATAGATGTTTTCCTTAGAGGGCTTTGACTTTACATATGAACACGACAGACAGAATGAATAAATAATGATGAGGTAGGACAATATTTTTTTTTATTTTGTGAAATAATCATTTCAATATTCATCAAACTGGAAATTTTTTTTCAGACACTTATTGAATTACAGCCAAATCCATCAAAAAGAAATAGGGATAAGGGGGGGATGGGGGAGGGGGGGGGGGGGGGAGGGGGGCTATTAACACAAAAATCTAGTTACGACTCATGAGCTTTTAACTACAAGGTCATATCGCCTACTACCATCTTTCGTCACTCTGGTGAACATGAGCTAATGTGGGAGTTATAAATTTTGCTTACCCTAAATTTTTAATCACCTAGGATAAGGGGTCTTTAACTAGTACCTGACATCGTAAAGGCTCGGGACCATCGCTTAACGTCCCATCCGAAGGAATGTGTTAATATATTTTTTTTTACCTCACAGTTAAAATAAACTATGTGCATCAGCCGGGTGAGCTCAGTAAGCAAGCATACTTCTGAGCTACCGGCGCCCCCCGAAATTTTGAATATAAAACCAAAACTCTACATAAATCAGAAATATTTTTAGCTTAATCGGTCAAAGGAAAGAGAAGGGTTAAGGGGAGAGCAAATATATAATAAATGCCAATGTAACAAATGTATCGACATGAAATTTTATATGTGTATCCAGGGTCCAATAAAGATGACACCTATCAATTTTCAAATTTATTTGCCAAAGGAAAAGGGGGATCAAGTAAAAAATCTGAGTAATAACCTTCAACCTAATCAATTCTTGCTGTGGTACATTTGCCATTGATTCACCAAAGGACTGGTTCATTTTCTGTTTTCCATCTCTATGGATCTGGAGATTCGAACCTCTGCCCTTCAGGTCTACAGAAGTGCCTAACCAAGTTAAGTTGGTGAATTGGATTTACTAAATGTAAAGGAACGTACTATCCTTGACTCCGTTCAATTAATACGGTTCTGCCTTCACTTCTCACCTTTCCAAGGTGAACCGATCCGTTAGTTAGGGGACATAGGTCACACACTAGAATTTGCAATCTCGGTTGGATTTCATTCCTGAACATCCTAGGATTAGGAACGCGAAAAAATCCCAGGATTTTTTAATTTAAAAGACTAATTTTTTTACCAAAACAAAACGTCGTCGGTGAATCACTGGCTATGTACTTCCCAACATGAATTAATCAATTATGTTTTCGCTCTCTCTTCACAACCAATAAACATTTATTACATCGACATTTATTAGGAAGTTTTTTTAAGCTCTATCTCCAATCCTTCTCTTTAACCCTTCCACAGATTCTGCTTAAAGTTGATATCTGTAGTCCATATGGGGTTTTAGATGTATATTTAAAATTTCGTGTCCATACATTCATTACATCGGCATTTATTAGAACTTTTCTCAGCTCTCTCTCTCTTCCCTTCCACCGATTCAGCTTAAGAGGCGTATAGACACGCGAGCAACGAGCCGAACATTAGTCAGTGCGCATGCCTGGGGATGAAGTGCGCAGGCGCTAGACGAACAAGGTAGGCTCGGGGTCTGCTCCACCTGTTGTCAGTTTTTTGACGAACCATCAAAGGAATGTTCGGCTCGGGCTGCGGTGTGTGTGGACTGGTACCAAGCCGAACCGTCCCGACTTGACCTGAGCACTGCTGTTGTTTATAAGCAATATTATAACCTTCTCAAATATTTAGGTTTTTGGAAGTGCACGTTCTTTTTTTTTTTTAATTAAATATATATTTAAATATTATTCAATAAATTATATTTTATTATGGCTTCTAAAGACTGGTCTCAGGAGCTTCAAATTCAGTTTGCTCAGGCTATGAGACAGTACCTAGTCATATGGGATTTAAAACACAAATTACATTTTAATTAAATAAAGAGATTGGATGCTTGGGAGGAATTATTCAAACACTTTTCCTAAAAAAGTGTTCATTTTAAACAATTTACATTTAAAAATAAATTACGTATCATAATAAATTCGTATCCGTATTAATTGTACTACAAATATGTAAATTAATTACGTAAGTAGCTACCTACCTTGAGCATTTTCTGATTGAAGATTTTGAATAGTAATAAAATGATATACCTACAAATAAACATAAATTTGTTATCTGCAGGTTAACTTGTGCAGGTTATGTTCGTTAGTATGGTTGTGGAGCATCCAAATGCTCGGCTCGTCTCTGTTCGGCTTGGAGTGTGTTCGTTGAAAACTGAACACGAGCCGAGCGTTGCTCGCATGTCTGTACTAGCCTTTAAAGTTAATATTTGTTGTTCATATGATATGGTTTACATACAAAATACACAAATACGCTACCTTTGAGCTACCGGCACCCACTACTCTGTTTATATATTTAATACATAATGTATCTTGTTAGGTTAGGTTTTATGACACATACCCGAGCTTTAACTACGAGGTCATATCGCCTACTACCAGAGCGCTCTTTCGTCACTCTGGTGGACATGAGCCCGACTCTACTGTGGGAGTCCTAAATTTTGCCTACCCTAAATTTTTATTCACCTAGGGTAGGGAGTCTTTAACGAGTACCTGACATCGTACAGGCTCGGGACCATCGCTTAACGTCCCATCCGAAGGACGGCGTGCTTGAGTTTATTTTACCTCCCAGATAAAATAAACTAAGGGCCTCCGGTCGGGTTACGAACCCACGTTCTTGAGCTCAGAAGTCAAGCACGCATACCTGGGGATCTATCGATACAAGTAAATACAAGTAAAGTATCGATACTATTATCCGATACCAATTACTTTCGGTATCGGTACTTTTCTTTCGATATTAAGTAGGTATCGAATAGATATTACTTGTATCGATTCAAAGTACTCGTTTCAAATTTCAACAATTTTTCAATTCGTCAAAATCGTTCACCGTTTAATTTCTTACAATTTCCTTTTATTTGCTGTTGCAGCAAAATACTGAACTCAAATTCCGGTCCACGGACAAATGATACTCGTATATATCGATGGTGATAACCTCATGTGTGATGTGATCAGGCAGTATGTGTGATGCGTCCTTATTTCTTACCTTATTTACATTAAATGGTTTATCGTTTATGAAGGTATACGTTTGTTTAATTTTGAAGAGAACCGTGAACATGATTACGATTTCATTATTTTATTTTATTTTTACATTCAATTTTGTCAATTACATATTATAATGCCACGTCTTACGGCGAAAGTGTGGATTTATTACACTAAGAACGTTTCGATATGAGCGATTTGCAAAAAGTGTTTTAAAATAGTGAAATATTGTCGAAATACGAATAGTCTCCAGTAGTTTTATATCCTTAGTAAAAATAAATTGTATGTTTATTTTATAAGGCTTTTTATAATTTTCAGTATGTTTTTAATAATATAATTTTATCTTATTCGATTTGATTTATTTGTTTCTTATGCCCACTACAATATCTCATTTACCTATATCTTTCAAATTGTATTGTGTTTTTTATTATTATTATATAGGTATATATATATACGTAGACTGAGTGATGTTGCTGCAACGCAACGCCTCTTTTAAAATCAACTAAAAAAAAAAAAAGTATACATGGTTTAAAATTAATTATAACGAAGTACTCGATGCAATACGATTTTTATTTAAATTTATATAGATTTATAGATTTTTTTAAATTCAATATTTAAGATACAATCGATATTTTTTATTCGATACCTGTGTAGTATCAAAAGTTTTATTCGATACAACTCATGAGTAAAAGTATCGATACTTTTCGGTATCGATAGAACCCTACGCATACCACTGAGCTACCGGCGCCCTCTGTATCTTGTTGTATACATTTTTATACTTATCCTATTGCCATGTTATGGTTTAACGGAAATAAATATTATAATAAGCCCGGAAGTGCTAAAAGGTTGCCGACCCATAGTTCAGTAGGTAGACAAGGATGTAGGAAACTCATTCATGACAAGGTATCGGCAATGTGTCATGACATTGTAACGAATTGATCGAATTGTAGAACTATGAAGTCGACGAAGAAGGACAGACTTTCCTGAAGGATTGTGTGTGTGTGTGTGTGGATGTTTTTGAATTTGATACGGTCACATAATCCCATCCTCCGTGTCGGTACCAGCATTCAGTGTGGACATTATGAAGTCAATGAGTTTCTGTCTAACTCATGCGACACGGCAACATGTGTCGTGACTAATCGATGGACTTGTAAAAGATGCAGTAAACATGAAAGGAAGCTGTTCCGGTCCAGTAGTAATGATGGAAAATGTGATGATAGAATAAAGTCTATAAATTGATTGTAAATAAATAAAACAATACAGATAAATCACAGCGGTAGCTCCTCAGGACGAAATTAAAAACAATGAATATTATGGGGATATTATGATTTTGTTTCGAGAAGTGGGCGGTTGCAATTTGGGATTATAGTAAGTCACGGTTCCATCTCCAGTCAACACGACCGAGATAATAAAACAATAGTTAACATTTCAGAATCATATTTTTGGTTTAAGTTTAATTAAACTTAGTCATTAACAATCAGGTGCCATACATAAAATATTAGTATGTTATAACAAAATAATCAACACAAATTTAAATCAACAATTAAAATTTTAATCAGTCTAGTCATACAGTCTTATACAGTAACTAGTAGTAAGTATTCTCAATTAAATAAGTCTTAATTTTTTTTTTTTTCAATAATTTGTACTATAAAAAACAATTATTTTAATTTTTTTACGGCTTTCATTGAATACATTCTAAAATATGCAGTCTTAATAGTCTTTTTTATTTTAGGTAAACATTGCACCGCCGTGAGGAGTTTTTGGGAGAGATTTTAAAATTGCATTGCATTTTGTTGTGACATGTGATGCGTTCGGTAATCTCTCATACTTCTCCGATTGGCAACATTCGTTGGAGTCCAAACTTTAAGAAAGCGTAATTTGAATCTGAATAACTTTTGACTGGGAACTGAAGCTTTTTATATCATTCTAATGTCTTGATTGTAATGTTTGTCTGTGGTGGAATTGTCGATATATATATATTTATTTTTTTTTAATTAGGTATATAAGATCGCATTTTTCTGGGGAGGGGGGGGGGGGGGGCGTGCCCGATGCACCCCCTAGCTACGCCAATGCATAGATAGACATCAAATTATGTGGGCCGATAGGCAATAGTGCATTTAGATTCTGTCTATTCCAAGAGCCGTTCCAGCATACCACAAACCACAATTTTTCACTTAGACATGGATAAAAAGAGGTCTTCATCCTAATCTATTCCATAATTGGCCATAACAATGTCAACAAAAGAATAGAATAACAAATGAGAAGAGATTAAATAAAGTACAAAAAAAAAGTGAGGTAAGTTGATTGTTTTGATTTGGTTGAATGAGGCCATCTGAGAGACACAGGAAGGATGGGGACTGGGGACTCACTTTCACGTCGTTAGGCGTGGCACTTTCCTGGGGAGACTGAGAAAGTGCCGGTGCCAGAGCAGGTGGACACGCCGTGACTAGCGAAACTCTTCTACTCCATGCCATGTCTCTCCCACTATGTAGCCTTCATATCGTTAACGTTTATAGCGCACCTTCCTACCCCAACAGTTTCACATATACCAGGTGTGTTCAAAACAATGGGAATTTTCGGGTTTTGAAAACGAATTTTATTTATTCGTCTACATCAATGTTCAAAATAGTCCCTATTAGATATTATACACTTATGCCAGCGCTTCTTCCAATCCCCGAAACACTTCTGGAACTCGATTTTTGGGATAGCATTTAGTTCTCTCAGCGATGCGCCTCTAATCTCATCTATGCTTGTGGAACGACGGCCCTTGAAGGATCTCTTTATTGTTGGGAATTAGTCCTATCAAAAAATTGGTTCTTAGGAAAAATGCTTCATTACCAGGTTAGGTTAGGTTTTATGACTCATGCCCGGGCTTTAACTACGAGGTCATATCGCCTACTACCAGAGCGCTCTTTCGTCACTCTGGTGGACAAGACCCGACTCTACTATGGGAGTCCTAAATTTTGCCTACCCTAAATTTTTATTCACCTAGGGCCCTACCCCTCTTTAACGAGTACCTGACATCGTACAGACTCGGGACCATCGCTTAACGCCCATCCGAAGGACGGCGTGCTTAAGTTTATTTTACCTCTCAGATAAAATAAACTAAGGGCCTCGGTCGGGTTTCGAAGCCACGATCTTGAGCTCAGAAGAAAAGCACGCATACCACTGAGCTACCGGCGCCCTCTAGAAAATATATGAAGGTTAGGTTCAATGACTCATGCCAGGGCTTTAACAACGAGGTCATATCGCCTACTACCAGTGCGCTCTTTCGTCACTCTGGTGGACATGAGCCCGACTCTACTGTGGGAGTCCTAAATTTTGTCTACCCTAAATTTTTATTCACCTAGGGTAGGGGTCTTTAACGAGTACCTGACATCGTACAGGCTCGGGACCAACGCTTAACGTCCCATCCGAAGGACGGCGTGCTTGAGTTTATTTTACCTCCCAGATAAAATAAACTAAGGGCCTCGGTCGGGTTACGAACCCACGTTCTTGAGCTCAGAAGTCAAGCACGCATACCACTGAGCTACCGGCATGCCACGGCGCCCTCAAGAGAAAATATTTCAAAGTAATGTTTAAATTGTATCGCGTAGCAACGAATTATAAAATATTTTTATTATTATTGGTAGTTTTATACTAAAAACCATAAAAATAAAATATTAGTGATGTGGCCATTACAGGATTTTCTTATACTAACCACTCTTTTCCAGATCAATTTCTCACTCCTCTTACCCTTCTTTGAGTAATTTTATAGTGATATTACTGGGTTGCAATATCCGTTGAAGAAGGAAAAAGTCTGATGACGTCAGCAGCAATACCACGTAAGAAAGGGTGTAGACACAGGCAGCCAATCGGTTAAGAAGTGAAACTTGTATCAAGTTTAACGTAGTCAATCGAATATTGACTGACTATTGGGAGCCATGGTGGCTCGAGCGTAGGGCTTTGGTCGCGTGATCTCACCATGGTTTGCGGGTTCGAATCTCGTCCGGGAGTGAGTTTTATTTCGTAGATAGAACATCCTTCCGCGGCCATGGATGTCGTAAATAAATAGACAACACAGTGACTTGGCTAATATGCATCGTACATATGGCCAAAAAAAAAAAAAAAAAAAATTGAATATTGAAGAAATCCGAAGCTCAGCAGAAGTAGAAAATTGAAGAAATCCGAAGACCAGCGGAAATCGCGGTAGATGACGCCACGCAGGTACCTGTATAATATAAGTAATATACAAATGTATTTTAGGATACTAGTATAGAAAAAAGGATTCTGAGAAATAATCATAAATAGCAATAATATTTTTAACAAAGATATTTACTAAAATAATCATGGAGTAAGTTTCTTTTGTGAATTTTGCATCCTCATGTCATCTTGGTTTTTCAAACTGTTGAATCTTGGCAACCCATGCAACGAACCAAAATAAGTAAGAAATAGAATCAAGAAGAATTATATTTTACAAATAACAATAATTTTTTAATTGTTACAGTGTATAAGAAAATCACTCTCAGAATTACGCTGTACAATAAAACAAAGAATACCCGCTGTACGCTAGATTTGTTTGTAAATGCTAGTGATATTTTTAAAAAACAACATTTGTTTCGTCACTTAAGTTTGCACCTTCTAAGAGCGCATCAGAATGAAAATATGAAATGCAATGAAATAAGTATTATTTAACATCCATTTTCAGTTAGTTGATCATTTAAATGCAGGTTTCTCGAAATAACTCACTGGTAAGCGCACATTGTCCGACGATACTTCTAGATCCATAACAGAGGATTGGCACAAGATATAATAGCAGTACTTAAGCTAAAAGCTAGGTTTTACTTTTAGTAGAAGGTACCCACTCATTTAAGAAAAAACAGTTATTTGATGGTGGTTGTTTGAGCCTCAATTGTGACTAACGGTAGTAGATATTGTTTCATACCTTTTTAACGGATTAATGGCGTCCGTAAGATATTTAAAAAAAAACACCTACTTGACAAATCTTCAAAACTGCAAATAGGATTGACAGATCTTAAAAACTGCAAAATCAGAATGACGGAAGACAAAATAATAAGAAATATTGACTGAAGGACCCTTGAAAAACAATATCGGATTAACAGGCCACTAAAAAAAAAACAATAAAAACAGTAACAATGGATTGACAGACCCTAAAAACAGTTGCAGCAGGATTTTTTGGCCCATGAAAAACAATAACACCGGATTACCAGGCCACTAAAAAAAAACAGTAACAATGGATTGACAGACCCTAAAAACAGTTGCAGCAGGATTGTTTGGCCCATGAAAAACAATAACACCGGATTACCAGGCCACTAAAAAAAAACAGTAACAATGGATTGACAGACCCTTAAAACAGTTGCAGCAGGATTGTTGGGCTCATGAAAAATATTAACATGGGATTGACAGAAGAATGAAAAAAAAAAAAAGTAACATCGGATTGACGGATCCTTAAAAGGCAATAACTGGATTGACAGACTGGGAAACAGTGGATTGTGAGACCCCTAAAAACAGTTGCAGTACGATGGATGGACCTTTGAATAATAATACCATCGAATTGACAGACCACTGAAAAAACAGTAACAGCGGATTGACGGATCCTCTAAGAAATATAACTTGTTTTTTTTTTTTTTTTTCTCTCTTCTTTAAGGCATTTAGACCGCGAGGGTCATGCATGCCTGATGGATGCAGGTCTGTGGGAATCCTAGCGGGCTAATTTGGACAGGCGCAAATTAATAATAATAAAGAAGATATGTACGGAATAGAAAGGCTATGTGATGAAGATAATTTTGTTTTATAATTTAGATAAGAGATTTGTGAATTGTAAGAAATTAAATAGTTGGGTTATTTGGAAGCTATTATTGGATAGAATTTCGGAAATATCCACCGCAAGGTTTGAGCGACCTTAAAAAAACTAGGAAACAGTAGATTGACGGACCCTTAAAAACAGTAGCAAATAGGATTGGTGGGGCCATGAAAAATAGTAACATCGGATTGACGAATTCTTAAAAAGCAATAACAGGATTGACAGACCTTAAACAAAAAAAAAACTGGGAAACAGTGGATTGTGAGATCCCTAAAAACAGATGGACCTCTGAATAATAATACCATCGAATTTACAGACTGAAAAAAAAGTAACAGCGGATTGATGGATCCTCTAAGAAATATAACAACGGATTAAGAGACCTTAAAAAAGACTAGGAAACAGTAGATTGACGGACCCCTAACAGTCGCAGGAGGATTGGTGGACCCTTGAAAACAAAAACATCGGATTTCTTGGTAGGCGAGATTATGGCCAAGTGCCAAGATACTTCTTATTGGTAACATATCGCGAAATAACTATTTTGAAGTAATGAGGGCTCGTAGGTTTTTCTTTCTAGTTTCTAATCTATTGGAACCCTAGAAGTGTCGTTTTTCCTGAATAAAGAGATCATTTTTCTTACCTCATTTGCTACATAAACTAAAAATTGACGAATTTTGTCACTTTTGAAGCGGGGGTGCGATATCTTTCCTACAAGTCTCCCCCTCATTCCTTTATAAGAAATTTAACAGGTATTGTATTTTACCTCATGAAATTTCATGTTGATACATTTATTACATCGGCAGTTATTGGGGTTTTTGAGTTCGGTTCCCCCTCTAAAGCCCTCCTGTCCAAACAGCCGAGTTGGCTAAAATTCAAGAGATGTGGTCCACAAGGGGTTCTAGATACAAATGTAAAATTTCATGTCGATTCATTCATTCTATCGGAAATTACCGTGTTCATAGAACACACATAGACAGACATAGAATTTCAGATCGATTACATAACTTCAGCTATACTTCATATAGCTGGGGAGAGAAAAATCATAAAACATATCATAAAACCCCTCTTTAAAGGACACCTTTAAATAACGGACAAACTCATTTGCACCAACAGGTTCCGTTAATTAGAGCTTTCACAGTATATCGGAATTAATCCTGAGCTATTTGTGTGTTTGTGCGACACGATCAGTTGAGGAGGTCCTGTAACAACACAATGCACTTTTGTGCACTATTAAAAAGCACTCAGCCAAAGATCTGGATTTAGTCCGATTTATCCTACTTTAGACCGTCGGGGATTTAATTGCATTTTCTAATAGGAAACCTTTCCCCATTTACTTCACCAACTAGAAAAGACCGTCGGTAAATCACCGGCAATGTACTTCCCCAGAACGAATTCTATTAACTTTCAGCTCTTTCTCCAAAACCATTCAACTTAATTTGCAGAGGGGCTTTTGAATCCATAGTAAATTGTGTATCGACACATCCATTACATCAGCAGTTATATCAGACTTTTTGAGACGACCTCTGATCATCCTCTTCCCTTTCCGGCCGATTCCACAGAAATAAATGTCGTCCCTACAAATGAAATTTTGTGTCGATATATTCATTGTCTCGGGAGTTATTCACAAACGCAGACAAAATTGTTTTTCATTTTTGGAATCAAGAGGTTGGAAAAGAAGAAATTCCAGTGAAAATTCAACTTCGATTTTCAAACTAATTACATAACTTCCCCTATATTTAGTAGAGCTGGGGAAGTAGAATACAATTAGATATATTGAGAGAACGGGAATGTTGGAGGTGAGGATCAGCTGGGACGAGATTTCAGTTACACTAAGACCATTCATTGATAATACCTCCCGATAGAATATTTTTTTAATTATATTTGCTACTTATATACAGTATATAGGCATAATAAGCAAATATGTGGTCAAAAGGAAAAATATAACGTCACTTGATGGGAGAAGCCAGCCAGCGCTGACACTCCCTTGAAAGTTAATTGTCATTATTCACTATCCTCCGAGAGAAGATCGCGAGGCCACCTCCTGTTCAAGCGGCGGGGAGGATTGTCAGGACGGGAATGAGAGGAAAGGTCTTGTGCAAGAGGATTTGAATGGTAAGAAAGGTTTCTTTGGGATGATTGGAATCGAGATGTGATTAATACATTGACAGTGGGAATACCGAGATCTCTGTGTAGGACTTTATTGGTGACATAAAAAGGAGCGTTTCAAATGAGTTTGGACTGGAATGCTTGGATACGATTGATGTTGGATTGTTTAGCTGTACCCCAAAGTTCGAGTCCGTAGGACCAAATTGGACGTATAATGGTCTTGTAAATCGTAAGTTTGTTGTTAGTAGTCATCTGGGAGGTAAAATAAACTTAAGCACGCCGTCCTTCGGATGGGGTCCTGTACGATGTCAGGTACTGGTTAAAGACCCCTGCCCTACCTAAGTGAATAAAAATTTAGGGTAGGCAAAATTTAGGACTACCATAGTAGAGTCGGGCTCATGTCCACCAGAGTGACGAAAGAGCGCTCTGGTAGTAGGCGATATGACCTCGTAGTTATAGCCCGAGCATGAGTCACAAAATATATGGAAAAACTATCGGTATTGCTAAACAAATTCTTAGTATTTGTTAGGTCGTGGTTGATATTCGGTAGCAATACCGAAAACACTTCCATATATTAAGTTAATTAGTTATTGTGACTGATGTTCGAGCTTTAACAAGGTCATATCGCCTAGTACCAGACGCTCTTTGTCGGACATGAGCCAGTCTCTACAGTGGGAGTCCTAAATGTTGCCTACCTACATACAAGTATTAAGTATTATTACTATTATTTCATGAATTCATTTCCTTGGATCAACTTCCGATCTACATATAACTAGGTTAAAGTTAGCTTTATGCATATCAGCAGGTCTGTGGATCACAGTTACTCAAAGAACAGTTTGTTTTTTGTAAGCGTGACTTTGCTAGAATCGTGTCTGGCCCGCTTTACCATCAAAAGGCGGAGAATTCAAATCTGTTATACCTAGAAGTTGAATTAAATGCTTCGTTAAGAATAACTGCGATTCTTCCAGGTGAAATGTACCTCAGATATTATTCTGTACTTACTGTTATTTTATTGAACTGATATACTTTGCTAATTAATATAAAACATTAATTATTGTGACACATGCCAGGGCTAACTACGAGGTGGTGGACATGAGCCCAACTACTGAGAGAGTCCTAAAATTTGCCTATCCAGGTTAATCCACCTAGGTTACCGGTCTTTAACATTCGTTAAGGTACTGCTGACACAGTATAGACTCGGGACCCTCCGAAGGAAGACGTGCTCAGGTTTTGCTCACCTCCCCGATAAAAAATACTACAGGCCTCGGCCGGGTTTCGAACTCTCGATCTTGAGTTTAGAAGGTAAGCACGGTACCTCTGAGCTACCGACGCCCTCTCAATATAACAAATTTTTCGGCAGCTATATTTTTCCACCTATAATTTTTTTGTTTTATACAACTTATAAAATACAGACTAACATCATCATTACCTCTTTTTTAAATTTCATTAGAAAGATAAAAAACAAGAGTTCATTTATCCGCCTTTTAAAATTATTTAACGAATCAGTAACAAGAAGAGTAATTATAATTTCATCAAAAATTCAAACGAATAACCATCGCTTCAAAACCATCGATAAGAGAAAAGTATCGAATATCGTCCGTCGACTATCGATGTTTTTCAACCATTGGCCATCAATGTTCGATATGATAAAACGACTTGGATGAAAAATAATTAAAACTCTGCTTGTAGGATCTGTGCAGTGGACGTGTTCTGGATTAATTGAGAATCTGATTGGTTGAGAAGGAGCTGAGGTAGGATGCCTACAAGACAATGAAGCTATGTATTGTTTTAGTTGAGGAGGCCCTAGGGCAGAAATCATCAGACAACCATTCAGTGGCCAAGTCAATCATCAGGCCCAAGATGGGGTTCATCAGGATACCTGGGAGATTATACGCGAAGAGGACCCACAATACGAGTATGCGAGCTCTTAGGGCTTATAAGCTCCCGGACTGTAACTCACGCCTGAGCTTTCACTATGAGGTATTGCCTACTACCAGAGAGATCTTTCGTCGTCCTGGTGTACATGAGCCCGACTCTACAATGGGAGTCCTAAAGTTGGCTTACCCAGGTTTATTCATTCACCTAGAGTGTCCTTTAAGGAGTAGGTGACGTCATTCAAGCTCAGGACCATCGCTTTAACTCCTATCCGAGAACGGCGTGCTCAAAGTTTTCTCACCTCCCAGATAAAAACCTAAGAGCCTTGTCCGTGTTTTGAACCCGCGATCTTGCACTCAGTAGACAAGCATGCAACTACCGGCGCACTCAAGGAGCTTAGTACCTCGCAATTACGACAGAGATTTCTAATCAAAATGCCATGTTTCACATAGAAATAAAAGAGGTTGTCTCCCCACTGTTCTATTTCCGACTAGAACCGGTTCTCAATGTCTCTGCGTCATCATCAGTGGCACATCACCAGTATATAGTGTGATCAACGATGAATCAACGGCGATGTACTTCCCCAGCACGAATTAATCTACTACGTTTTCACTCTCTCTCCAAAACCAATACCGTTTTAGCTTAAAAACAGTACTTGATTTTCATAAAGGTTTCTGCATCCTCATAATAAATTGTACGTCGACATACAGTAAAATCCGGTTATAACGATATTCAAGGGACCAAGAAAAATATATCGTTATATCCGGAACCAAACTGTTAGACCTACATACACATGTATGGGCTTGTTAGTGAAAAAAAAGGTGTTTAACAATGTTCATAACGAGAAAGTTTACATATTTTTATTTACTTTTTAAAAATTACATAAAATTTACTTACATACATTTGTAACTGTATACATATGAGTACATATGTATTAATGTTCCACAAAAAAATTAGTTATTTTAGTTTGCTTGCTTTTTTTAAAGTATAAATTGTTGCTTACATGGTTATGAAGTTCCCGAAGTCACGATCCCTACGGAGGCAAAGGAAAGACTAATCTGAAACTAGGAATATACGCACTAGAAGGGAAGAAGGGAGTTCGAAGAAAATTCAACAAGGGGGAAATGGTATGTTTGGAAATGGAATGACTCATTGAGCTCGGAAAGAGTAAACAAGAACCGTGTTTAAAACCCTTTTCTATAATGTTCGTATTTTTCATCCGTTCAAAACTCATACTGTTTTACCCAATTATGTATGTATGTGCATATGTACATACATTTTATATCGTTATAACCGGAATGAAAAAACAACTTTTTCTTATGTTTTAGATCGTTTTATACGCAATATCGTTATATCCGGATTTATTTCTTCACTTTTAAATAGCAAACCAAATTTTTACATCGTTATATCCGGAAAATCGTTATAAAAGGATTTTACTGTATTTACATTGGCAGTTAGTGTTTTTGTTTTTTTCTTGAGTCCACTCTGATTCTCCCCTTCAGGTAGTTACAGTGTTCACATGCAGACACCGACTTTTTTTTTTCTTTTTTGAAATCAGGGGGACGAAAAACATGAAATTTCTGTGAACTTTGAATTTCTGACAGATTCATAATTTCCTACTTGGGGGAAGTAAAACAAATGAATTAATATAATGAAACTAGAGTCCATATTGAAGAACTTTTCATTTGTCAAAATTGTTGAAAAAGTGATATGAAGTATGAAGCGGAATGAGTGAGACCGGAACTGGACTAGCGTGGAGAGGAAGTCTACCGGAAACAGGAAATCATGAGGATGGAACCATGTGGTTAGGGAAAGCAACAAGCAGAGGACAGTACCGACATGTAGCCGACCAGGCAGGGAATCAGGGAGCCACCTTCGGGTCTCCAGAGAGGCCAGGATGGGACGCCACCACCCAGAATACCACAATACATAATATAGATCAACACTAACAAATAAATATTAAGAAAAAAAAATAAAAAATAAAATTCGTCAGGGAATCACAGGCAATGTAGTTCCCCGGCATGACTTAATCAATTCAATTTTCGCACTTCTGCTCAAACCAATCCACCTTTTTGACTAAAAATGAATAGTTGATTCCCACAGAGGGGCCATTCATAAATTACGTAAGACATTTTTAAAGCTAATTTGACCCCCGCCCTCCATTGTAAGATATCATGATCGTATTGATAAAATAAAGGACAGTTTGAGCAGCTTGTACCCAAGTTTTAAATAATAGTGGATGTAAATATCCAGACATGTCAGGTATAATAAACAAATGATACTAAAATGACAATTATGGGCAGATGGTGTGGCAGAAGATGCCCGAAACATATTCTGCATCAGGAACTCGATGGCAGCCGCACAGGATGGAGACAATTGGCGGCTGTTGGTGGAGGAGGCCAGGACCCGTCACCGGGTTGTAGCGCCACGATAGATAGAAAAAGACAATTATTTTTCAAAATTCAAGCAATAGGGAAATCCCTAGTCAGCGAGACAATAGAATAAAAAAATGTCTGGAAGTACTGAGACCATATGATTTCTGTAGGATCCAATACTGAATTTGAAAACTAAGTACAGATGGCGCTATCCAATAGCGCCATTTCTTAGAGCGAAAGTAGTTGATTTTAAATTCAAAAACTTACATAAGATCAAATTCTTTACCCCCTCCCCTATAGTAAGAATTAGTAATATTGAGCTTACCCCCCTTCCCCCCCCCCCCCCCCCCCCAACCAAATTTATGAATGACCCCAGAGACTTCAAACCCTCAAACACAATTACGTCTCGATAAGTCCATTACATCGGCAGTTATTCGAGACCCCTCCAATCCCTGCTTCCCTCTGGCCGATTTAGCTGAAAATTTTGATTCTGGATACACATAAAATTTTGTGTAGTTTCATTCATTCTATCATGAATTATCGTGTTCACAGACACACAAGTAGACAGGAAATTCGATTTTCCCAGCTGTATGAAATATAGGGAAAGTTATGTAATCAAACAGAAATTCAGTATTCACCGGATTTACATGTTTTTCGAACCACTGATTCCAACAAAAAAAAAGATTGTCTATATGTGACCACGTTAACTCCAGATACATGACACATAATTTAATATGTCGAAATGGATATGTCCAGGACAAGGATGACATATACTGTTTTTCAGCCAAATCGTCCAAAGGAAAGGGAGATTAGGAGGGAGGAACACAAAAACTCTTATTAACTGCCTGTGTAATGAATATATCGACACACAATATAGTTAGAAGATTCAGAACCTATGTGTCAACTAGCCCAAACGGTTTTGGAGGGAGAGCGAAAACTTAATTGACTGATTCGATCTGTGGAAGTACATTGTCGGGGATTCACTGACGTTTTTTAAACTTTTTTCTGGGTCGGGATGAAATTCCGCTGAAAACTCAACATGGAATTACTGTAAAATTAGTTGGATTCTGTTGTATGAACATCTAGTGATGGAGCTCAGACAATAAAATGGTGTTCCAGGATATTAAAAAAAAAAAAAAAGCAAATGGAAATAAGCAATAAAAACTCAAGGCCAGCACTAACTCATAATTGAGTCATGGTAACAATGAGGTAATAAATGTCCATAAAAACATGGTAACAGGGCACCTTACTTGAGATCAGGTGGAATCAAACAAAAGAAGATAGGTAACTCACAAAATGAAGCTTAAGAAACAAATCGAGAGCCATGGTGGCCGTGCTGGCTAGAGCGTAGGGCTTCTGGTCGCATGGTTTCACCGTGGTTTACGGGTTCGAATCCCGTCCGGTAGTGAGTTTTATTTCGTAGATAATTTTCTCCCAGGGCCATGGATGTCGTAAATAACTCATGCATCGTACATAAGGCCAAAAAAAAAAAAAAATTTCTAAGCCGAACATTTTTTGGATAACTCAGAGTTCGGGAAATTAAAAAAAAAAAAATTAGTTAATAATAAAAAAATTAATTAGGCGTTTTTATGCGTTTGATTACAAAACTTTTTCTTCAAAATATTTATTTGATATATTGTTCATTTTTTAATTCCCGTTCTATATTGAAGGTGCCGGTAGTTCAGTGGTATGCGTGCTTGCTTACTGAGCCCAAGACGGCGAGTTCAAAAGCCGGCCGAGGCCCTTAGTTTATTTTAGCTGGGAGGTAAAACAAATTTAAAACGTCGTCCTTCGGTTGAGACGTTAAGCGAGCGTCCCGAGCCTGTACAATGACAAGTAATCGTTAAAGATACTAAAAATTTAGGACTCACACTGTAGAGTCGGGCTCATGTCCACCAGAGCGATGAAAAAGCGCTTGGTTGAAGGCGGTAAGACCTTATAGTTAAAGACCAGGTATGAGACATAATAACTAACTGTTGTGATCAGGGCGCCTACTCAGAGCCTAGCTCAAGATCGCGGATTCGAAATATATATACCTATTGGATACACACATAAAAGTTCGTGTCGATAAATTCATTCTATCAGGAATTATCGACACACACATACTACACACATACAGACAGCTAGAACTATTTTTGGAATTGGTAGCAAAACATGAAATTTCGCTCAAAACTCAATATCGAATTTCTAATTGATTATACAACTTCCACTGTACTTCATACAGCTGGAGAGTAAAAAAAATAATAATGATAATTCAGATGATTTTTTATCGGATGGGCCACTTATCTTCAAAACCAAATACGAATTGACTTACTAAGACTTAAATATTAATTTTAGAAAAAAAAAACTGTTGAAATTTAAAATTGCCATGAAACTTGCAATATGTAAAAAACTTCGATATTTCTAAATACCTCTCTCGGTACAAAAATCAAAATTTTGAATTCTAATGGCATGGAATGGCTCATAGATAAATAAAAAATTAAACGATAGCATTTCATAAACTTTCTACAATACGATTTCATTATCTGGCCGTAGATAACCAGGAATTCAACAATAAATCATTTGAAAATTATTGATTAAACCTTTAACCATGAGAATTTTATTTCAATAAAAAAGATATAACTGGTTACCATTTAAAAATCTTAATAACAGTCATAAAAAAAATTCCACACTTTTCCTTTCCAACTAATAGACAGACTGAGCACTTCGTTAGTTGATTACATAGAAATAAGTTATCAAGATCTTACTGGATTTAGGTAAACCTAAGAGGAATTTGGGAATCGCTTCAAAATTTGAGGTCAGAGACTGTCCAAAATTCAAAATTGTCGACAATATATGACCAATACTACTGAATAAAAAACTTAGAACTAGTAAAAAAAAAAAGCCACTTTATTTATATGAAAAACACAATATATTTCGCTCGTTAGAGCATTCTCAAGTGTACAGGATACAGACTTATGACCTAAGTTTTTTATTCAGTAGTATTCACAATGAACTTCCACAAGATCTCTGGCGAAAACATCTCTAATATACGACAAAATTCAAAAGTGCCGACAATATACGACAAAATTCAAAATTGTCGACAATATACGACAAAATTCAAAATTGTCGACAATATACGACAAAATTCAAAATTGTCGACAATATACGACAAAATTCAAAATTGTCGACAATGTACCTACTTCTCTGGCACGAATAATTCAATTAAGTATTCGTTCTTCATCCAAAAGTCGACCGTTTGGACTAATAATCAGCAGTTAGCTTACATAGGGACTTCTGAAATCTCATAGTAAATTTTGTATTAATATACATAGGCAGTTACCAGAATTTTTGAGACGGGACCCCCTTCTCATTCCCCCCCATTTCATTACTTCGGCAGTTACTGACTTAAAAACTTCAATATCAGCCGTTGTAATGAATGTATCAACATAAAATTCCATCAAAGCCCCATAAGGACGACACATCAATTTTCAGCGGAATCGGCAGGAAGTAAGGGCGGATCAGAAGGCAGCTCAACTCATAAACCCCAATAACTGCCGATGTAATGAATGTATCGACATGAAATTTCATATTTAAATTTAAAAGTATGAGGAATATGGAGCCCCTATATAAGTCAACTGTTAGGGAAGATTCACCGACAATTTTTTTTTTTTTTTTTTTTTTTTTTTCATTTTTGGATTCTAGAGGTCGGAAAACATAAAATTCCGTTGAAAACTCCACATCGAATTTTTGACCAATTAAATAATTTGTCCTATACTTCGTACAGGAGGCCAGAGGAGGCTGTCTACGCCTCTTTCTGATGAGGAACTCCCGTGTCTTCTGGTTGAGAAAGTAGTCTGGGGCCGGTCGCCCATTGGCAGTCTGAATGCCGGGAGCTGTACAAGAAAGATCTTTGTCACAGCTAGCTCCAATGAATGGAGCAGGGGACTGGACGAGACACGGTCTATTAGCTGTCTAACTGATCTATGTTCGGCATCTAAGGATGAGATCGGAGAGACAATTACATTCTTCAAGTCACGACTAGGTGCAACATTTCAGGGCCACGTTCTCAAATATGGATGCAACAGATAAGGATGCAACGCATAAAAAATGTTTATTTATAAGTTATATAAAATATTATATAATAAAAAATATGTTATGTGGCCATTACAGGACTTTCTTAAACCAACCACGCTCACAAATCACTTTCTTATAACCAGTAATGCCAGTATGAAATTATTTTGAGGAGGGGAAGGAGCGGAAACTTACATTTTTGATCGAGTAGGGGCTCTCTGGGTACGTCTTGAATTTTTTGGGAAGGGGGCATATTACTATACTTTGTCTATGCTAAGGTTGAGGACCCACAGTAGGTCCGAAGGACGGAGTGCTCGGTGTGGAAGGGGGTGGTTAGACCTGGGGAGGTACATCTGAGGGAGCTGGGCGAGGTTTATGGCAAGGGGGTGGTTACAGCTGGGTCTTGCGCCTCAATGACATCACTTCCTGCGCCAGGAGTGGTAAATCCTACCTACTGTGGTTGGTATAAGAAAGTCCTGTATTTTTCCTTCTTTTTTTGAAATTTTGCCTACCTAGGTATATAAAAAAAAATTAGTCCTTGCTAGGCGATACAATTCAAGCAATATTTTGAAATATTTCCCATAGAAAAGTATTTTTTATTATTTGTGGTAGGTACTATAACTTTTGTCGTATTGAACCTATATCAAATTTGAGGACCTATTAGCGATTGGAAAATTAATAAGGATCGTAATTGGTAAGAATCAATTTTTCGATAGGACAAACCGTTTTCGGGTAAATCAAGGAAACGTCTAAAAATATGTGTTTCAAAACTAAATATCAACACGGTTTTTGGTATATATCTCAAAAATCAGACAACCTGCAAAAAATCGTATTTCATATAAAATATATATTTCAGTTTTCTCTACAACTATTACTTGAAACGTTGTTTGATTAAGTCATAAACATAAGAGGTATCTTGTAACATTTAGTTAGGTCCCGAAGTAAAGTAGACGCAATTTTACCACATGTGCTATCTCCATTCTGAATTTCAAGTTAATAGGTGCAATATTTTTGGCGGTAGACCGCTCACAACTTATTCACATATACCCACAGATAGACATCATCGCCAAAAATGGTCAAAACGTATTAAGAGGACCTTGAAACGTGAAAACCCGTTGAAAACTGTAGTTTCGCACAATTACAATAGTTTCCAGAGGCGACATGATTGCCCGGAAGGCAAATGCAAACTAAGTCACAGTCATAAGTTTCTTTCATCTTCTATCATTTTCTCCGAATTATTAAAGTTAGAATCAACTCATTTTCTCGGAATTATCTTTGAATATCCTTTTTATTTGAACGTAACTTTTCCGTTCACAATGAGAGGCAATCTCGTGGGATCCAAGTTCCGGTTGGGGGTCCGCAATAGAGGAATTAGGAAACATGATTTTACTGTATTCCTGCCGGGAACAAGACAGAATTGTATATACGATATACATACTACATATATATTCTTTATATTACAATTCAATGCACGAGAAGGCAGACAATATTGCGCTCAATGTCCCCTCGCTGTCGTCACATTTACATAAAGTATGTGGATGACTATTTTTTTTTTCATTATTCCTGAGAACTTATTCATAGCAGAACAACGTAAAATAGCGAATAAAAGAGCGGGTAAACATGATGTCAATAGTGTTTTTTTTTTTGTTTTTTTATTGAAAAACGGCGCTTTTCACCGGACGACAATCATGTGACAAATTGGTCCCTTTTCCAGTTCACGGTGAGGGGAGTAGCTAGCTACAACGGAGGGGAGGGTTTCGACACCCAACCGACCAGGCAACATCTACACAACAGCTATTACATAACGTCATAATAGGGTGCGAAAAAAGAAGATAAAAAAAAAATTATTTAATCACTGCTGTCCACCTAGATAAATACATCAGTCACGAATTAAAAAATATATATATAATAATCTGTTGGCAATCGAAGAAAAAAAATTATAGAAAACGTAATAAACACTAATAAAATATGTGAGGTGAGTTAATTACTTCGATTGGAAAATAAAATAAATAATAACAACATCTATTGCAGGGTGAAAATAATCAATCGACTAATTAATTTATGTAAGTACGATAATTATATAATTTGTACAGTGAAACGTCTCTATAACGGACATCGATAGGAACGAAATTAGTGTTTATTGTAGAGAGGTGTCCGTTGGGTAGGGGCATGTTGCAGAAAAACATTTTTTTTTTTGTGTGTTCCAGACCCCTTCAGGGCCACACCACCCGTCCGCCGTCTAGCGGGGAAATAGGTCTGATTTTAATTGACTATATTTATGGTGCTACGGCCGGTTGTAGGACCACGCCACTCACCGGAGCGACCGGTTGGGTCCTCCAACCTACCTTATCAGCGTTTCCCGAGAGAGCTCGGGACCAGGGCACCTATGTTTTATGGCTGCGTTGCGCCGAGGATGGTCGCAAGTGGGCCGTGTTACAGAACCCAGAGGTCATCCCCGGAACCAAGTTATACTACCTTCTTTACCAGGAGGCGACGAATCGACTAAACTCCGGGTAATCAGCCTCACTCTTCAGCTTCCGGAGGTTCAGTTCCAGGTACGATCCTGTTCGGCGTATCAACTCCACCCTAGGCCCGTTGTCTGTCCTTCTTCTTGAAAAAGAAGAGCTTGGAGTTGAAATCCCCGTACCCGATAGTATCTGGGACGTCCAGTGGTCCCTTTACCCAAACAGACTCAAGTCTTTCCTGGACGTTCGGAAAGTAGGCGCAGGTCGTTCGGCCGTCTAAGGATCGCTGCCATTTCTCTAAATCACGTCATCCAGGTTCGCACACACATGCAAACAGCCTTTTTTCTCAATGGTGAATTTCTTTGGCCAAATTAATATTAAATTGACCTGAATTTTAGCTTTATTCTCCCGCTAAATAGAGATGTTCCTGTTGGGGAATTTAGAAAACTGAGGAATTAAATCACCGGATTAGGGAAGATATTTAGCTTCCTAACTATATTGACGCAATCATCATCAAAGAGACATTTCCCAAAGACAACCACCACTTGTTTGAAGATATTATCCCCAATAGGATTGGGTCCCAGCACGTCATTTGGCATTTCATTTCTTCAGAGGGTATACTCAAGTATACCTACCCAAAAAATCACAAGGAAATTAATAAAATTGGGTAGCATAGACATCCATTTCTATAGACGGTGGCCCCCGTGCGAGCTAACTGCTTGTCTCCCGTACCAAATGTGGCGAGTTCGATCCCTGTTGTTCCTCTGTTTGTTACAAAGATTCCTACTTGGGTTGAATTCCCTTATGCAAAATGGAATGAATAAGGTTGGGTAGCGTAAAAAACCAAAATAAGGTTGGGTATTGGAGAAACCTAGCCCGCCATTTGACATTAAATGTGTTCAGAGATGTACAACTACTCTAAATGTCTATATGAAAACCACTTACTTCTAGGAGAACCAAATCAAAACTTGGTAATCAATTTAAGAAAAGAAAAAAAAAATTGTTTTTCTCACTTTTGGTATCCAATTAACAGGAAAGAACATAAAAATGTATGTTCTAGATCAACAACAAAAAAAGTTCTCACTTTCCCCCGTCATTTAAATACCACTTTTTTTCAACATTTATTTATTAATTTTTTTTTAAGTTAACATTTTTAAAAAAAAATACTATAAATACCTTTAAGGAAAGTTGCAATAAAAAAAACATACCTGAAACAAAAATAAAAAATAAAATTACACATTCGTTTCAGTAAATTTTTAATTACTAAATAATTTTATTATCTATTACTTATTTTTTTAGAGGAATACTATTACTTGGATTAGAATGAAACCTTTCTTTTGCTCTAGAACAGAACATAAGATGATATACCTACAAAAATATATAATCTAGCAAACCATTCACATGTGATGTGGCCATAACAGTACTCTCTTATCCCAACCACACTAGTACAGATCACTCTATCTCCAGAATTCATTGTAAACTGGCATTACTAGGTATATAAAAGTAATGTTTACATTGTTTCATTGTACAGCGTAATTCCGAGAGCGATTTCTTATACTCAGTAATGCTAGTATGAAATGAGTTTGAGAATGATCTGTACAAAAGTGGTTGGTATAAGAAAGTCATTTTTTTGAGCATTTCAATAAAGAAAACTACCAAGAAACATATTTTAAAATGCATTGTAATGCCTTACATGATGCGTTTGAAGTATTTTCTACGGAAATCTATTTGTACTTTTTTTCGCTTGAACTTTGATCATATTTGTTCTATCTCAAATTTGAGAGCATATTACAGTTGGAAATTTAATATGGATCTTTTGTGGTGTTTTTCGATAGAACTAACAGTTTTCACGTAAATTAAGCAAACGTGAACAAAAAAGTCGTCGGTAATCATCATCTTAAGAACGAATTAATTAACTTTTCGCATACCCTCAAAAACCAATCGACCGTGATTGGGGGTTTTGAGTTGAGCCTCTCTGATCCCCTCTTCCCTTCTGCCGATTCCGCTGAAAATGTCGATTCTGTCATTCTGTCGATACATTCATTCTATCAGGAGTTATCGTGATCACAGAGACATTTTTTTTTTCTTATTTGGAATCTAGAGGTCGGAAAACAGGAAATTCCGTTGACAACCGCACCGAATTTTTGACCGATCACATAACTTCCCTTTTACTTCGTTTAGTTGTGGAAGTAAAATTTATTTCAAAACATCTTATTGATATGGGATAATTAACTAGTTCCTGCCTATTCCACTAGTCTGCGTTGGTTAGCAATGGATTCCCTTTTCTAAACCAGATCATCTAAAATTTCCGAACTTATTTTTTGAAATATTGTCTATTCCACTAAAGAAATCTATCATTAGTGGAATAGACAATATTTCAAAAAATAAGTTTGTTTTATTTATTACAAATTCCACAATATGTCCGCGTTCCTCAACTTAGAAGCTGTTAAAATTTCCGATACAGATATGAGAATATCATACTTTATGACTGATTTCATGTGAATGATTTCTGGTGGTGACTTCTCCAACCACTAAAGCCTAGTTTGCACTATGCTAGTAATTTAGTCGGATGACGACTAATTTAGTAACTAAACGTATGTGAACCACGAAAATTTAGTCGATTTGTTTATTAAGTGATTTAGTCGACTCAATCCATTTATTTCTATTTTTTCGCGCGAGTAGCACCCCCCACTAAGCTGCACTGTTTACTTAAACCATCCACTAAACAAGTCCGGCTCATTCTGTACCTCTAGTCGTGCTCATTATTTATTTTGCAAAATGCCATAGTTCATCTCTTCTATTAATCCATATTTTCTTTTCTTTCATCTCACTAATTTCATCTTCCACCTCTTCCAAAATCGCCACTGCAATAAGCTTTATTACATTATTTACTTTGTTGCGTTGCTGCCTGTTCCATTTTTCACCAGAAGTGTTCGGCACTCACTGTCACTATCACTGTACTTACACGACTGTGTGAACACTTTTTGGTTAGTTTCCTAGTCGCTTTAGTTACCAAATTACTCGCCACTCGACTAAATTACTAGCATAGTGCAAACTAGGCTTAAAGTAAAGGCAATCCTAATTGTCGACCATTAAGTCCTGCATAAAATATTGTAAATTGTTTCTGAAGTATTCCTGAAACAAGGCAGCTAACTTGTCATCGAAAGGGCGAGCGTTTAGTTGATTACAAATAATTATATCTGGGGAAGTACATTCTCAGTGATTTTTAGAAGACATTTTTTTTTCCTTCTAATTTACAAAACAGTTACGTCAAGTGATCCGGATGAATGAACACATCTCCAATCATTTTTTTTTCTTCTACTTTTTCTTCCAATTTCTTAAAATGTTTCCTCATCTTGTTACGACGCGACGCAATCTTTATGTTTCTTACTAGAACCTTTCAATTTCCCACTTATGCGAATAATAGAAAAAATAATTGATAAAGATCGCAAATAGGTTTCCAGTAAGGTAAGAAGATATTTATGTATCTAATTATAATAGTATATAAAATTAGTTATTAACCTGAATAGATTTTAATGATAATAATAAAAGGAAGGATGAGCAGTAAAGTAATTGTATCATAATATAATTTTCAGATGTATGTGAACTTGATAATGTCTGTAATGGACGAAATACTGTTCTACAATTGGTTAAAAACAAAAATGGAAGAAAAATATTAAATATTTTGAGACTAAAAAGGCTTTTAATATTATTTGATATAATACCTGCAATAATAGGAAAAATAATGTAATCTGCCAGAAATTCCATGACGAGTTTTCATCGGAATTTCTTATTTTCCGACCCCTGATTCCAAAAATGAATAAAACATTTCCTGTGTTTCTGTGACAACGATAGCTCCCCATATAACAATTTTTTTTTTATTCAGTTATATTTGATCAATATTTATTTATTTTATTATTTTTTTATATATTTTTATAGTTACATTGTTTTCTTTTTCTTTTCTATATCTCGCACATTGGGACCTGATGAAGGGACGTCCCGAAACTTTGGGATAAAGAAATTTCCGAAGAGTTTTTTGAAAAATAGTTATCTTAATTTTTATTAAATTGAACAATGCGTCTACTTATTATAAACGTATCTTGTATTAATATTGTTTATGTACTCGTAAATTTTTAAGTATTTATTTATTAAGTTTTTATTAATTTAATTTTACTTTTTTTAATAGTTTTTTTATTACTACTAATCATACGTGTGTTAGACTCAAGTAGTTATGAATCTAATTTATAAGCTAAGCTATCTTAATGTATAAAAAATTATTTCGACGTGTCCTATTACCATGTATTGGTTTAACTGAAATAAATTTATTATTATTAATGAATATAAAGAAAAGGTATTTTACATGTGTAACCAGATTCCCTTCAAGGACGACACCTGATTTTCAGGCAAATCGGGAAAAAAGTGGATTAAGGAAGAGCTTAACAACTAATTTTCCGCACCGAAAAAACTGAATAACTCCATGGTTTCTGAATCATTTCTGGGTCCCCAACAAGAACCCTCTACTTAACGGGCCCAAGATGGGTTGGGGCATGTAACATAAATAATCAGATGAAAAAATCGTCACAATTAACTGTTCGCTCCCCCTCCTAAACTAGTCGACCGTTTCCGCTAATATTCAATAGTTGACTTACAACGGGGCTCTTAAATCCTCATACTAAATTTTGTGCCGATAAATTCATTATATCGGCAGTTATTAGGGTTTTTGAATTGGGCCCCCTCCCCTAAACCCTCCCTTCCCTTCTGCCGATATCTTTGAAATGACAAGTTATGTCCTTATTGGGTTTTGACTTCAAGTATGAAATTTCGTGACTATACATTCAATTTATCGGCAGTTATTATTGTGTTATTATTATTGTGTAAGTTCTCGGATTCAAAAATAATATTTTTTGTAATACTTGGAATCTGAAAGCTTGAAAATTTGAAATTCCGGTAAAAAATTGGCATCGAATTTTCACCGATTACATAACTTCCCCTATACTTCGTAAAGCTGAAGAAGTAAATCCTGAGGGCCTCGGTCGCGTTTCAATCCCCAGTTCAGTAGGCAAGGCGTGCTCTACCTCTGACCTACAGCTCCATCAATACTTTTGACCACAAGTTAGTTGTTCTTGAGGGGCAGTATTTCGGAAGAACAGAGTATCGTAAAAGAGAAACGAAGTTAGCTCTTTCTACTCCTCAATTCTCTTAAATACAGATATTTCTGTTAATTACAGACCAGAGCCTACCGAAGATAATCGTGTTGTTAGATTGAACAAGAAGAAATTACTTCTCACATTTAAAGAAAGCATTATCTCTTATTATATCCTATAGATTTTTACTTCCTCAATTTGTACTTTGTACAATTTCCTCAAATTGTACAAAGTATAGGGGAAGTTATTGAATCGGTCAAAAATTCAATGCCGAGTTCTCAAAGGAATTTCATGTTTTCCGAACTAGATTCGAAATATGAAAAAAAAAATTACTGTCTAATGTATTATCACGAAGTTTTATATGTGGATCTCTTACGTCACCCATTGATTTACAGCCAAATCGGCCAAAGAGAAGGATTAGGGGAGAGGCTTAACTCAAAAACACTAATAATTATAATTATTGTAATGAATATACAGACACATAATTGCATGTGAATTCAAAACCCCATAACGAAAAATCAATTTTAAACGGAATCGGTTGTATCGATATACATAGGCAGTTTTCAGAATTTTTGATACGGAACCCCCTTCTCATCCCCCCTTCCCTTCGACCGATTTCATTACTTCGGCAGTTACTGACCCAAAAACTTCAATAACAGCCGTTGTAATGAATGTAAATATGACATTTCATGTCAATACATACTCTAGGCAGTTATTAGGGTTTTTAAGTTGAGCCCCTCCTCTGATCCCCCCCCCCCCCCCCCCCCGTCCTTGGAATTTTGTCGATACATTCATTACAACGTCTGTTATTGAAGTTTTTGAGTCAGTAACTGCCGAAGTAATGAAATCGGTCGAAGGGAAGGGGGGATGAGAAGGGGGTCCCATATCAAAAATTCAATTCAATAACAGTTGTAAAGAATGTATCGACAAAATTCCAAAGAAAGGGGGGATCAGTGGAGGGGATCAACTCAAAAACCCGTATAACTGCCAATGTAATAAATGTATCGACACAACATTTATTATGAGAATTCTGAAGTCACTATATAAGTCAAATATTGAGTTCTAGCTCAAACGGTCGATTGGCTTTGGAGGAAAGCGAAAAAGTAATTGATTAATTCTTGCTTGGGAGTATTGTATCGTGCGAAAATTTGAGATTTTCAATGGTTTTTCACATTTCAAGGTCCCCTGAGTATGTTTGGATTTAAGTAATGATATTTGTCTGTACGTGTGCTTGTTTTGAAAAGTTGTGAACGCTCTAATGCAGTTAGATTGTTAGATATTAGATCAGTTTGAGTACATGATCGAACGTAAGTAACTAAACGTGGCTTGGCAAAATTTGAGACTCCCACTGTAGAGACGGGCTCTATCAGAGCGACGAAAGAGCGCATAAGCGATATGATCTTCTAGTTAAGCCCGGGCATGAGTCAAAGTAACTATTATTGATAGGTTTTTATTAAAGAAGATACAAATAAAGAAAAAAAATATATATAACAATACCTTTTTGACGTGACAACATCTTATAATTTGGTAGGCCGGGCCCTCATGCACAAAAACGTCTCCCGTTACGAAAGTCACGCGGGACGCGGAACACACGTATAGAGAGAGAGAGACAGCTGTTACTACTAATACAGAATATATATTATATTATAGTACAGCTGTTACTTTCTGTATATACAGATAACCTAGTTATCCAATATTATTATTAGAGGTTAGGTTAGGTTAGGTTTTATGACTCATGCCCGGGCTTTAACTACGAGGTCATATCGCCTACTACCAGAACGCTCTTTCGTCACTCTGGTGGACATGAGCCCGACTCTACTGTGGGAGTCCTAAATTTTGCCTACCCTAAATTTTTATTCACCTAGGGTAGGGGTCCTTAACGAGTACCTGACATCGTACAGGCTCGGAACCATCGCTTAACGTCCCATCCGAAGGACGGCGTGCTTAAGTTTATTTTACCTCCCAAATAAAATAAACTAAAAGGCCTCGGTCGGGCTTCGAACCCACGATCTTGAGCTCAGAAGGCAAGCACGCATACCACTGAGCTACCGGCGCCCTCTATTATTATTAGATATATACAGATTAATAATATTAATAATAAACTCGTTTTTTAACTGTTATGCTTATGAATGTTTTCTCTCTATATTGTTTTTAAATATTTTCAAGGTTCAAAAGTTTATTGAAATGATTTGTTATGTTTGATTCTTGACACTTTCGCTATCTCGCAACTCAGACGTTGTCACGCTCATTTCGCCACGCATCTGAGTTGCACGCACCCGATTTTTTTACAGATCACTTTTTCTACCCTCCCAAAATTATTTCTTACTGGCATTACTGGATTTAAGGAAGTCCTTCTCAAAATTACACATTGAGAAAAGGAAACCCGCTGACGCCAAAGCATGACTTTCATGGAGGAAGAGAGAAAGAACTGCGAAAGTGTGGTTGGTATATGAAAGTCCAGTTGTACCCTCATCGCATATATTTTTTTACTTTCTCATACAAAGTGTAAAATAATTAATTTAATTGTTTTTAACAGTAAAACATTCCTAAGCTCCCTTAACACGATTTAACGATAATGCCTGCGTAAATGCGTGAATAGAAGGTCACAAAGAAGAAGTTTAAACTTTCCCGGCAGTTCTCAAGATATGTTACAGAGGGTAGTACTCTCTCCAAAAGAGCCAAGTTTCAAAGGAAAGGCGGGCAGGTGGAGTCCCTGATAATGGAGTACTGGCTGGTCCTCAGCTATGTGTTTAGGGCTCTGATAAACGACCATATAATTGGAGATACCCACCTAGGTCCCGGTACCTGAATCTGTTACAAAATGTCCAAGAGCATCTAAAGATTCTTCTACTTCCCCAACTATACAAGAATAGGGGAAGTTATGAAGTCGATCAGAAATCAATTCATCATTCTATCTGGATTTCTCGTGTTTACAGATTTTTTTTTTTGGAACCAGCGGTCGTAAAATTTGAAATTCCATTGGAAACTTTACCTCGAATTTTTGACAGATTACATAACTTACCCTACACATAGTAGGTATACACGGAGAAGTAAAAATGATGTCTATTTGTGAGTCTGTCAACACGATAACTGAGGGCGCGGGTTCAGTGGTATGCGTGCTTGACTTCTGAGCTCAAGAACGTGGGTTCGAAACCCGGCCGAGGCCCTTAGTTTATTTTATCTGGGAGGTAAAACAAACTTAAGCACGCAATCCTTCGATGGGATGCTAAGCGGTGGTCCCGAGGCTGTACGATGTCAGGTACACGTTAAAGACCCCTGCCCAAGATGAATAAAAATTTAGGGTAGGCAAAATTTAGGATTCCCACAGTAGAGTCGGGCTCATGTCCACCAGAGTAACGAAAGAGCGCTCTGGTAGTAGGCGATATGACCTCGTAGTTAAAGCCCGGGCATGAGTCATAATAACTAACTGAAAAGCCGCCAGTGAAAAATGAACTTGCTATGTAACACGTCTTCGAGATCCTGAGGCTTAAGCTTATTCAATATTCCCGAAGAGTTGTTGGTCAGAAGCTCCATCCACTGAAATAATCCATTAGATCTCCCCCTTCTACAGAGATTCCTCCAATGGAACCGGAGCGGTATGAGATGACTCATGGCATTACTGAAGATATACATCACCACTCATGAGTTAAGAAATGGAATGTACGTCTGTCCGGGGTCCCAGAAATGATTCACAAATCATAAGTTATTCTATGGGCGGAAAAAAAAGGCATTTGGAAGAGACATTATAGAAGAAAACCGTCGTCGATGGATCACCGGCAATCTACTTGCCCAGAACGATTTAATCAATCGCTTAACCTTCAACACCAGTCGACTGTTTTTCGCTAATATTCAATAGTTCACTTATACTTTCTTCTCGATACAATCATTACATTGGCAGTTAATAGGGTATTTGAATTGAGCACCCCTGAAACCACTTCCCTTCGAAAACTTCGACAGGTTAGGTCCTCCTTGGGTTTTGACTTTAAATATGAAATTTCATGACGATACCTTCAATACATCAGCAGTTTTTATGATTTTGAGTTGAGCCCCCCCCCCCCCCCCCTCGCCCTCTGATCCCTCTCTTCTCTTTCGATTCCGCTCAAAATTAATAAATGTCGTCCTTACGTGGTTTTGAATATATGACAAATATTTTTTTATCATATTTGGTATCTAAAGGTCGGAAAACATGAAATTGTTGGAAAGACCGCATTGAATTTTTCACTGATTACATAACTTACTCTATACTTCTTCTGGGTGGGGAAATAGGGAAGAAGTTCCTACTGAGCTCAAGATCGCGGGAGTAAAAAACAGTCGGACGGATCTCGTTAAGCAATGGTTCCAAGTCAGGTAGTTAATTCTAAGTAAATAAATCAGGACAACATTTGGGACTCCCATAGTAGAGTCGGGTCACCATAGCGACGAAAAAGCGCTCGGTAGTAGGTGATAATATTATGACCTCATCGTTAAAGCCCCGGCATGAGTCATAATAAATAACTAGAGAAAAGTTGGTTATTCACCAGTCATGCTCGCGAATTAATGAAGTATTCTCACTAAAACCAATTAACCAATTTGGTTTAAAATTACTCAGGGATTTTTGAATTATACTAAATTTCATGTTGATATGTTCGTTCCATCGACAATTTTCAAGGTCTTTGCGTTGAACCTTCTCATCTCTTCGACCATTTTCTTAGAAAATGGACAGTTGTCGTCCTTATTAGGACCTCGATCCATACTTCATGTCGATACTATTTTAAGGCAGTCATTAGATTAGCGTTCAACTCCTCTTCTCTAGTATCCTCCTCCTCTTGCCGATTCGGCTAAAAATTGTCTTTGTGGTTTTGGATTTACTTACTTTTCGCTTCCCCTGAAAAATCAGTCGACCGTTTGCGCTAATATTCAACAATTGACTTACGTAGGGGCTCCAAAATCCTCTTAATAAATTTTGTGTCCATAAATGCATTAAATTCGCAGTTATTAGAATATTTGAATTGAGCCCCTGATCCTGTCCTTATGGAGTTTTGAATTCACATATGAAATTTTGGGTCGATACATTCATTATAACGGCAGTTATTATTTGAGTATTTCAGTTAAGCCTGTCTCTAATCCTCGAAAATCGATAGGTGTTGTACTTATGGGGTTTTAGTCGTACATATTAAATATCATTTCGATACATTCATTCCATCGACAATTATTGGAGTTTTTATGTTAAGCCTCCTCCCGAATAACCCCTTCCCTCTGGTTGATTTGGCTGAAAAACCATAGATGTCGTCGCTAGAGATATAAATCGTGTTCACAGACTTTTCTTTCATATTTGGAATCTAGAGGTCGGAAACATAAAATTCCGCTGAAAACGGGAAGTAATATCTGCCGAATTATGAACATATATATATTTCGTAAGAGGATTCAGAAGCCTTATATAAATCAACTATTGATTTTTAGTCAAAACTGTAAATTGGTTTTAGAGGGAGAGCGAAAACTTAATTTATTAATTGATGCTGGGGAAGTACATTTTCGGAGATTCAACTATTTTTTTTTATTTTTGGATTTGGCAATGGCGGTGAACATCGAAGTTCTGATCGATTACATGTTTAGAGTGTACTTAAGAAATAAAAAAATTAAAAGTCAATACAATGTTTGAAATGTTCGACTGAGGGGATCATAAAGATCGGTATTGTTTTCAAAATCTATCATTATCAGTTTATAGACGTGCCTGACCGTTGTAGAAGGGTTACTGACACGGCACTATGCCTCCAGCCTGGCTTCTGGAACCTAGGCTAGGTGTAGATCTCATCTCAGTCAATATACTTCTAATACCTCGCAAGTGCTGGAAACGGTGTTCTAAATAATAAACTGATTTTTGGTAATCGTGTATGCCTTTAGAGATGCACATGATGTATCGATATCATCTTAATTCTAATATATATATATATATGATAACTGATCCGTCGATATTTTTATATCGATACATGAAGACAGATATAGGGAAGAAGACACAAACAAAGAATCCTAACAAAATTGAATGAACAAAATACTAGTATTATCCCCGAACATCAGTTTGGCTTCCGGAAACATTATACATCCATACATCGCGTTATAGACGATATTGTATCCATCTTGGAGCAGAAACTGCATTGTTCGGCGGCCTTTCTCGATGTCGAACAAGCTTACAAGTTTGGCTTCCGGAAACATTATACATCCATAGTAATTTACAATTTCAAACAATATCTTTTATTTTTATTTTAATTTAGAATGATTAAAAATTATAAATCCTGAACTCCAATTTCCTTCAATATCCCGGATCAAGTTCGCTGTCTGGGATTCTAACTAGACAGAAGACTGACTTGGAATCCCCATACACGATTGGTTTGGGGTTCTGCTAAACTGAAAATCCATACTTTCTATTGAAAACGAACTGACTATATATAAGTCAATAATAAGACCTACATATATGAACTTAAGTAACTTATAGAAATACCATACATCAGAAATTTCTCTTTTCTCAGGAAATGGCTTATAATGGAAACACATAAAGAACAACTGTTTAGAAATCACCTGTTTCTCCTATGTCCAAGACAAGAAGCCAATTTCTAACTTTCACTTCGTAACCATTTCAAAAGTAATTTCATTTTTTGAAATGCATACTTTTTTTTTTTTTAAAATTGCTACTAACATTGTTTTAAATTCTCACGAGGGATGGACATTATCGAATAGATGACAATGAAAAAGGATGCTATCAAAATAACACTTCCCCAACCTTATATATAAATAAATTAAATAAACTTATTTTTTTTAAATATTGTCTATTGTTCAAAAGGATGTATACATAGGCTACAGGTTTCGGCATACTTATAGGTAAATCAGGTAGGTACGGAAGGAGTTGGAATTTTAACTACAAAATCCCCGAGGATTTACAGGGATAAAACTAAAATTAAATTCTAACAAAATAAACTAATTTGTATCACAGGTTGTCAAATAAAATGTAGTATGACCTCTCACAGATTTTTATTAAAAGTGGCTAGCCGGCTTTCGAGGTTTCCCTCATCATCAGGCAGTCTACAAAAGAAACCATCCTTAATATAATATAAAGGCAACAAAGATAAATATATTAAATTGTAAAAAGTTAAAAAATATAAACCATATCTGATAAAAAATTAAAATTTTTTGAATGAAAACTAAATAATTTTATAATAAAAATAAATAGTTATTATTTAGTTTTCATTCAAAAAATTTTAATTTTTTATCAGGCATGGTTTATATTTTTCAACTTTTTGCAATTTAATATATTTATCTTTGTTGCCTTTATATTATATTAAGGATGGTTTCTTTTGTGGACTGCCTGATGATGAGGGAAACCTCGAAAGCCGGCTAGCTACTTTTAATAAAAATCTTTGAGAGGTCATACTACATTTTATTTGACAACCTGTGAAATAATCACTTCTCACTACATCAGCCATCTTCATATTAACTAATTTGTACGTGATATGCGTGAAAATCATAATAACAAAATCATTATTTAAAATCATATTTTTGAAAACATTTAAGTCAGAAACTATTCCAATCTATAAATTAAGGTTAATTGTATTCCATATATCATTTATCGTATTCAATATTTATTATGATTATTTTATATTTTGATATAATTTTTATTTATATCGTCACAGTTATTCATTTAGTTAGTTTGTAGATAGGAAAAGCTTTTAATTTTAATATTTAATGTCATATCTTCACGTCATCGGTACATATCTAGTTAAATAAATAATCATCAATACACGCGTATCGCATATACATAATCTATCTTGCAAGGGCGGATCCAGGATGTTCATCAGGGGGGGTCTGTGAGTCACTAAAATCTGTGGGTAAGACCGTAAGAGGTCCTTCGCGCATCTCTAGGACGTTTTCCCAATTTAACTTGCATATTTCTTTATCCTTAACGAAACTGACTTATGAGCCTCTGCGCTGGGGGGGGGGGGGGGGGGGGGGGGGGAGAATTCTGTTTTTACCCCCCCCCCCCCCCTTGTATCCGCCACTGCTATCTTGTTAGAATTGAATATAAATGTTACTTGGAGCCTGTCTTAGAAGGCGCCAGTACCTCAGAGGTGGCGTCCTAGCCAGCAAAGCTCAAGATCGCGGGGTTCGTAACCCAGCTGAGACCTTTACGTTTTTCAATTAGGAGGTAAAAACATTGAGTCACGCCGTCCTTCGGCTGGGATTTTAAGCTATGTTCCCGAGTCTGTCTGAAGTATTCGTTAAAGACCCCTCCCTAGGTAACCAAACCTGGGTAACAAAGCCAACATTTAGGACTCCCACAGTAAAGCTAACAGAAAAGGCATTGAGTGCTTAGATGCCTAGGTGTCCAGAAAGGGCTGGTCTCCCAATATATCTCTAGTAGTCAAGTCTTTCTTTAGGAATGAAAAAACTCTATTTTACTAATTATTTCCAGTTTTCTTTATTATTTTCGCCCCATCAATTTATAGTTGGATCATCATAAAGTACACATCTCTTCAACAGCTTTTGAATAATTAGCAATTTGAGTGTAGCCCTGCGTGATCTAATGAAGTTTACGTTTCCTAACGGTAGTGTTAATTTGATTATAAATTATACCCGTCCTTTTTAATTTAAAATTATTATTAAAATCTTCTGTGCCGTTGAATATTATTTTTAAAAAATTCCTTGCTTTCATTCAAGACAATAACCTCAATTTTTTTAACGGTTACATTCATTTTTTTTTCAATTCCATAAATAATGGACATTAATTTATTTTTTTTCATAGAAAAGATAAAGCTTGCATGGCATCTTTGAGCTAGAACTATTTTTAAAGCTAGCCCCCCCCCCCCCCCCCCCCCCTTCACAGCTCCCCCTCCCGATAAAAAGTTTGAGACTTAACACACACTATTTTTCAATTTGCCTTTTAAGAATACTGCATGATAAATTTCCTTACAATCCAATCATCCGAGCTAGCAATATCTTTATGCTTAGAGACCCCCCGACCCCCCTCCCATTCAAAATTTTCAGATGTCACATAGCCTATTTTTCAATCTGGACCAAAAGGAGATGCTACATGTGAAGTTTCATGAAACTTCGTGCTGCCATTTAGGTGTGTTGGAACAAACCCACAAACAAACCCCGTTTCAGCTTTATTAATATAGATAGGTAGAAAGGTAAAAAGCCCGGGCCATTAGGCACCAAAAAAAAAAAAAATCTATAATAGAGCCCAAAATATAAACTCTTAATGATTCCTTAAACTTTTAAAATGAAGAACCAAAGGAAAAATATGTATCCTAAATACTAAATTTAAATTGGTCACTAATTGTCAAAGAAATTAAAATTAAATTGGCTGTCCGTAATAAATTTTAAATAGACTATTATTAAATCCTGCTGGCTTTTTCAGAGATTAAATGCATTTATTATGCAATTAGAAAAACGGATATTGTTTATAATAATAATTCATCAAAATTGTTCAGAAATTGAAGTGCATTAAAATTGCAATACCATTTATGGAGCTTAGGAAAAAAAAGAAAAAGGTTGCAGTCTATGTCCTTGAAAGGAAATTAAGAAAGCAAATTGAAATTTTTATTGACAAATATTATCCCTTGCAGGTCAACTGGCGTCGCCCGGTTAGTAACGGCGTTGATTAGTAACTTGAGGTTAAAAAGTAGAATATTCTCAACCTATGTAACTTACACAGGTCTCATCAACAAAAATTACTATTTTCGGACGCCATGTTTGGTAAAATTTTGGAGAGTTATAATTTTGAGTCTTCTTTTTGGAGAGTGTCTGTGAACACAATAAGTATTCAGATCTCTCTAAGCACACCTATTGATATTCAGCAGAATCGACGGGAGGATAGGGGGGATCAGAGGGGGAACAAACCAAAAACCCAAATAACTATCGATGTAATGAATGTATCGATATGATATTTCATATTTAAAATCAAAACTCCATGACGATAATAACTGTCAGATTTCAGTAAAATCGGCAGAAGGGATGAGAGGGTTTAGGGAAGGGGGCTCAACTCAAAAATCCTAATAACTGCTGATGTAATGAAATTATCGAAACAAAATTAAGTATGAGGATTTAGGAGCACTTACGTACGTCAGCTTTTGATTATTAGCGCAAATGATCGACTTAGAGGGAAGCAAAAAGTTTATACATTTATTCGTTCTGGGGAAGTACATTGCAGGTGATTCACTGTCTTTTTTATATTTAAATTTAAAAACCCATAAGAACGACACCTATTAATTTTCCGCGGAATATGCCAATGGGAATCAGAGGTGGGGTTACTGCGTCAAAAACCCTAATGTATGTATCGACACAAAATTTAATATAAGGATTTGGAAGCCCCTATGTAAGTCAAAAATTGATTTGTAGCCCAAACGGTTGATCGATTTTGGAGAGAGAGTGAAAACTTTATTGTTAATTCGTACTGGGGAAGTACATTGCAGCTGATTAACTGGCGCTTTTTCCAAGGACTGTCAGGCACAACAGCTAGGAAACTGCCTCCATAAAAATGTTTGAATTTGTTACGGAATTCCGATTTATTGCCTTCAGTGATTAAATTATCAGCCATAAATATTAAATATTTATCAGCTATCATTATGATTAGATAATACTATAAACTTATGATTTCCTGTAATTTTAGGTATGTTTCAGATTAAACTAAGACAACTTCACATTGATAATAACTTCTTATTTCTATTTTCTCATAACTGAAGTTTTTTTTTTTTGATGTTTGAACACATTTTGACAATTTCCGGGATGATGTCTTTCTGTATGTTTGAATATGTATGTGATGTGATTGGAACTTTTTTTTTTCTTTTTTTTTTGCCTTATGTGCATTGCATATTAGGCATGTCACTGTGTTATCATCTACTTATTTACGACATCCAAGGCCCCCGGAGGGAGTTCTATCTACGAAATAAAACTCACTCCCGGACGGGATTCGAACCCGCAAACCATGGTGAGACCATGCGACCAAAGCTCAACGCTCTAGCCCGCACGGCCACCATGGCTCCCATGATTGGAACTTCATGAACGCACTATCTTTCTATCATAGCGCTACAACCCGGTGACGGATCCTGGCCTCCTCCACCAACAGCCGCCAATTGTCTCGATCCTGTGCGGTTGCCATCTATTTCCTGATGCGGAATATGTTTCGGGCATCTTCTGCCACACCATCTGCCCATCTCAGCTTAGGTCTTCCTCGCCGTCTTACTCCATGAATGGGCTCCATTAGAAGCTTTTTCGGCATTTCCTCACCTTCCATCCTGGCGACATGTCCTGCCCATCTTAACCGCCCAATCTTCATGACTTTCAGGACATCTGATTCTCTATATAGTTCGTAAAGCTCCTGGTTGTTGCGTCTGCGCCATGCATGACGTACTTGTACTCCTCCAAATATTCTGCTCAGAACCTTCCTTTCGAACACCAATCTGGCTCAGTTAGCTCATTTTCGAAGTTTTCCAGGTTTCTGAGCCAAACAGAAGTACTGGGCGGATAAGGGTCTTATATAGAACGAATTTAGTCTGCCTGGATATGTGGTTGCTTCTGATCTCAAAAACGATTGTAGCTATGAACTTGAAATTTGAAATGAAGATGCCACAGGTTCTAACTTAAAAAGATAAAAATTAAAAACACTTTATTTCAGGGTCTACTTATATTTATAACCTAATCAAAAATCTCTTCAAATAAAAGTTGAAGAGAAAACTGAAAGGCAAATTTACTGGCAAAACGACTTTTCGAAAGTAGGCCGGTTTACGCGATAAATGCCAAAAACCATTCTTAAATGTCGTTTCAAACCTATTTTTCCAGTCGTTTGCTTGATTTATGCAAAAACGGTTTAGTTCAACCGAAAAATTGATTCTTACCTATGATGTTCATTATAAAATTGATATGTACAAAAGTGGTTGGTATAAACTATTCTGTAATGCCCACGTTAAATATATATATATATATATTTTTTTTTTCTCATTTATTGGCAATTTTTGTACAATATACGTTCAATTGTGCTAGTACAAAAGAAAAACAAAACATTTGACACTTGAATGCGGCGGCTGGCCAACGTCAGTCCTGTTGGTTAAGGTCGCTATGATGCTTCCTCTTCAGTCGACGTTCTGGTCTTGGCGGAGGCAGGTGGAGAGGGATGACACGTAGCAGAGGGTTTTTGTGTTCTGGCATGGTCCGCTACAGACTGACGTAAGAAATAGGCAGATAGTCCTTTACCTCAGGGATCTGAATATCAGTATGGGTTGTTTTGTTTCCCACAAACCAGGGCGCGCACTGGTGATTATCCTTAAGGCCCGATTCTGGAATGTCTGAATTCGTTTTATTTGAGAATCGAAGGCAGAACTCCAGATAGCGCAGCCGTAAAGCCACATGGGCCTCATGAGCCTCTTGAGGTGGAGGGGTAATTTTTATTACTTTGATTTATTATTATTTAATTGCATGTTAAAGGTCACATAGTAGAACAGAATGGGCTTATGGGGCAACCTTCAGCATTTTATAGGTGGCCACCTTATTAAAATAGTCACATCAATAGAACCTTTCCTTAGCACATATCCCCAGCTGTACTAAGTACGGGGGAAGTTAAATCGGTAAGAAATTTGAAGATGTGTTATCATCAGAATTTCATATAATCCGACCACCAAATTTCAGAATTAACAACAAAAAATAAAAATAGGTGAATCACCGGCTATGTACCTCCCATGGCACGAATTAATAAATTACGTTTTCATGTCCATACAATCATTATATCTGTAGTTATTGCGATTTTTGACTTTTGAGGCCCCCCTCTGATCATCCCCTACCCTTCGGCTGATTCTGCTGAAAATAAATAAATGTCGTCCTAAAATGGTTCTGGATACATTCATTCTATCGGAAGTTATCGTGTTCACAGATAGATATTTTTTGGAATCAGAAGATCGGAAAACTTGAAATTCTGTTGAAAACTCCACATCGAATTACTGACCGATTACATAACTTCCCCTATACTTCGTATACATCGAGAAGTAAAAATGCTGTATTTAATATATATTTCGACACTAATTCATATATGTGTATCCAAAACTACACAAGGAGAAAGCAATAGATTTTCAGCCAAATCGGTCAAACAAAAGAAGGGGGGGTTCAACACTAAAACTCCAGTTTCTTTTTTAAAAGCAATTTTTATTTGTATAGAAGAAAAAACATTTTAAAAGTTCTAAATTATCAATCTAAATTCCTAGGAATTAAATATTTTACCAGCCCCATTGAATTCTGGGAACGGGAAAACCGGTTTCGACCTAACAAAAAAACAAACATACAGTTATCAAAAATTGCTGTAACTGGATGAAACGTAAATGCTTCAGTATGTATGCCAAAGTATATAATATATAAAAATATATATTAATAAGACGATTTAAATAAAAACGAAAATATCCAGATTTTGGTATTTATTGTTATACATTATTTTGTCTAAGAGTCTAAATAAAAAAACATTTACATAGGGGTTACAGTTAGTGTAAGCCTCTATTCGAGGATGATGGAGATAGCGAACAAAAAAACAAATGTGGATAATATACCAGTGTTGAGATGAAAACAGCCAAAATTAAGAACTTACAATGGCAAAAATATTATAAAAAATATTTCTTTTGTATTTTACGAAAATTATTTTTCCATCTTAGTTTTCACAATCATCCTCTATCCATTCTGCCATCCTTCCCCAATGACAGCTTAAGCGTCAATGGCCTAGAGACCTCCTTAGCAGCAGCAGTGACAGTGATTAGTTACAATTGAGAGGAAATCAGTGACTAGGGAGTGTCACCACTGGGTGATTTATCCCCTCTTTACATTTTGGCCATTATCTCTCTATTAGCACATTTGCTTGTTGTATTTATATTTATACAGTTGTAAATAAATATCTGATTGTAAATTTTTAAAAAAATTTTATTTTACACAAAGATTTCCCATAATATATTTCGTGTTGATAGTCAATGTAAAGAATGTACCTATGTTGATAAATTGTATATCTACTATTTACATCGATAAGGATTATATATCTACTATTTACATCGATAAGGATTATATATCAACTATTTACATCGAAAAGTTGGGCCTCCCTCCTCTGATCCCGTCCCTTTCCATCGATTTCGTTGAGAATCGAAAGGTGTCTGCCCTTATTGTGTCCTGAATCTACCTAAAAAATTTTGATTTTTAGTACCCCCCCCCCCCCCCCCCAAAAAAAAAATCCTAAAGGAAATCAGAAAATAGTTGATATTGAATTTTAACGATTCTTCCTAAATTAAATTATATCTTAAGTAAAATTGTTACTTCTTGAATAAAAATAAATAAAAATAAAACAAGATGAAATAAGAACATCCATGCATCCCCTATTCTCTCCACTATCTCGTCCCTCCACCGCAGTCCTGGTCTTCCTTTTCCTCTTCTGCTGTCTCTAGGACAGACTTCTTGGACTACTCCAGCTTTATTATTCAAAAATAAAAATTAAAAATAAATATATTATAAATAAAAATATTAGGTATTGAAGACCAATAACTTTCAGTGACATGTATCCGAAATAATACAATGTTAACCCTCCCAGTTCTTTTAGTGAAGCCGTAGATTCTCCGGTTTAGTGAAAATAGATATAGTATATAAATCACAAAAGTGTGTTGGTGAATCACCGTCAATGTACATCCCCACCACGAATTAATCAATTACGTTTTCGCTTTCCCTCCAAACCAATAGTTTACTCACATAGTGGCTTCTGATTCCTCATAATAAATTTTGTGTCAGTACATTGATTACATTGCCAGTTATTAGGGAATTTTTGAGATGTCTCCCTCTGACCCTCCCCCCCCCCCCCCCCCCCCTCCCCTTCAGCTGATTCCTCAAAAATGTAATGTGTCTTATGGGGTTTTGAATTCACATATGAAATGTCGTGTCAATACATTCATTACAACGGCAGTTATTAGAATATTTATGTTATACCTACCCCGAACCTCACGATTTGTCTTAAAATCGATAGGTTTCATCCTGTTCTAGATACACATATAAAATTTCGGGTCAATACATTCATTCTATCGGTAGTTATCGTGTTCACAATCACACATGGGCGGTAAAAATAAAATTCCGGTGAAAAATCAACTTCGAATTTCTGACCGAACCGTACACTTTGTATAATTAGGGAAGTAGCCTATAAAAAAAAAGTAGGAATTTTCCTTTCAATACGTCTTTTTCAAAAACATCCTTCGTTTGTTATCGGTTGTTTAAAGTAACATAATACTCATTATGAGTATAGAGAAGACCCGCCAAATTTTCTGTATTTCCAGAGGATTATGGCGCAAATGCTTGAGTGGGACAGGCTGCTATTGCCAAATAAATAAGTACTGGAGTGGTTACCTGTTTGAGACCATCCAATCTGCCCATGGACTTAGATCCATGAAGTTGCGGCACAGGAACCGCCGTCACCTCACTCCGCCGACCGCGAAGCCGCTCGATCCTCCGCCGACTCTTGGCCTTCTTCTCTGGAGCATCCTCCGGCTCTGACTGGATCTCCCGATAGTCGTTGCGGCCGGCGGCATGGCCCCGATGGAGTCGCCGAGAGGGACGCGGGGACCCGCTCGGACTGTGAGCCCCCGCCGAAAGTCTGTGCACTAAAGAACCCAACATGCGGACGGACCGCGGAACACTGAACACTGCCCGTTGTACCCTCCCCCACTATCCTCGCTCGTACTCCCGTACTATGACTCGAGCTGTCCCGATCTCTTCCGAACCTCAATCCGCCCGTCACTACTAACTGTGTGTACGTCCGCCCATGTAATTCCTCAAAAGAGAAAAAAAAAACATATAGGAATTGATATTGAGATATGTATCTGATATATTTCTGGTGTTTGGGCAAAAGGGCTTAAGTCAGAATAAGTCTTGTGATCCAAAGGATTCAATACATTTATATATTTTTACCAAATGTATCTGATTGTGGGAATCTTTTACTTTCTTTATATTTAATACTTTTATAGAAATAATATTTCAAGTAACATAAATGTGTTTTACCTGATTTGCAGGAATTTGTCAAACCTTCAAAAATTCCTAAAATTCAGAATTGCTGACCCTTTTTTTTTTAGCCCTTTTGCCAAAACACCCGAGATATATTGAAAGGGTATTACACAACAACACTGATAATAATGATAATAAACCAAATATATTGTACTACTTCCTTCCCCGGCGATAAGCGGGCCGGGTGATTTACCGGAACACCCGTAAAAAAAAAAAAAAAAATCCCTTGATTCCAAACATAAAATGAAAAACGAGAGCGCCGGTAGCTCAGTGGGTATGCCTGCTTGTCTTCTGAGCTCAAGAACGTTCAGTAGAGTCGGGCTCATGTCCACCAGAGTGACGAAAGAGCGCTCTGGTAGTAGGCGATATGACCTCGAAGTTAAAGCCAGGCATGAGTCATAAAACCTGACCTAAAATTTAAAAAAATCCGCCAAACTAGTTGTATGTAGTATAGGGGAAGTTATGTAATCAATCAGAAATACTACCTACTTTAAGTTTTTTACGGAATTTCATGTTTTCTGATCCTCTGTGAATGACAATAATACCTTTCTGTCAGTCTGTATGTCTTATGTGTGTCTGGACACCATAACTTCCGATAGAATGAATGTATCGACAAATAATATTATATGTGTATCCAGAACACTATAAGTGTGACATCTATTGATTTTGAACCAAATCGGCCGAATGGAACAGGGGGATTAGACGGAGCCTTAAATCAAAAACTGTAACTCTGGAGGGAGAGAAAAAACTTAAAAGTTTAATTCGTTCTGGGGAAGTTCATTGCCGGTGATTCACCTTTTTTTATCCATTTTTGGAATCAGTGGGTCGAAAAATATGAAATTCCGATGAAATTTCAATATTATTTTGAGCGACCAAGTACATAACTTTCCCCATACTACGAAGGCTTAAGATTTTAAAATTCGAAATCCAGAATTCACGGAATTGTCAATGAAATCAAATGAGACAGACATATGAGGGGAGAGTTGAAGGCCGGAAATGCACTTGACTATCCCAGGCCATGGAATTTCTCCTGGAAAGGTCAGGATTGCATTTCGCAAGTCATGAGGGAGCATAGCATGTCTTATTACCCATATTCCATACCGCTACAATCTCAATTCCACATTCAATACATAAATGTAGTCACGGTTATTCATGAAATCCGGTGGCGTAGGCCAAACTTTATATCGAGGGGTCACCAAATGTTTTTTAGAAAGATGGAAAATTCTCAATTATCCGATCCAAAAATATTTGCTGGCCTTTTTTTTATTCTCTAGAACAGTGGTTCCCAACCTTTTGTGGCCCATCTCCCCTATCGCCCCTTTTTCATTTTCATTGTATGCCTAATTTTAATTTGAAGTAAAGTGTAAATAATAAAGCAGTTTTATTATTTTAAACAATTTTATTACCGTATATAAAAACAACCAAAACAGTTTTATCCGGTCACTCTTAAATAAAATAGAAAAAAAATTAAAATGTACATTTTTTACAGATTTTTTTTTTAAGAACGAAGAAGTGAAATAATTAACTAAGATCATTGACATACATTTAAAAAACGGGAGTAACTAACTTCTACTGTACAGTAGTATTTTAATTTTTCCCCCTTTGAATACTCATCGCCCCCGAATCGCCCCCCACTTATTTATTGCCCCCCTGATAACCCAAATCGCCCACTTGGAGGCGATCGCCCCCAGGTTGGGCACCACTGCTCTGGAAGATACATTTCAAGGCCTATGGGCATTCAAGGCAGGCTAAGAAAATCAAACAAGGCTGGATAAAATCTTTTGTCCCATAACATTTCTAGATACACTTTTTCAAAAATGTGCCAAAAATGTTTTTTTTTTCCTCACTATAGTATATGTTGTACACATAATCGATTGGAATTCGGTGCTGTTTCTATCGACTTTTTAACTTTTTTGACTCCTTGAATCTCTTTACTACCTTATACCTATAGTATAAGGAAATATTGTAATCGTGCGAAAATCGGAGGTCGAGGTTTCAACTGTTTTTCACGTTTAAAGGTCCTCTTCTGATCATTTTCGCGTTGATGTCTGTCTGTGCGTGTCTGCATCTGTGTGAGTGTTTATGTGATATGAAAGTTGTGAGCGCTCTAACGCAAGAACGATTGTAGCTATTAACGTGAAATTTGTAATGTAGAGGTCACATGTGCTAACATTGGCAAGATTAGTTTTTGGCAGAAATAGAACGAAAATTGAGACCACTTTACTTCGAGGCCTAAGTACATTTTACAAGAATCCTCTATTGTTATGACCTCATCAAAAATCTATTCAGGATATTGTATATGCAAGACACTCTTTCGCAGGTTACCCTGAGATTGACGGTACAACCGTCCAGAAATGTAGTTTTGAAACATATATTTTTATGCGTTTCCTTCATTTACCTAAAAACGGTTAGTCCTATCGAAAAATTGGTTCTTACCAAACATGTTTTAATTCGTGGTGGAGAAGTACATTGCCGGTGATTCACCGACAATTTTTTTTTTTTTTCAAATCTCCTCCAACATTTTTTATAGAGAAAGATATCTAATCGCTCAGAAATTCGGAGATGTTGACCACATGATTCTAAAAATGTCTGTCTGTGTGTGTAAACACGATAACAATCGATAGGTTGTATATATCGACATGATAATTTAATATGTGGAACCCGTATACAATAAGGACGACTCCTGTCGATTTTCAATGAAACCGAAGATAGGGGGAATCAGAGAAGAGGGGTTGAATACAAAAATCCTAATAACTGCTTATGTAACGAATCTGTCAACACGAAATTTAGTCTGAGGATTCGTAAGTCTCTGAATAAGGATACCTACTGATTTTCAACCAAAGGGGTGAATTGGTTTCAGAGGGAGAGCGAAAACGTCGTTGATTCATTCGCACTGGGGATATTATTATTATTATTATTATTACTATTAATATGATACTATAATTTCTTTCATTAATCTACTTAGGAGGACTGTTCAAACTCTCCACAGCCCTATGGGAAAGTTTCTTGCAACATCAACCTGCTCTTATATTGGCCTCACATCCTGTTTCACACCGCATATCTTACGAAAGGGGATAAATATTAGAACTAGTAACGTAACTATCTATAGTTATCCTAATCTCGACATACAGAAATTGCCGAAATTATTCAGGATAAATAAATCTTGTCCACATCCTTTTGAGAAATTCATTCGTCATTAATTAGTGAAAATACGTAATTTTTTTATATTCTTCCAAGGCGAGAGGTTGAATTTCATGCAAGCATTTCTTGTTGGCAGAAAACAAGTTCGTCGCATTCCTAATTACAAAAAGAAACAATTATTTAGCTTACTATTCCATTCCCATCCCTACAATCCTCACCGGAGATTGAGTCGGTGCTGGCTAAGAGACCTGTTTTATTAAAGTAGATATTATTTAAGAAATTCTGGCAATGGCCAATTCTCTCCTTATTTATTAACTTACCTTCAACTCCTGGGGGCTGGTTATTATTTTATTTATTTAGTAATATTTTGTAGTTCTTTTATTATTATATATATATTTTAGTTATTATATATATATCATTTGTAGTCAGTTATTGTTACTCATGTCCGGCTTTAAATATGAGGTCATAGCGCCTTCTGCCAGAGCGCTCTTTCGTTGCTCTGGTGATGAGCCCGACTCTCCCATCCGAAAGACGGAGTGCATAAATTTGTTTTACCTCCCAGATAAAATCAAATACAGGGCCTCGGCCGGGTTTCGAGCCCGCAATCTTGAGCTCAGTAGGCTAGCACTCTACCTCTGAGCTATCGCTGCTAGACATTTTTACTTACATTTATTTCTTTAATTTATTATTATTACAATTTTTTAAATATTTTTTTATTTTTGTACATATATTGCCATTTATTATTTTTTCATTATTTTATTATCCGTCATTGTGATTAAATTAACTTTTTTTTATATTTACCAATTGTTACAAAAATTAATAAAATGTTAGAACTAAAAAAAAAGGCAAGCATATACCCTGTCCTCCCCTTAGCGTTGCACGGCGGGAATTTTCCTGATTTCCCGAAGGATTGTTTTAAGTCAATAATTTGCTATTTAGCCCAGTAACCACCTCATCTAATAGTAAAGATAAAAAAAAAACCTTATTGGTCAAACTTTCAACATAGTTTTTTTTTACAAAAGAGATTTGAACTTTCCCTCGGAGGTTAGTCTCCCCCCTCATACCTCAAATTGGTGGGTCAGTCCGTGACAAATCAAATTGATACCAATATTATTTTAAATTAACATTGTTGAGAGTGGAGTTAGAAGTTGGGGGTTGGGTCATCATATTGCAACAGGTATAACACAGTTTTACTAAAAAGAAGGAGTATTGCAGTTGCACTCAGATGCCAATCTTCACCTACAATCATCTTCCACCGATGCGGTTTTACTTCCCAAGCTATACGAATGATTCTGTAATCATCATACTAAATTTCACGTTAATGCTTTTGTTACATCGAAATCTGCCCGAGGCCCTTGGGACGTAAAGGGAATGTCCCGAGCCTGAACGACGTCAGGTACTCGATAAAGAGCTCTAACCTAGGTAAACCAGGAACAGCCGAATTTAGGACTCTCGAAGTTGAGGCGGGCTCAAGTCCACCAGAGCGACGAAATAGCGCCCTGGTAGTAGGCGGTATTCGTGTAGTTAAACCCAAGGCATGGGTCCACAATAACTAATTAAGGAATTGTTTAAATTATATCACCGTACGTAGTACGTTACGTAATCAGTCAAAAATGCCATGTTTTTTTCACTTGGAATTTCATGTTTCCAGACCCCTTTCTTGTAACCGAAAAGAAAAAAATATTTGATTAAATTTAATATAATAAGAATACAATAAGAAAGAAATTGATAAGAAAATTTTTTGAGAAAGAAATATATGATATCTTATATGCGTTATAAATCATAAATAAAGCGAAACTAAAGTAGTACTAATAACAATAATTATAAATACATAATAATAATAATAGAATAAAAGTAAATAAAAGGATAGAGGGAAGAAAAAATCGTAATAACAATAATTACAGAAAATAAATTAAAACTATGGAAAATAATTTATTCAACTGGGAATTTTACATAACTTTAGTTCATATTAACAGAAAAATGTTTTTGTATAAAAATATAATTTTACGTTCGAAACCCGACCGAGACCCTTAGTTTATTTTATCTGGGAGGTAAAATAAACTTAAGCACGCCGTCCTTCGGATGGGACGTTAAGCGATGGTCCGATGGCGTGTACGATGTCAGGTACTCGTTAAAGACCCCTACCCTAGGTGAATAAAAATTTAGGGTAGGCAAAATTTAGGACTCCCACAGTAGAGTCGGGCTCATGTCCACCAGAGTGATGAAAGAGCGCTCTGGTAGTAGGCGATATGACCTCGTAGTTAAAGCCCGGGCATGAGTCATAAAACCTAACCTAACCTATAATTTTACGCTAATGATTTTGAAGTAATGATACCGATGCCGAAATCAATATAATTGCTTAACCATTATAAAAACTCATAACCGGGAGATTGATTTTTGAGGACCTCTTGACTCAAAAAGAACTTTCATAGTCTAAGCAGATGTAAGCATAATATTATCAGTTATTAACGCAATGCAATGTAATTATTTGAGTTAAGTGGTTGTTTAAAGTTGAAGCGGAAACTAGATTGCACTTTTGAAAGTAATAAGTATATACTGAGGGCTGTATATGAGTCAATTGTACACATGCGTAGGGCGGAGAAACGTTACGTAACTGGAAAGTGTAGATCTGAGGACTCCAACCTTTCTACTTCCCCAGTATATGAAGTTATGTTTTGAAATTCGTTGAAGAGTTTTCAACGGAATATCATGTTTTCTGACACTGATTTCAAAAGTAAAAAAAAAAAAAAAAAAAAGATCTGCCTCTCTGTGAACACAACTCCCAGAATGAATGTATCGTTAGTTTTGTGTGATGCCCAGACTTTAATTAAGAGGTCATATCGCCTACTACCAGAGCGCTCTTTCGTCGCTCTAGTGGACATGAGCCCAAATCTACTAAGGGAGTATTACATTTTGCCTATAGGCAAGTATACCCTAAATTTGTTTCACCTTGGGGTCTTTAACGAGTACCTGACATCGTACAGGCTCGGGACAATCGCTTTACGTCCCATCCGAAGAAAAGATCAAGGTTTTTTCACTTCCCAGAGAAAAAAGGGCCGGGTATCTAAATTTTGTGTCGATATATTTATTAGATTGGCAGTTATTGGGATTTTTGAGTTGAGTCCCTTCTGATTCCCAGTTCTTTATTAACATAAAATGTACCTACTTTAAAATGATTAATATAATAAAAATTAAATAAAATGTATAAATATATATTTATTAATTAATTTGTTTATTCAATTCGCATTGTTAATGAAGACAAAAGAAGTTTCACTTCAACCGTGCGCTTATTTGGGTGAAGCACTCAATTGCTTAAATCGAGCGATGCACTAGTTGGGTAACATAGGACTGGCATACACTCAGAGCCAATTATAAGCATTGTCTAATGTCTAAGGATCGTTGTAGATTGACCTCATCGATCAGGGAAGAAGAAGGTTCGAAAAGAGGCTGATCCTACAGATTGGGATCTATAATGTTGAACAATGAGCCAGTCAACCAAGATCATATGTCAAAACGAACGATAAAGATGGATCCACTTTCACCTGGGTCATAAGCGTGTCTATGTCACATACGTGAAACTCTTCTCTTCTTAACGCTACACTACATTCCAATGGTGTAGAGGGGGACAGTGGAGCGAGGTAACTCACAGGGGCGTAGCAGTTGTAGCAATGATACAGGGCCCCCGAGCTAGAGAGGCCCCAACATGCGTAAGCAAAAAACCGTAAAATGTTGTCCATAGTCATATTGATAAAAGCCAAGCCCTAATCAATAAATAATAAAACACGCCGCAGTTATATATTATTCCGTCTCGGGAAAGTACCATATAGGACAGTCAATATGCTTTGGAAAACCCCCAAAATTCACACAAAGTTGTAATCTTTTTATGAAAAAACCCGTCTCAACCCCTTATTTTCATTGATTCATCGAAAAATGTGACAAGAACGGTTATAGAACTTATCAATTGTGTCAGAAAAAGAAGAACTCGACAAAAACTGAATTGTTATACCTATCTTCTCCGACCTCTCTGGACCTATGGCTTACAAATATATGGTACAGCCAAGACTTCGAACATCAAAAGAATACAAGTATTTCAATCCAAGACACTCCGACTGATCACGCAATGCCCACCATACGTTAGCAACAAGATTTACACCGCGACTTGAACGTCACACTCATAGACACAACCATTTATCATTTATACCAACGTTTCTACACCAAAATTTGCATACACACCAATCCGGAAGTTCGCAAAATCTTAAATACAAATTTACCCCCACAATCCCACAAGGGGATTAAAGAGAGTTTGGCATAGAGATCTCCTGTTATGAAGTGATGCCATAAGGGTTTTTTTTTTTTCTCTCAAGCCTTTCATTTCATATTTATTTTTATTATAGTTTCATTTTTTTTATAGTATATGTCCGCCCAGCCGCTGGTTGTGCATTTTTTGCATAGTTTTTGCTTAAGATAAATAAATACGAAAAAAAAAAAGTTTTTTAATATGTATTGTTGTTATTTTCAAATATATTTTGTTTATGCGAAAAAGGGCACCCCAAGAAATTTTGATAGAGGGACTCAGGTCTAGCTATGCCATTGGTAATACAAACCAACAAAATTGTCGGTGAATCTCCAGCAATGTACCTCCTCAATTAAGTTTTCGCGCTCCCTTAGATACCGATTTGGTTGCAAATATAAGGAGGTCTTACTCAGTGACTCTGATCACCCCCTATTGGATCCACATACAAAATGTCGTGTCGATACGTCCATTACATAGGCAGTTATTAGGATTAGTGAGTACCACCCTCTTCCTTTGCCCATTTAGCAGAAAATTGTTAGAAATCGTCCTTATGCGATTTTGTATTTACATATGAAATTTCTTGTCGATACTCTCATTACATCAGGAGTTATTCGGGTTTTTGTGTTAAGTTCCCCCCTACATATTATCCTTTCTTTTTTACTGATTGTAGATATATTCATTCTGTCTGGAGGGCGCCGGTAGCTCAGAGATAGTGTACCTGCTTACTAAGCTCAATATCGCGAATTGGAAACTCGGCCGAAGCCCTTAGGTTTTTTGGGGGAGATGACAAATCCTTGAGCACGCCGTCCTTCGAATTGGACGATAAGCAACGGTCCAGAGCCTATACAACGTCAAGTACTTAAAGACTCCTAGGCTAACTGAACCTAAATCCTTACTCTCATTGTTGATTCTGGCTCTTGTCCACCAGAGCGATGAAGGAGCGCTTTGATAGTAGGTTATAATATATATTTCCATTTGGAAATTTCGACTTAAATATAACTCCAAAGGGCCTCTAAATCTAACTAAGAGGATATAACTCCTTTTTAAACTCAATTTGAAAAAAATGGGAGAGTTTGCTCATACTGAGTTGGTAGAACGTAGAGTTAAAAGTGTCACAATTCAAAATTCTGTTGGAGAAACATCAATTCAGGAGCGACACTACTCCCCCCTCCACCCCCAAGAAGTTGAACAAAACTAAAACGCATTGTTTATAAGATAAGTAATGTTACACTGACTTCATAGAACTAGAAAGAACAACGTACGAGCCCTCATTACTTCAAAATAATTATTTCAAATAACAGTAATTTTTCCGTGTCGTTTTACAGACATTCATGATTTTTGATTTGTGTCACTTCTGAAACGGGGGTGCGATATGACCTCGTAGTTACACCCGCGCATGAGTCACAGTCAGTCTCAAAACCCCAATAACTGCTGACGTAATAAATTTATCAACATAAAATTTATTGTGAAGATGGAGCCTCTATGTAAGTCAACTGTTGAATATGATCGCAAATGGTCGACTGGTTTTTGAGGGGGAGCAACAATTTAATTGATCAACTTTGATTAATTCGTTCTGTGGAAGTACATTGCCGGTGATTTGCCGATGACTTTTTATTTGACGTAAGACCCTAAATGTTCCGGTGTTTCAGAAATTGTTGAATACTCAATGTATGCAAGACTTAATTGTTACAAGTTGTCGAGAAGTTCAAAAAATGGTTATCAAACCGTCTTATAACCGCCTTTCGCAAAGTTTTATACATTAGAAATAAAAGATCAGTTGGTTTTACACATAAAATTTGCTCAATCCAACATAGAATAACAATTTTATGTTGAAATCAATCTATATCGAATTGTATTTCTACAAGTTTCGTAAATATCTGTTACCATATGACTGGGATATTTCACCATTGAGTTCTTGTTTCGTCAGGGTTAAGGAAAAATAAGAAAGGGAGAAAAACGTATATTGGTAATATATTGTTGCATTGTTCCGTACAGAATCTGTTTCAAAAGCTGTATGACAAACGTAAAAACTGTAGGTCCTAAACAACACCTACAACTTTCAGTATTGCACTTTGAAAATCAGCGGTGCTGCACTCAAATGTTGAGGTTTCATTTGTTTGATTTATTTTCTGATGCACACTCTTCTAATTTGATTATTTTAACAGTATTATTAGATCAAGTTTTCAGTGGGATTTGACGTTTTAAAGTTCTCTAAATCATGTTTTGTCAATTTCGCAATGATGTCTGTTTGTGTATGTGATTGTAGCAATGAACTTGAAATTTGGGATGAAGATGTCGCATGAGCTAGCTTAAGATCTTATAAGATTTCGTTCGGGAAAAGACGAAAATTGAGACCATTTCACTTCGGAAACTAATTTTACAAGATACCGCATATATTTATTCTGTTGTAACATGGATGTTACGTTATTAAATAACATCATAAATAGTATCAAATATTTAAAAATATATATATTTTTTCTAAGAAAATATTTTAAATTATATATATATTATATATGTAAGAATAAAAGAAAAACATTGAGACACAAGATGGAGAAAAATACAAGTACAATAACTATATTGTGACTCGTGCCCGGGTTTTACTACGAGGTCATACCACCTACTACCAGAGCGCTCTTTCGTCACTCTGGTGGACTGTGGGAGTCCTAAATTTTTATTTACCTAGGGTAGGGGTCTTTAACGAGTAACTGACATCGTACAGGCTCGGGACCATCGCTTAACATAAACCTAAGTAGGCAAAAGTTAGGGGAGTTGGAGAGAACGCGGGAATGAGGAGCTCCTAGGTTAAGCTGATCAGATGAGCGAGAACCACTCTCTTCCGAAACTCACGTAACAGCCCCAATACTTGATACAAAATGACCACCTTCCCGTTATCCTTATAACTCTTTAACTCTTGTATATGTAGGATTTTTTTTTTTTTTTTTTCTGGTTTAGTCAATTACATTACCAAATAACCAAACCTAACCGCTAGGATTTTCAAGGGCATTGTCTAGAATTACTAAAACAATAAACATACCTTTAGTCATTTTTTTAGAGATAAATCATGAAGCTTTAACCCACATCCGATAAAAACAGGGTATCAGTTACTTGGTATTAAATTCTGAAAGAATAAAAAGTATTAACCTCAGACCCAGACTCAACTTTTTTTTTTTCCTTTAGGGTTATCTTTAGGATATCTAGGGAGAAGATGAGTCTGTGGTTGGACGTCTTCAATTCTTTACCTTCCAGGAGAAGGATTTAACTGATTTTTTTAACAACAAGCTGACTCGCTTACGCTAAGTTTTAGTTCCTCAGCTTTACTAAGTATAAAAGGAGTTATGTAATCTGTCGGAAATTCGTTGATGGTTTTTCACCGGAATTTCAAGTTTACCGCCCTTCTGTGATTCTGAATATAAATTTTAAAAAAATCATCAATTACGTTTTCGCTATACATCCAAAGCCTATCGACCGTTTGGACTAAAACTCAATATTTGATTTACAAAGTAGCTTCTGAATTATCATACTAAATTTCGTGTAGATTACATCGGTAGTTAATAGGGTATTCAAGTCGAGCCCCTCTTTGATCTAATCAATAGGTGTGTCCTTAGAGGGTTCTGGATATACATGAAAAATTTCTTGTAGATACTTTCATTACAACAGCAATTATTTGAGATTTTCTGTTTTATCTGGAAGGTAAAAAAAAACCATGATCATGCCATCCATCGGATTAGACGTCCCTTACCCAAGGTAAATCTAGGTAGGCAAAATGAATGAGTGCTCTGGTAATAAGCGATCACTTCTTAGTTAAAGCCCGAATATGAGTTATATTCATGATACAAAAAGAAAACAGTCAAGGCTCATAAGTCGTTCGGATGGGACGTTAAGCGATGGTCCCGAGCCTGTGCGATGTCAGGTACTTGTTAAAGACATCCTACCCTAGGTGAATTAACCAGGAAAGGCAACTTTTAAGACTCCCAGTCCACCAGAGCGACGAAAGAGCGCTCTGGTTGTAGTTCTTAGTTACTTCTACGCATTACGACATTACTCTTCTGTAGTGTGGATTATTCATTGTCACAAGTATACTCACCAGTAAATTTTAAAGTATAGTTATCCCAAATTCAGGAGACCATATAACTGGATAAGAAATTTTGGATACTTTAGTGTCAGTGTCCCTTGATGCATAGATATAGGAGAGAGTGAAAAAAAAATAGAAGAAAAATAAAATGACAATAAGAAGAGTATGTCGTTAAGAATGTGTCCTTTATCGGGCGATGACTCAGGAAGATGACTCGCCCGTCTTAGAGCTGCTCCCTCATAGAATGTTTATAGGGGCGTGAAAGATAGTTTTAAACAGGGTATTATAGAGGGAGGAATGCACTGGGAGGAAGGGGCTTTAAGGGCAGCCAAGCAGGTAGTCTCAAGTGAAGTGGAGAAAAAAACAAGAGGCTGAGGGAGGTTGCCTGGCAGCTAGGAGCTCCTTCATCCTCCTGAACCCCTGAGAGGAAACTGTAACGATCCTCCACCAGGTACATCCTTGGTCCAGAGGTCATCATCCCCCGAAAGAAGAGTTATCTCATAGAAATAAAAGACGTTGTCTTACCAATTATAGTGTCGTGTCAGGAAAAAACAGTGTTTCTTAGACAACACACTGTACGGTTGTGATGTACAACTGATGAAAACACAGGTAGGAAATAGAACAGTGAGAAGACAACATCTTTTCTACGATAAATCTCATCTCACAGATTTTATTATTTGTCTTTCGAGGTTGCCCTCATCATGGAATAGAATTTCGATATTGAGAATTGACAATATGATGGCTTCTTTAGTAGACGGCAGGATGATGGTGCGACGACGAAAGCTGGCTAACTTGTAATACTATTATTCTATAATCATCAGTTCTTCTTATACAGACATTCTTTTTAATATGAATATGACTGAAGTAGTGAGGAGTGATTTTTTCACAGGTTCTAAGATAATAGCTCGTCCTCATCATCATGATATCTACGAAATACATAATTTAGTAAAAAGTTAAACGGTAGATACTGAATATATTTATAATACAGTTAGTTATTGTGACATGCCCGGGCATTTAACTGTTATGTCATATCGGCTACTACCAGAGCGCTCTTTTATCGCTCTGGTAGACCTGAGCCCAGATGGCAGTCCTAAATGTTGCCTATCTTAAATTTTTATTCGCCTAGGGTAAGATTCTTTAGAATACCCTGACACCATATAGGCGCAGGACCATCACTTAACGTCCCACCCGAAGGACGGCGTGCTTAATTATTTTACCTCCCAGATAAGCAAGCACGCATACCACTGAGCACCGGCACCCTCTAATTTAATATATATTAATATTAGCAGTGAATATAACGGAGATAAATAGTAGACAAGTGGGAGAGAAGGTATACAGATGAATATGAATAGAGCACGGGAATGAAGGAGGTTAGGCTGATCAGGTGAAATATAGCAGCTGTGGAGAAGAGCATATCTGAGCTATGTAGAGGATCACAACCAATTAAAAATATTAAAAAACATTTTCTATTAAGAAATTTTCCAATTACATTTTTACTACTCAATAAACTCTAATTTATGTGATCCCAAACTGGAGAGGATGTTATGAATAGCTTCTGTTGTGAGTTACGTTAAGTAAACTCCAAGCGATAAACCTATAAAGCCGGTTCTATGTTTTTTTTTTTTTAATGTTCCCGTGTATATTACTATATTAGTCACGTTAGTGATTTAAATTAAGTATGGAATACCTACGTTATTAGGAAGAAACATTTTCTCCTTAGCCGCTTATAATAATTATTTTGTCTAATATAAATAAAGCTTAAAAAAGTCGTCGGTGAATCACTGGCAATTTACTTCCCCAGAACGATTTGATAAATTAAATTTTCGCCCCCCCCCCCCCTCCAAAACCAGTCAACCGTTTGCCCTAATATTCAACAGTTAGTTGACTTACATAAAGGATTCTAAATCCTCATAATATTTTGTATCGATAAATCCATTACATCAGCAGTTATTAGGGTTTTTGAGTTGAGCCCTCCTTCTCTTCTGCCGATTCCGCTGAAAATTAAAACGTTTCGTCATTATGAGGTTTTGTATTCACATATGAAATTTTGTGTCGATACATTCATTACAATGGCAGTAATTAGAGTTTCTGAGTTAAACCTCACCCCAAATCCCCTTCCCTTTCGGCGATTTGGCTGAAAATCGATTGAGGAGTTGTTCTTATTTAGTCCTGGTCACACATATAAAATTTCGTGTCGATACATTCATTTTATCGAGAGTTATCTCAGAGACACACAGAGATACACTTATTTTTCTCTATTTTTGGAATCTTTGGAATCAGGAAATCGGAAAACAAAAAAAAATCGTTGAAACTCAACATCGAATTTATACCAGATTACATAACTTCCCTTATACCTTCCATGGGTGGGGAAGTAAAAATCTGGTTATGTAAGAAATTTCTAGTATAGAAAGTATAATTATCTTTTCGTTATATTTTAAATGTCACTTTGCTATGAACCGCACATTACTTTCTTCTATTCGGGCGTCTAATAAAAAATACATTATAATCATAGCTTAATTACTTCTAAATATAAATAACTAAATAAATTAATAATATTATTATATCTAAAAATATTGTGAATTATGTGAAATTATAAATTAATATAATACTAAAATTAATTAAATGTAATACAAATAAGAAATATATATAATAAATCTTAATTTTTTTTTTTTATTTTTTATCTTTAACATTTATTAATTAAAACGTTTATTATAAAATATAATATTATAATGTGAAATGATCCTTCACAATTTTGATATTAATGACTTCCTGCTGGCTTCAGGAGTTAGCTATTATGACTCATGCCGTGGCTTTAACTATGAGGTCATATCGCCTACTACCAGAGCGCTCTTTCGTCACTCTTGTGGACATGAGCCCAACTCCACTATGGGAATCCTAAATGACTTTAGGAATACGGATAACATTGGACCGGGAGGCTGGAATGACCATTGTCAAATTATGTAATGTTTTCTTTTTGTACCCAATCAGTAAATTGATTTATTGGAGGGAAAGCACACATGTGGTTGAATAAATCGCGCTGGGGAAGTACATTGACAATAATTCAGCGACAACTTTTTACTTCTCCAGCTATACAAAGTATAGGGGAAGTTATATAGGTACTCTGTGAAAAATTCGATGCGGAGTTTTCAACGGAATTTCACGTTTCCCGACCTCTAGAATCCAAATATGAATACCTGTCTGTATCGACACGAAATTTTATATGTGAATCCGAAACCCTTAAACGATTACACCTTTTGATTTTCAGCCAAATAGATTTAAGGGAAGAATGGATATGTGTGACCAAAACCCCAATAAGTACAACTATCGATTTTCAGCCATTCCGGCCAAAATAGAGAGGAAATTCAGGGAAAGGTTTAAGAAAAAACTTCAATATCCCATAAGGACAACCCACAGTTTCAGAGGGGCTCAACTCCGAAACCCCAATAACTGCCGATGTAATGGTAGTATCGACATGAAATTTTATATTTAAATTCAAAACCCAATGAAGACATAATTTCCCAAATGTCAGCTATATCGGCTGAAGGGAGGGGGGTATAGGGGAATTCAAAAACTCTAATAACTGCCGATGCAATGAATTTATCGACACAAAATTTAGTATGAGATTTTAAGAGCCCCTATGAAGATCAACTGTTGAATAGTAGCGCAAATGATCGTCTGGTTTAGGGAGAGCAAAAAGCGAATTAATTAGCTTGAATTAAAATCTGGGGAAGTACATAGCCGATGATTCACCGATAACTTTTTTTACATAAATAACTTTATCTATCTACTAATGCTACTTCAAAGACGTTCACTTTCCTACAGTTTGTGACTTTTTAGCTCCAGGTAGCTCGGATAGATGTATTCAAGACTCAAGCGGATAGATGTATTATAATATTTGATAGCTTCAGTGAAATGAATGATCGAAGTCAGGAGAGTCAAGAGTGCATCAGCTGGAATGGCTGATGAAGAATGTAACCTTGAGATAGCCATTTTTTTTTTTTTTCTGCAATTATAGTAGCTTTCTCCCCTTTCACTAAACCACTACATTAAATAAATTGATACATTAAACATAGATTTGGTTAAGTTGCTCCTCACAATCAGAAAGTTTATGAAACTTCTGGAAAAGAATCTGCGCCTCACTTAACGCAGATGTGAGTCCACTGAACACTTATGTCTATCGGATATGCCTCCATGTTCAGAGCTTTACCGAAACCCACTCACTTCTCGAAAAATTGAGAGAATTGTACCAATTCCAATGAGAATTCTGTCTCTCCTCAATACATTCATTCATCATCGGCGCAACAACTCATCTCTGAGTCAATGCCTCCTGGATCAGCCTTCGCCAGTCGTGTCGGTCCTGTGCAGCTGCCCTCCAGTTCCTGACTCCAAGTAGGAACCTCGCATCATGCGCAACACCGTCCTTCCAACGTAGCTTCGGCCTCCCAACACGTCTGGTCCCGTGGATTTCCTCCAGTAATGACATTATTGGCACATCATGGTCTCCCATCCTTGCCAAGTGTCCTGCCCATCTTAGTCTGTGAAGTCTTACAAACCTTACTATGTCTGGTTCTTGTAACAAAGCGTATAGCTCCTGATTTGTTCTTCTCCTCCAGTCCTCTCCGACGGTCTCTATAGATGCAACGTAGGATCTTCCTTTCGTGAATCAGGAGTGCTTGTTCGTCGGTCTTTGTTGTTGTCCATGTTTCAGAACCGTAAGTTAACACTGGTCGAATCAAGCTTTTGTAGAGTTCCAGCTTTGTTGCCCTAGAAAGCAAGTTACTTCTGAGGTGACGCCGGAGTCCAAAGAATCAGCGGTTGGACTTGCTGATCCTACTTCTTATTTCATTTGAGAGGTTATTGTCCACATTAACCTGACATCCTAGGTAAGTGAACTCATTCACTTTGTCTCTCCTCAATAACTATAAGTTTTTAATCTTCTTCTATCCCCACCCCTCCCCCTCCATTCTCCCCTTGCCCATGTACTATGTTGATCGTATGTACAAGTACCAGGATTCTGAGCAAAACGCAACAGCTTCTCCACACATAAGTTTATGTTTATACTTGCAGAAAACAGATTCTCTGTGATGACCGCCCTACAAAACCAGCCGACCCTTTGCGCTAATATTCAAGAGTTGACTTACATATGGGCTCTTAAATCCTCATACTAAAATTTGTATCGATAAATTCATTACATGGGCAGTTATTAGGGTTTTTGTGTTGAGCCTACCGCTGACACCACCTTTTCTTCTATTGATTCCACTGAAAATTAATGTGTCGTCTTTATGTGGTTACGAATTCACATATAAAATTTTGTGTCGATAGATTTATTACACTGGCAGTTATTAGAATTTTTGAGTAAAGCCTCTCTCCTAACCCTCCTTCCCGTAATGAGTGGCGATTAGTGTGTTGTGGATTAACGTATAAAGTTTCGTGTCGATACATTCATTCTAACGAAAGTTATCGTGTTCTTACAGACAGCAGACATTTGTTTCATATTTGGAAAACATGAAATTCTGTTGAAAAATCCGAATTTTTGATCGATTACATAACTTTCCTTATATGTACTTCGTTTATCTGGGGTAGTAAAATTACTTAATAATAAACAGAGTACTTTCTCTTTCTACGTCTCCTCTTCAAAATAGGACTTGGGTAACCGTTTCTACAGCACTTTCATGAATTTTTATTTCAATTTTGTAGTGCGCCACAGCAGACAGCTCTACAAGGTGCATAATATCTTAGGATCATCTCGCCGGCATCACAGATAGTCTGCGTACTGCGTTTTGATGCTCGTCGAGCACAAAACATGAGTGGAGGAGGCGCTCTTGGTGGTAGCGCTTTTCAGGGAAACGATCAGTATAGCGGCCGGTACCCTCATATAAAAAAACTGTCAGAGGAATTTAAAAAATATTATACATTTAGCCTATAGAGCATGCGGCATTTTAAATTTGGGAGAAAAATGTTTCCTTGATTTACCCGAAAACGGTTACTCAGATTAAAGACAGGACCAATACGACCAAGTCACGCCTTCTTATTAAAAATTACAAAAAAAAAATATATAGGTCAGGTTAGGTTTTATGACTCATGCCCGGGCTTTAACTCAGGTCATATCGCCTACTACCAGAGCGCTCTTTCGTCACTTTGGTGGATATGAGCCTGACTCTACTGTGGGAGTCCTAAATTTTGCCTACCCTAAATTTTTATTCATCTAGGATAAGGGGTCTTGAACGAGTACCTGACATCGTACAGGCTCGGGACCATCGCTTAACGTCCCATCCGAAGGACGGCGTGCTTAAGTTTATTTTATCCAGATAAAATAAACTAAGGGCCTCGGCAGGGTTTCGATCCCACGACCTTGAGCTCAGGGAGACGTGCCCATGGCGACCGCGTCGTTTTCATGGGTTTCTATTGGCTATCCCCTCCCGTTTCCCCCCTCCAAGCGAACTGGCCACATCCTCTCGAAGGCCAAGATATACCGGCGCTACTTTAGTGATTACAGGGCTTTCTTATACCAACAACCCTTTCCCAAGTCTCTTCTTTTGGTCAAAATGAACTAACGTTTTTGATTTACATATAAAATTTTATACATTCATTACTCCGATAGGGTTTGGTGTTAAACCCTCCCCCCCTTCCCTTCGGCTGATTTGGCAGAAAATCGATAAGAGTCTTTATTGGGTTCTGGAAACCCATATAAAATGCACCGGCGCCCTCTGGGAGAGTAAATGATGACGTTTACGCTGATAATCATGCTATCTGAACGCCGCAGATCACTTTCATAGAAAATCGCTACTTATAGCTTTTCATTGAGAATGAAGTAAAATTGACGCTTGAGGCGACAACGAGTCTGGGACAGCAGCCGAGATTGTCCCAAGGTTTGAATACCCACTCAGTAGCTTTCTCTCGTTTCACCCGACCCGACCGGCTCCGCACCCTCTTCAATAGCCTTATCTCCAGCTATCAGCTTGGGAGGCCGCAATAGAAAGTGGTGAGCAACTAAAGGCGGGAGAAAGACATCTTTTTTTTAAATTTCTTTACGTCGTCGTAATTAACAGTGATCAAGATTAATCAAGAGAAATAATCAAAAGATGAAAACACACGACGGTTTGCCTCCTAAGAAACTTATGAAGAAGATTTATTGTAAAGGATAGGTTAGATAAGTCAGAATCTTGCTAGAATATATATTCTTGTATTCACAGTTCACACATCAAAGGTAAACTCGTAGAGCAGGAGTGGCCAACCCGCGGTCCGCGGGCAGCATTGAATAATTTTATGGCCCGCGAGATTCATCACAATTTTACAAAATATGTTTTTTTAACTTACAGCTACTTTCGAAAGTCGTTTCACTAATTTAAACAAATACAACAAAATATTTGAAATATATTCATCTCCCTTTCATGTTAGATTAGGTTTTATGACTCATGCCCAGGCTTCAACTGTCATATCGCCTACTACCAGAGCGCTCTTTCGTCACTCCAGTGGACATGAGCCTGATTCTACTGTGGGAGCCCTAAATTTTGAATACCCTAAATTTTTATTCACTTAGGCAGGGATCTTTAACGAGTACCTGACATCGTACAGGCTCAGGACCTTCGCTTAACGTCCCATCCGAAGGACGGCGTGCTTCAGTTTATTTTACCTCCCAGATAAAATAAACTAAAGGCCTCGGTCGGGTTTCGAACCCACGACCTTCAGCTCAGAAGGCAAGTATGCATACCACTGAGCTACCAGCGCCCTCCCTCCCTTTCATGGTGATCTCGAGTCGGCCCCAGAATATCTCCAAATGAAACTGATTGACTAACAATGCAATATGAATGAATTAAAACACATTTTTGAAACATCAGAATCAAAATTAGGTTTTTATAACATTTATGTTACAAAAGAAAGAATTTGTAATTTGAGAAATCTGGCTGAAAAAGTTGTGAGCGCTTTTGGATCAACCTGCGAATCGTTTTTTTCGAAAATAAAATTTACCAAACATAAATCATGGTCGACCTTAACGGACGATAATCTGCAACATCAATTACGATGTGCAAATACACGCGTTGAGATCGACTTGTAAAAGCTAAGTGAAAAAGTTGAGAAACAAATATCTCACTAATTATATATTATTAGTACCCTCGGGAGCTGGGTCAACAAAGAGTTTCATCAAGATTTCATTTTCGAATGTTAGGTTTCCTATGTCAGCCTGGTGAATCCCGTGTATCAGTGAAAACTTGAGGTTAAGTCCCAAAATTGACTCGAAACATCAAGTTCAAAGATCAAATTTGGTGAAATAAAAAAAAACAAAAAAAAAACACTTCGATAAAAGGCTAACCAAATGAGTCCTACTTTCTTATATTTTGATAATGGCTATTACCTTCTGACCCATAATAACCTCAACAATCTACGATAGTTATCATTATAGAAAAAACACGTAAGATATAGTTTTTGAAATCTGAAACTTTCATTTCCCCAGCTATACGATGTATAGAGGAATTAACGTTATCGGCCAGAAACTCGATCTTGAGTTTCACCGCTACTTCGACTTTTTCGAACCACCTATTTCCAAAAAATAAAGTCGGTAAATCACACTTTCCTTAGCACGAATAAACCAACTACATTTTCACTCTTCCTCTGAAATCAATTTACCGATTTGGTTCGACATCAAAAGTTGACATATTCAGGGACGAACGAATTTCATGTTGATACATTCATTGCATCGACATTTATTATAGAGTTGAGCCAACATTTAATATCCATACATTCAATCTGAATGAATTAGTAAATAAATAATAAGAAACCATTTCTTTTAAAACAAATGCCAGTAAAAAACAAAACACGGCCTTCAGCTGTTTTATTAGTGTGTGTAGTGTCGAGGCCTGGGTAGAATAGCGACGGTCTGAGTGAAGATAGACAGTGGTGTTTAGGCTTAAAGTGTGATGAACTAAATAGAAGTGTATTGACGGTGAAATTGATCCAAAAAGAAGGTACTGTTGTTTTTTTAAATGTACAGGATATATGCCTAGAAATATATAACATACATTTTAAAAAATGGTCAAAATATAAAACAAAAAAATATTGAATTAGTGTTAAGAATTTAGTTTTTAAGATTTTTCTTTTGATTTTTGTTTGTTTCAATGCTTAGTTTTTTTAATTTTAATAATGTAGACTTAAGAAAATAAACCCAAGATTTGTTCTCGTAAATTCTGTTCTATTCATTTTCCCTGTTGACCCAGTAAAATTATTTATAACCTTTGGATTAGATTTAATATTATTTAAAATTATTAAAAATGGCATCTCTTCAGAAATCCAAGTGAAAAGTTTGTAAATTGCATTTTTTTTAACACGTGCACTTTCTTAAAAATTGCACGTTTTGAACTTTTGATACTTTTTTAGGGACTCTTTTCAAAAAACTATTGAAGAAATCAAAATTTAGTAAAAGAAAAGAGATAAAATTTCCACAGGAAATGTGGTAATTCTTATTGTTTATTGTTTATTTAATTATTATTATTTCATTTGTTTAATTTTATTAATTATTTATCTAGTTATTATTTATTTAGTTTTAATTAACACTTAAACCACTCTTATTAATTACCACATTATATTTGTTTAATATATATATATATTTTTTTTATATATCTATTATAGTTAAATTGTTTTCTTTTTTTTTTCTATATCGTACATAGGGACCTGACGAAGGGACCTAAGAACGTCCCGAAATATCGTTGTGATAAAGACACTTCCGGAAGAGTTCAAAAAAATAGTTATATTAATTTTTATTTTTCGTCATGAGAGTTACGAGAACGTTTGTAATTAAGATTTATATATTTCATAATGATCATTATAGAGTAGTTCCAAATTTGAAATACAAGTACAGGAGAGGAATGATCTCTTGTCAAATATACCCATAAAATGGAAAATAATATCCACTACCTATATTTTTACGGATCATTCCCTCCTCCTCATTCTTACACTTATAATAATATAAATGTCTATGTATTATTTTTGTACTCATATTTTTTTAAGTTTTTATTAATTTCATTTTTCTTTTTTTAATAGTTTTATTATTAATAACCATAAGTGTGTTACAAATAGTTATAAATCTAATTCATAAGCGATGTTTATGGGTACATTATCATACGAGGTGAACTTCTTTATTTAAATAAGTATTCTTACACTCAGGAAATCAAACTTTGTTCCATGTGTAATAAGAAGCAAGATGAAGATGTGTTTCACTTTATTGCCGTATGCCCCATCTTAAAAGAATTTCGTTTTATTTATTTTAGTAAAGCAGAGTTAAGCTATGTTCAGTTTATTGAATATGTAAATGGACGAAATTACAAAAGTTTAATTAACTATTGCAAAGCAGCCTGGAATTATAGATTTGAGCTAGTTTCAGAATTTAATTATTAATAATATATAAATAGGAAGATGTTTTTTATTTTTATTTTTTGTTAATTTTTTTAAAGGATAAATAAAATAATTCATATACAAATGCAGTAATTTACAAAATTAACTTAAATGATCCTTTAAAAAAATTAAATAATATATTATATTAGTAGAAATAGAAGAGATAACCCCTCAGACGGTCAATTTGACCATGAGTATTGTCTGTCAATTTTATTATTAATGTACGTACAACTGTAAAAAGAGAAATAAAGACGTTCATTATTATTACTATATTATTTATGGGTACATTCTTATGATGTATCCCTCTTCCCATGTTAAGGTTTAACAGGAATAAATGGTATTGGGCACCTATTAATTTTCTGAGAAATCGGCAGAAGGAAAGAGAGTATCAGAGACACAAAATTTAGGATTCACAACCTCCCGATGTAAGTTAAATATCGAATAATTTATGGTTTCCAGATTTACTTTGTGAAGCTCCATTCTAGGAATAGATAATTAAAATGCACAATTTCTTTGTCAAACTTCACTATATATTCTCAAATACTCAACTAGTTTCGCCGTGTTAAGGCATTATCAAGAGTCACTTACAAACTGACAGAATTGGTTGACAGGGTAGAGGGTACAGTTAAGGAGGGGGTTTTTAGGTAATGACGGGGAATCCCTTGTTTTTGTTACTCTATACATTCCAATAAACAGATATTTACGAGATAATAATAAATATAAAATAAAAAGAAGAAAGAAAATGATATATATATAAAATCTAATAAAGCGAATCTAACAGTAAAGTGTTGGTACTTATATAGGTATGACTCATGAATTATATAAATGTAACATATAATAAATATTAAAGTGAATAAAAACAAATACATAGAATTTAAAGGCAAATTAAAACATCAAATGAAAATTATAGTATTCTCTGAATGTCAGTTGGCAAAACATTTCCACAATCATCAGACTCTTAGCTACTTGATATTTAAATTAAGAAGGGGGGAATGGTTCAGTTCTATTTGTTCATTTAGCATTATAATATCGTTATTTTTGTTCAGTTTATTTATTTCTACCGCTTCCAGTAAATTCAAAAGTGGACCTTTTTGGCAGATATGTATTATATTTGGTTTGTGTTGTGTGTCTATGGTATGTCCTGTTTCTGTGAGATGTTGGTGAAATGAGGAAGTGTTGGAGTTTGTATTTCTTGTGTGTTCCCTGTATCTAATCTTAAAGGATCTCCCTGTCTGTCCCGCGTATTTGGCATTACATTCTGGGCATTCCAATTGATACACTCCACATTTATCCATTAAATCTATTTTTTCTTTTGAATTAAATAATATTCTACCCAGATTGGGGTTGGATTTGAAGGCTGGATTCAAGTTATGCTTACTTAATTTCTTTTTTATTATTTGGGATAATCTACCAGTGTAAGGGATAGAGTAATAATTACATTTTTCTGTTTGTGGTTTAGGGTAGATATTATGATAAGTTATCTGTTTTAATTTACTAGATATTAGTTTGTCTATTATACTGGTATTAAAGTTATTGCCGGCTGCAATTTGCTTTAATTTGGCTATTTCTTGTTTTTTGTTTGTGTTCGTTAGAGGCAATGAGAAGCATCTATGTATCATGGACTTGAAGTATGCATATTTGTGAGATTCCGGGGCGTAAGAGTCATTGGGGATTATGGCGTCCGTGTAAGTGTCTTTTCTGTATATGTTAAATAGGAAGGAATTGTCTTGTCTTGTTATTGTTAGGTCTAGAAAGTTTATGTTGTTCTGTTCGTTCTCTATTTCTACAGTAAATTTTATATTTTTGTGGAGGTTATTAATAAAGTTATTAAATTGGTCCAACTGTCTGTCTGTGCCTGTGAAACCAGTTAGGACGTCATCGACATATCTAAACCAAAATAAAATATGTTTTTTTGCTAATTTTGTTTTTAGTATTTTATTTTCTAAGTTGTCCATAAATATATCTGCTAAGAGTGGGCTGAGGGGGGAGCCCATTGGAAGTCCAGATTTTTGAAGGTACGTTTTTTTGTTAAATTGGAAATAATTTTGGTTGAGGCATGTATTTAGTATTGACATGATTTCTATGTGGACACTGGGGTTGATCTTTTTCCTACATAAAATATGCTCTACTAAGTTGACAGTTTCTGCAGTAGGTATGTTGGGAAACATATTACTGACATCAAAAGAGACTAATCTAAATTTTTTACCCTTAAGATTAATATTATTAAGTTTTTTAGTGAGGTCTATGGAATTTCGTACGGTCTGATCAGGGTTAAAATGGGTTAAAAGTCTGAATTGATTGTTGAAAAATTTGGCCAACTTACAGGTAGGTGCGTTACTGTAGGAGACAACTGGTCGTACTGGAAGATCTGGTTTGTGTTCCTTTATTAGGCCGTATAGTCTTGGTGCTTCGCTGTACATCGGTGTGAGTGCTCTTTTTATTTTCTTGTTTTCTGCCAAAATTTGGAGATCATTTACTATTGTTTTTACTGTCTTCTTAAATTCTTGGGTGGGGTCTTTGTCTAGGAGGCATACCTCTTGATTTTGAATGATTCCGTTCATTTTTTCTATGTAGTCTTGTTTCTTTAAAAATACTATAGTATTCCCTTTATCTGCTTTTGTGGCTATGATTTCCTGTTGTATCATTTTTTGTTGGATGTTTTTCAGAAGTTTCTTCTCTGTTGAGTTCTTCTTGTCTGTCGGTTTTGTTTCTATGTTCTTCTTTATCTGATATTTTAATAGTCCTTTATCACTTATGTTTGATTTTTCTATGGCTAATTCCACGTATACACCGAGTTGTTCTTTTTCTTTTTTAACGTTTTGGACGTGTGGTGTGTATTTAGGTCCTTTTTCCAATAATTGTTGTTCTTCTATTGTAAAAACGATACCCGATAAATTTCTTATTCTGGGGTGAAATTGGAACGGTTTAATTTCTTCTTTATTGTCAACATTTATGGTCTTCTTTTGAAGATTAAATAATTTCTTTTGCTGTTGTTGAAATTTGTTATATATAATGTTACTCACTTTTTCTCGTATGGTGTCTTCTAAAATTTCAAATTCGGTACGGTGTAGTTTAAATGATAGTTCACTATGTAGAACTTTCAGGTAATGTCTCAGACTGTCTCTAATAGCATACCACTTTTTAATTTCTTCTTTTAGCCAGGTTATCTTTGAGAGTTTAATAACTTTCTGAGTGGTAACATTGTTTATGGATGATTTAATATTGATGAAATTAGGAAATACCTTATTCTTTACACATTCTCGAATAAACCAAATGTTCTGGGAGGCTTTTCTTTGTTTCAGGAAGATTCTGTAGAAGTGCGTCATCTGGTTCGCTTGACTGGCTGATTTCAAATAATTTATGGTTTCCAGATTTACTTTGTGAAGCTCCATTCTAGGAATAGATAATTAAAATGCACAATTTCTTTGTCAAACTTCACTATATATTCTCAAATACTCAACTAGTTTCGCCGTGTTAAGGCATTATCAAGAGTCACTTACAAACTGACAGAATTGGTTGACAGGGTAGAGGGTACAGTTAAGGAGGGGGTTTTTAGGTAATGACGGGGAATCCCTTGTTTTTGTTACTCTATACATTCCAATAAACAGATATTTACGAGATAATAATAAATATAAAATAAAAAGAAGAAAGAAAATGATATATATATAAAATCTAATAAAGCGAATCTAACAGTAAAGTGTTGGTACTTATATAGGTATGACTCATGAATTATATAAATGTAACATATAATAAATATTAAAGTGAATAAAAACAAATACAAAGAATTTAAAGGCAAATTAAAACATCAAATGAAAATTATAGTATTCTCTGAATGTCAGTTGGCAAAACATTTCCACAATCATCAGACTCTTAGCTACTTGATAAAAATAACGATATTATAATGCTAAATGAACAAATAGAACTGAACCATTCCCCCCTTCTTAATTTAAATATCAAGTAGCTAAGAGTCTGATGATTGTGGAAATGTTTTGCCAACTGACATTCAGAGAATACTATAATTTTCATTTGATGTTTTAATTTGCCTTTAAATTCTATGTATTTGTTTTTATTCACTTTAATATTTATTATATGTTACATTTATATAATTCATGAGTCATACCTATATAAGTACCAACACTTTACTGTTAGATTCGCTTTATTAGATTTTATATATATATCATTTTCTTTCTTCTTTTTATTTTATATTTATTATTATCTCGTAAATATCTGTTTATTGGAATGTATAGAGTAACAAAAACAAGGGATTCCCCGTCATTACCTAAAAACCCCCTCCTTAACTGTACCCTCTACCTTGTCAACCAATTCTGTCAGTTTGTAAGTGACTCTTGATAATGCCTTAACACGGCGAAACTAGTTGAGTATTTGAGAATATATAGTGAAGTTTGACAAAGAAATTGTGCATTTTAATTATCTATTCCTAGAATGGAGCTTCACAAAGTAAATCTGGAAACCATAAATTATTTGAAATCAGCCAGTCAAGCGAACCAGATGACGCACTTCTACAGAATCTTCCTGAAACAAAGAAAAGCCTCCCAGAACATTTGGTTTATTCGAGAATGTGTAAAGAATAAGGTATTTCCTAATTTCATCAATATTAAATCATCCATAAACAATGTTACCACTCAGAAAGTTATTAAACTCTCAAAGATAACCTGGCTAAAAGAAGAAATTAAAAAGTGGTATGCTATTAGAGACAGTCTGAGACATTACCTGAAAGTTCTACATAGTGAACTATCATTTAAACTACACCGTACCGAATTTGAAATTTTAGAAGACACCATACGAGAAAAAGTGAGTAACATTATATATAACAAATTTCAACAACAGCAAAAGAAATTATTTAATCTTCAAAAGAAGACCATAAATGTTGACAATAAAGAAGAAATTAAACCGTTCCAATTTCACCCCAGAATAAGAAATTTATCGGATATCGTTTTTACAATAGAAGAACAACAATTATTGGAAAAAGGACCTAAATACACACCACACGTCCAAAACGTTAAAAAAGAAAAAGAACAACTCGGTGTATACGTGGAATTAGCCATAGAAAAATCAAACATAAGTGATAAAGGACTATTAAAATATCAGATAAAGAAGAACATAGAAACAAAACCGACAGACAAGAAGAACTCAACAGAGAAGAAACTTCTGAAAAACATCCAACAAAAAATGATACAACAGGAAATCATAGCCACAAAAGCAGATAAAGGGAATACTATAGTATTTTTAAAGAAACAAGACTACATAGAAAAAATGAACGGAATCATTCAAAATCAAGAGGTATGCCTCCTAGACAAAGACCCCACCCAAGAATTTAAGAAGACAGTAAAAACAATAGTAAATGATCTCCAAATTTTGGCAGAAAACAAGAAAATAAAAAGAGCACTCACACCGATGTACAGCGAAGCACCAAGACTATACGGCCTAATAAAGGAACACAAACCAGATCTTCCAGTACGACCAGTTGTCTCCTACAGTAACGCACCTACCTGTAAGTTGGCCAAATTTTTCAACAATCAATTCAGACTTTTAACCCATTTTAACCCTGATCAGACCGTACGAAATTCCATAGACCTCACTAAAAAACTTAATAATATTAATCTTAAGGGTAAAAAATTTAGATTAGTCTCTTTTGATGTCAGTAATATGTTTCCCAACATACCTACTGCAGAAACTGTCAACTTAGTAGAGCATATTTTATGTAGGAAAAAGATCAACCCCAGTGTCCACATAGAAATCATGTCAATACTAAATACATGCCTCAACCAAAATTATTTCCAATTTAACAAAAAAACGTACCTTCAAAAATCTGGACTTCCAATGGGCTCCCCCCTCAGCCCACTCTTAGCAGATATATTTATGGACAACTTAGAAAATAAAATACTAAAAACAAAATTAGCAAAAAAACATATTTTATTTTGGTTTAGATATGTCGATGACGTCCTAACTGGTTTCACAGGCACAGACAGACAGTTGGACCAATTTAATAACTTTATTAATAACCTCCACAAAAATATAAAATTTACTGTAGAAATAGAGAACGAACAGAACAACATAAACTTTCTAGACCTAACAATAACAAGACAAGACAATTCCTTCCTATTTAACATATACAGAAAAGACACTTACACGGACGCCATAATCCCCAATGACTCTTACGCCCCGGAATCTCACAAATATGCATACTTCAAGTCCATGATACATAGATGCTTCTCATTGCCTCTAACGAACACAAACAAAAAACAAGAAATAGCCAAATTAAAGCAAATTGCAGCCGGCAATAACTTTAATACCAGTATAATAGACAAACTAATATCTAGTAAATTAAAACAGATAACTTATCATAATATCTACCCTAAACCACAAACAGAAAAATGTAATTATTACTCTATCCCTTACACTGGTAGATTATCCCAAATAATAAAAAAGAAATTAAGTAAGCATAACTTGAATCCAGCCTTCAAATCCAACCCCAATCTGGGTAGAATATTATTTAATTCAAAAGAAAAAATAGATTTAATGGATAAATGTGGAGTGTATCAATTGGAATGCCCAGAATGTAATGCCAAATACGCGGGACAGACAGGGAGATCCTTTAAGATTAGATACAGGGAACACACAAGAAATACAAACTCCAACACTTCCTCATTTCACCAACATCTCACAGAAACAGGACATACCATAGACACACAACACAAACCAAATATAATACATATCTGCCAAAAAGGTCCACTTTTGAATTTACTGGAAGCGGTAGAAATAAATAAACTGAACAAAAATAACGATATTATAATGCTAAATGAACAAATAGAACTGAACCATTCCCCCCTTCTTAATTTAAATATCAAGTAGCTAAGAGTCTGATGATTGTGGAAATGTTTTGCCAACTGACATTCAGAGAATACTATAATTTTCATTTGATGTTTTAATTTGCCTTTAAATTCTATGTATTTGTTTTTATTCACTTTAATATTTATTATATGTTACATTTATATAATTCATGAGTCATACCTATATAAGTACCAACACTTTACTGTTAGATTCGCTTTATTAGATTTTATATATATATCATTTTCTTTCTTCTTTTTATTTTATATTTATTATTATCTCGTAAATATCTGTTTATTGGAATGTATAGAGTAACAAAAACAAGGGATTCCCCGTCATTACCTAAAAACCCCCTCCTTAACTGTACCCTCTACCCTGTCAACCAATTCTGTCAGTTTGTAAGTGACTCTTGATAATGCCTTAACACGGCGAAACTAGTTGAGTATTTGAGAATATATAGTGAAGTTTGACAAAGAAATTGTGCATTTTAATTATCTATTCGTTAAATATCGATTTTTAGCTCATACTATTGGTTTAAAAGGTAGAGCAAAAACGCAGTTCATTAATTCGATCTGGGGAAGTGCTTACTTTGTGATCGACCTACTTTTTTCGTTTGGAGAAGAAAGCAGGGAATCTTTTTTTGTTTCGGGTCCACGTCGGATGTTAACGATAAGACAGATATATTGGAAGAAGTGTTGAAATACCACCCGCAACACTTGCACTTTCTTCGTTTAACGACCATTCTTCTTCAATAATTTATATACAACTTTCGAAAAACGTTCATCATTCTTTGAAGAGAGACATCTCTATCATAAAATACCAAAAATGGTATGACAATCGGACCTTATGTTCTCTTTTCGAATAATAAATTCGCTTTCCAATTTTAAAAGTCACGTGAATGTTTGTAATTAAGATTAAAATATTTCGTAAGGATCAGGTTAGGTTAGGTTTTATGATTCATGCCCGGGATTTAACTACCAGAGCGCTCTTTCGTCATTTTGTTTGACATGAGCCCGATTCTACTGTGGGAGTCCTAAATTTTGCCTACCCTAAATTTTATTCACCTAGGGTAGGGGGTCTTTAACGAGTACCTGACATCGTACAGGCTCGGGACCATCGCTTAACGTCCCATCCGAAGGACGGCGTGCTTAAGTTTATTTTACCTCCCAGACTTGAGCTCAGAAGACAAGCACGCATACCACTGAGCTACCGGCGCCCTCAATCATAACGATCATTATAGAGTAGTTCTAAATTTGGATGTACAAGTATAGGAGACGAATGATCTCTTGTCAAATATACCCCACTAAATTTTTACAGAACACTCCCCCCCCCCCCCCCCCCCCCCCCCCCCCCCCCCCCCCCCCGCCCCTCTTACACCTACAAGACCATTTCTCCCCCTTTTAACTGGTTATTAGAAAGACATATGAAAGTTATGGAACAGCACAAATCTCAGAGTAACTTTCTTAGACCCAGTGATGCTGTCTGAAATGAGGGGAAAAATATTCATTGAAAAGGGGGGCTTAACTCAAAGACTTTAGTAACTGCCTTTGTAATGAATGTCTCAACATAAAATTTTATATTTGAATTCAAAACCTAATAAGGACGGCACTTATTAATTTTCCGAGAAATCGGCAGAAGAGAGGAGATATCAGAGGAAGGGGTCTCGACTGCAACTAATAACTGCCGATGAAATGAATCGAATGAATGTATCGACATAAAATTTAATATGAGGATTTAGAAACTCCTATGAAAGTCAAACATTCGATTGGCTTAGAAGAGAGAGAGAAAACTTAATTGATAAATTCGTGTAGGGGAAGTACATTACCCGTAATTAGGTATATCTTATATACTTGGAGGGCGCCGGTAGCTCAGTGGTATGCGTGCTTGTCTTCTGAGCTCAAGAACGTGGGTTCGAAACCCGACCGAGGCCCTTAGTTTATTTTATCTGGGAGGTAAAATAAACTTCAGCATGCCGTCCTTCGGATGGGACGTTAAGCGATGGTCCCGAGCCTGTACTATATCAGGTACTCGTTAAAGACCCCTGCTCTAGGTGAATAAAAATTTAGGGTTGGCAAAATTTAGGACTCCCATAGTAGAGTCGGGCTCATGTCCACCAGAGTGACGAAAGAGCGCTCTGGTAGTAGGTGATATGACCTCGTAGTTAAAGCCCGGGCATGAATCATAAAACCTAACCTTTTATATACTTGTATTCCAAGTATAGAAATACTCTTGTATTTCTTGTATTTTATATATTAAAGAAATTTTATGTATCCAGATCTCCATAAGGACGACATCTATTGATTTTCTGACCAATAGGAGGGATTGGGGGGGGGGGGGGGGGGGGGGGGGGGAATTGAAGACCTCAATAACTGCCGATGGTAATGACTGTATTACCATGAAATTTACCATGAGGATTCAGAAATCCCTTTGTATAAGCATTAAAGTTTTTGATAATTGTGAAATACTTAATAAAAAGTAAAGAAAAAATGTATGTTAAAAAAAAAATATTGGCTATTTCACTAAATATATAAAATATATGGGAGTACTTTCGGTATTGTTACCATCTTCAGCCACGACTTAACAAATACTAAATGGAAGTTCAACCAGTTTACAATCCAAACGGTACCCTTCCTTCAGCCGCTTTATTCATATATTTATTATTGTCATCTTTGATTTATTTCATATATGCATATATATATTTGTATTTTAATCAGCACATACTATTTTTAAAAAATTTATTTTATTAATAAGATTTCATTTTGATTATTTGTCCCAATGCCGCACGTCCGGTACGTCCCATACTCTTCACCCAATTTTTTTAGCGCGTCTTTTCGAAAAACAAAGCGCTATTGTGCCTAGGGTATGCATTAACGATAACCGGTTAACCGGTATTACCAGTAATTATGACTACCGGTATTACCAGTAATTATGACTACCGAAATTACTGATAAATTTCGACAGCAAATGCCGGTAATGAAAATGGAACGTGTAAAGTATATAATTTAGTTTAATATAATTCCTTAATCCTTATAACATGTTTCAAGAGATTAGATATTAAGCCTTTATAAATTGTGCCTTTTAAAAGAACTTTTGTTTCTTTTTACCAGAGTTTGTTATGAATAAAAATGATTTTAAGTTAAAGATTTATTATTTCACTATCTATATACTTCTTAATTGTATTTCAGTTTAACGTATCCGAAAATCATATTTGACACTGACATATAATATCTGGACTTATAAAGGGCCCCATATCTCAAATAGCTTAGGGCCTTATCAACTCTAAAACCAGCCCTGCAAATGTAACTGATTGCTGAAATATTTTGCTTTGTTTATATTTAATACTGTTATTGAAATAATATTTCAAGTAACATAAATGTGTTTTACCTGATTTGGAGGAATTTTTCAAACCTTCAGA